>WBMV01005928.1:668589-784154 GCA_013396655.1 Campylorhamphus procurvoides | reverse complement strand
AAAGGGGAAGGGGAAAGGGAAAGGGGAAAGGGAAAGGGGAAAGGGAAAGGGGAAAGGGAAAGGGAAGGAGAAAGGGGAAGGGGAAAGGAACAGAGGATGAAGAAAGTCACTTTTTGGTAGTGGTAGGGATTTCTTTGGCACATTGAACTCCCAACTTAAGAAGTGGGTGTGACCACTGTTGCTCTGCATTTCTGAAGAGCCACAGTTATCCAGGCAAAAGACAGCATGGGCAGCCTGGAACTGATCTGGACTTGCTAAGCACTCCAACAGGTGAGATCAAGTCTTGTAATTACTTTCATGTCATGAGGGCCAATTTTGACATTTGGTATACCTCAAGAACATGAAGGAAGAAAGACTGGAAAAGGTCTCCCTCCCACACTCCCATCAACTCCCAGAAACCACACTAATATTTTGCCCTTCTCTTCACATTCCCTTCATATGCAACAAATCTATCATGAGGAAAAACCAAAAATTTAACAGCAACATGAAAAATATGTTGATTCACATAATGAATCAGAGATTTCATTCTACTTCTAAATAAACTTCAGGTTCTGCACTCTGCCTTCAGTGACTCTTGGATACAATTATTTAAGCATCTTTTATTTTTTTTTTAAATCAGCTATCTACACAAGCTCATTTTAATTTATTTGTTTCATAGTTTTCATACTGATTAAATGTTTAAATCATGGCTACATGTATTTTTCTATTTCTCATAATACTTACGGGTCTTTCGAGCAGAATCTTCCACAAAAAGAGAAGAAATATCTTCATCCACCCCTGCTTCATTCTTTGCAATGCAAGTATATGCTCCTGTATCTTCATAGCGCACATTGCTAATGTGAACCTCACTACCATTTGCTGAAAGGAGAGGAAAAAAATCAACATGCAGACATGCTACATTGCTTTCAGATTATAAATTCAAAAGGGTTTCTCTGCTCATACTAATTAAACCATTTTCATTCCTGAGTTCATAACTTGGAAGCATGCCAAATTAGTCCAAAGGTATTCAACTGGTTAGTGAATTACACTATTATTCATCTCACAGATATCCAGAGTAACTCAGCTGATTTTGCACTTCAGAGTCAAATATCAGTCTGAGGTTTTATACATGTTTAAATGACTATGATTGTTTCTAAAATCAGGTAATTATTAAGGCCTTTATTATGTTGCATTTGATCACTTGACAACATCACTGGCTTTACACAAAATAACCCACGTTTCCATGGAACATAACAGGCTAAAATTTAAATAATAATTTTAATAAAGTTGTCTCTTATAACAAGAGGCATCTAGTTTGGGTTTTGTGTGAATGCAGTGCAAAAGCATTAAAACTGGTGCATTGAAATTTTACATCTACATCAATGTAAGAGCCTATGGAAACTACTTCAGGAACTGTACATCAGGTTGTGTAGGAGTGTCAAAAAACTGTTCAGATTTCACAGATAAAGGTCTTTCAAATATTGTGATGTGACTAACGATGTGAATAATTATTTATTGCATTTTAATTACGGTATACTTGTTCAGCTGTAGGAACTATACAAAAAGACAGCTTTATAGTTTATTCTAAAGCATGGGCTAGAAGGCACACTGGGTTATGATGTAATACCCATCCTACCTTGAAGCCAATGCATCGATAGTTTAACCCAGGAAAATTTCTGGGAAAATACAATGAAATTTTCAAAATGGACTGCTTGCTTTACTCAGATATTGCATATTTTTTAATAGAGAAGAGTATATTGCTTATATCAGTACATATCAGTAAGTACAGTCATTATTCCAACAAAGAGAAAACAGAGGATGTCTTGGGGAAGACATCCTTTGAAATATTTTAGCTTAGACTTCAACACTTGACTAAAACTATGCAAGAAGGGCAGCTAGTATACAAGAGATGCGCTGATAAAGCATTAGCAACCTGCATCAGTAAATATGCCCCTTTACCTTGAAGTGTTAGCTGTTTGGACAACTTTGGAGTGATATCAATTCCATTCTTCAGCCAACCAAGCTGCGGGTTGGGAATACCTTCAGCATGGCAGCGAAGGCTAGCTGTCACACCTGGCTCCCTTGCCTGGCTCTCTGGATAGACTCGGATAACTGGTGGAACTGAAGACAGAAAACAATTATAATATAGTGAAGAAAAACATTATCTTCATTTAAAGAAAAATAATTATAAGCAATTCGAAAGACTCCTGCAGCTATATATAACAACACACAAATGTGGTATTAGTCAGATATTCAGTAGCATTCAATGTGGAACTCTGTCTCAGGAAATTTATGAAGCAGAAGGAATGTTGTCTGAGAAAAATGTGTTTTCACTGCCTGTGGTATCAACAAAAAATCCTCAATTCTAGTTCAATAGTTTGTGGTTGAGTAATAAGATTTTTATTTTTCCTTAGATTTCTTTATAAAATATGAATAATGTACAACCACTAAGTCATTATGTGATGTAGAGAGATTGTAACTGTCCTATTTCACAAACTAACACTTCATCTCCACCTTTCCCTTCTCTTCAAAACACCTATCAGCAATCCATTTTAACTATATAAAACCTGTTCAGGTTTATACCTCTTCAGACAGGACCTTCTCTGCCCAAGATGCTGTTTGCCTTCTTGTCTCAGTTTGAGACAATTTGGAGGGGCAGAGACCTTGGACAGAAGTCTCCTCCCTCAGATTCAATACCCCTTGTTTCTCCAATACAGAATGAGACACTAAATATGCCTGGATGAAAATGAGAAAAAATAACTCTTGACCTGAAAGAATACCAATAACAATACCAATAAAACTGGGTTAAACCACTCAATGAGGAGAAACTTTCTAAGCTCTGCCCACTGGACTAAATTGAGATGGAAGCTGGCCCCACCTGAAAAAACACATGTGGCCACAGGACAGAGACAAGACGGCCACCCAGCCATGTGGTTTGCCTCTCCCATGCCTGGAAAGCCTGGCAAGTACAGTTCAAGAAGTGTTTGGGCAACACTCTCAGACACAATTCTTGGGGCATCCTGCATAGGGCCAGGAGTTGGACTGGACAATCCTGACAGGTTCCTTCAAACTCAGCAGTCTCTATGATTCTGTGATTCTACGATTCTGTGATTCCATGTATAAGATTAGTTTTCTGAGTTCATTAGTAAAATATAAGAATTGTTGACATCACTTTTTCAAGGTTTGAAAACTTGCTGCAGTATATGCTTACCAACTTAAAATCTGCTACATACCACAAACTGGTATTGGCAGAGAGAGGACATATGCTATCACAATGGACATTCTTCTTGATAATGAATGATTAAGCAAGATTTAAAAAAAAAAACATTACATAATTTTTTTAGATGAATAGCTACATATCTTTATTTATAGAGAGAACTTGCTTGATGTTGTTTCTAACAACAACAAAAAAATTAACTATAATAAGGTTAAAGAAGCATATTTCCTATTCTCCAAAATTTTGTTTAATGCAGCTCTAAAAACGTGGTATGCTTGAGTTGTGGCACAAAACACAGCTGGGTGAAGGATGGAGTATCATTTGATAATGAAAGAAGATAACAAGATCAAAAATTAACTGCATCTATTTTGGCATGAGATTAAATACTTTCAAATGCTATCCAGCTATTTACAAGAAATGTCCCAGCATGCAGTCCTATTAAAGCATAGAAATTCCTTAGACTTCTACATTATGAGAAATACACAAATGTACTCTATCTCAGATAGGGTGCAAAACTCAGGAGGTTTCAGGGATATTTTAAACCTAGTTAAAGAGGAGGGTCTTTTCAAATAATGTATGCATAAAAGTACACATAAGCCCAATATGCAGATGGCAAAAATATAATAAAATAACTTGGAAGAAGGTTAAAAATTAGAAAATTATGGCAGTTAGCTTCTTAGACTACCAGCTGAGAGAAAAGGATATAAATATCAGAGAATTAAGGTTTCCATTGAGTTTCTTGAAAGGGCTTTGCTTTCATGCAAGTGGATCTTCGCTTTTCATCTCAAGCCTGATATTCTTCCTTGTGCTTCCCCTCCACTTCTTCCCTGCTCTATCTCCTCTCACATAGCACCCGAGACCTTGCCTTCACTATTCGTCTCCTCAGACTGAGCCCCACTCACATTAAGTGGTCTGAACATCTTTTGGCACCTCAGGTCCCAGTCTCACTCCACCTCACTTCCTAAGGTCCAACTTTGATGTCTGCCCTGTTCAGCATTTCTTAACACAAGGTCCTTTAGGTAGCCTACCTGATGATGTAGACTTCCCACTGCAGCAAAGCCAAATAGCTTATTCCTCCACCTTGCCTCTAGAAAAGTAAGGAGTTCCATCTCCTTAGAAACATGATTACCATCACTGAACACTCTCAAGCATCTCAGCAACAGAAATAACTTTTAGGACCAATAGTAAGGCATTGCAATTAATTTAATTCTGACTACCTATGACAGAATCTACTTCTTGTCTTTTTTTCCTGTCACTGAAATATTCTTATTGCATATAAAACCTTATGGATATTTAACTACCATAGCTTGACAGCCTTCTATTGAGCACTTGAGAAGAGATATTTTTTAATGATCCAATTTCAAACAATTTAATAGAAAATGGAATGTATTAGTCTAATCTGGACAAAAGGCAGGTGATATTTTTGGGACAATGTTGTTAAGAAAGTTTTAGAAAATATTATAAAATCAAATGAATTATGAAATCAAATACTTCCTAAATAAAGAAACAAAATCCCACCCTTCTTGACAAGATGTTATTGTTGCTAAATTAACTACTCAGGTGTTGTTAGGAGAAAGTGAGGACCTGCTCAAGTGGAAGCACATGTGAGTTTTCTTTTACTATCCCTTATTTCTGTAGTAGATTCTTAGCAGTGTTTTCCAAGGCACAGAGGTTGTTTATGACAGTAGAGTTTATTTCTTGCCCTACCTTTCCTCCATTTCCCATTTTCCTCACCAAATCTGTGTCTGATAGGTTATCTATACAGCTAAAAACGTTTCTCAACACTTGTTTTGCATTATAATTTTTATTTCATATTACCCTGAAGCCTACCTCTAATATAACATCAGAAACTGTGCCACTGAGGCACACACAGGCAAGTGAAATATTACTGCAGTTGTGCGCGTAGTCTAAAAAGTAAATTTGATATGACAAGTTTGATGTCTCTTTGGGTTCATTTAAATCACTTTTTTTGTTTGTCTGTTTGTAACTGACCATAAATATTAACCAGAAGTCAAATTTTAACTACACAATTAATGTGATTGCTCACACTGACTTTCCAAAAGGTATATTATAACATCCTAGCCTAACTTAAACTAGTTTACAAGGGAGATAAAATTACAGAGGTTAAAAAGGGAGGGGAGACACTTGTATTGTATTTAGCAGAATAATGTATAACGCATCCTTAAATGAATCCTATATCCCTTATCTTTCAGTTAAAAAAGCCATGTGAGACTGTTGCTTCCAAATAGGGTGCATATTTAACTATTCAATCAATGTTACATTTGCTATAATCCTCATTTGGGTCTGATGGGGGGATGGCAGAAGGGCGGAAGGAAGAAAATAGTCTGATCAAGCCGTCTTGATTCCAGAGAGAATGTATGTGTTTAAGAAAGAAATGGGTGATATACATAGTGAATTAGGCTCTTCTATTGCTGCATATAATAACATTTCCTTTCTATTAAACTGAGATATCTTGGAATAACAAAGCTGGTAAACAATTCTTCAGACAAAATAAATACCCAATTTATATCTGGCTGAGGGACTGTGGTCTTCTTACTTTCCCTTAAGGTACCCACACTGCCAACCTTTTGTCTTGAAACCAAGGTGTGGAAAACTCTTGTCACCTATTTGTAAAAAACTTGACTTGTAAATTAATGTGAAATTTCAAGGAGTAGGATAACATCGTTAATACACAAACTGAAAGAGAAAAAGATACATTGGTGCTATATATATACATTGATTTGTAACATACACCGTAAATTCATACCATTTTTAGAGCAAGTTTAAATTTAAAGTCAGTCTTACTTTTGGTTTATAATATGGCTAATGACATCTTGCTTTTCTGTCTAGAAACAACATCCCAAAACTTAAATTCCTCAATTTTACACTTTGAAAAATCTAGGCTATGCCCTGTATGTGCTTGTAAAATAGAAAAACTTGAATTATGAAAACAATATTTAAACTCATCATGGTATATCAGGTATCATGTCTATATCTGTCAATGTGATCAATAATATTAACATCTCTGGTTATGGACAGCATAGAACCATAACAAAATAAATACTGAGTTAATGAGAAAACACAAACTTTCTATGTATTTCAGCTTTTTCAGTAGTAATTTTTAAGGCTTTTTTTTGGGGGTGGGGGGTGGGGAGTGTCAGATATAGGTATCACATTCATGTAATCCTAGGAATGGTAATAACAAGAAAGAGTAATAATGTTTAATAATAATTTTTCAACACATTAACATAACCAATAACATAAACATAAGAAAAAAAATCTTGATTTGTTAGTAGACTTCTGTTTTTTCACTTACCTAATCATATACTTCAGTTGTATTAAATAGTTGAATATTTATATATAAAGTAGTTAGTTGAACATATTAATACAATCAAAGGGCATTTTAGAGACATCTGGCCCCATACCAAATACAACAATACATACAAGAATTTCTGAGTTTGTTAAAGATTTTTTTTTTGTCTGAGCACCATTTACTAAGTCGTTTAGAAGAATTTTGCCAGCATTTACCAACATTCAAAATATAAAATTTTGAATGGCTGCTGTGGAAAAAGCACAGAGGGTAATAAGCCACCATAAGGGAGATGATACAAATCCTCCTGAAATACAAATCAAGTAAAGATAGTTTTGAACAAACAAATTATGGAGTTGATATTATAAATACTTAATGGGAGATTGAATTACAGAGCTCCTCTTTGTCTTCAGTGATAGTAAGACCATTACATATGACTCTCTCTATCTGAGAACAGACTTTCCAATTAATGGGATTCATGTCATGTGATTTCAAAAACAGTAAAGGAAAAATAACTGATGGAATCAACTTAGATATCACTGAAATATTAGGAGAAAAAATAAAATCAAACTGATAGACTCAGATTCATATAGTCATATAGTCTCAGTCATATAACTTCAGAATTGTACACATTGAAAGTTTTAAGTATTATTTAAATATTAATAATTAGGATTATATTATGAAGCAGTCACTCCTGCCCCATTACAACTTATTATTTAAGGGGGTTTTATAGTTTCTATGAAAAGTTGTTAAATATCAACTCATTATTATATTGCTTACAATATTTACCATATTATCTGTATAAAAGTAGGCTGTTTTTCTCACTATAAGTCTTTTACAGTACTCATTAACTATGTTTTTAAGACTCCAAAGGAAGCTCATTATTCTTTACTACTGTACCAGATAATTCAAAACTAAAAAAATCTTAAAGATTTTAACATTAAAATTAAATCAGATCTATATTTGCATACTAGTCAATGTAAAATATGCATTTCTTTTCTAAAAATATATAGCTGTACATAAATTGAAATCAAGAAAGGACTTAAAATCTAATTACATAGTTTTAATTGAACCTTCACATTATATCTTTGTGATCAATGAAGCCTCATTATCCCGTTAACCTTTTGACTGACTCTCCAGTTAATACAAGTATCATTATATTAATTAGTCATTATCACAGCCACAAGTACTGACCATCATGCCTGCACTTAAGAAGATTATTGTTTAGAAGTACAGATCTAAACGGTGGAAGAGCTATTCATTTGACCTTTAATCCCAATGGTTTTACCTCTGTTTATCCACAACATGCACAGCAAATGATCCTATTGTTCAAAGGCCTCCTTTTCCTGTCCCTTGCTCCCCAAAATATAACCAAAAATTGTGTTGGAAGCTACCATTCCAGTGCCAGCTTTAGGAACAGCAGGTTTACAGAGGTTTCCAGATGAAAAAGCGATTTCTTGACAGACGAGAAAAATCTACAGTTGTGCTCTCAAAATATATTTGATTTTCTAGTCTGGCAGAAAACCTTCTTCAACTTCAGTGAAGTTTGCCTCAGTGTGTGCTGAGCTCAGCCAAACATGAGGAATTCTAGTTTTTTAACACTTGCAATGCAGCTCTGCAGGATTATTTACACATTGAGATAGATAAGAAATGTGTTGACAAGAATATAATTTTGTTAATAACTTAGAGTAAACCAAAACTCATAAAACAGAGGAGGAATGTTGGTCAAGGACCTTCTGATGCGTTCACCTCATGAATAACTCTGCTATGTCTGCAGAAATTAAAATATGAATAAACTGCACTTCAGTCTTCTTACTAGTTTAGCCAGTATTTGCTGCATGGCTTTTCAAATGACAGAAAATAATCCCAGAAGAAAAGCTTGAAGGAGGAAAAGATGTTGATGCCACATATTAGCTCAGGGAGGACACTTCGCATACACGGTGCCGGGGTCAGGAGTACAAGAGGTTGGAAAAAAATATTAAAAGATATGGATAGATAAATATTATAAGCCAGCTTCCTGGTTAAACATAACAGTAAAGAGAACATGTTTACATAACTGCAAACAAGCACTAAACGTCAAAGTAATTTAAAGTGTGAAGGATATTAACAATAGAAAGAAAAAGAAAAGGCTATTAAAAGAAAAATGGATCATATTAAAAGCCAAAATAATCTTGGAAGCGGTATTTCATGTGCATCTCAATGAAAGATAAGAATAACAAGATATTTAAGCATTATTGAATGAGATATCAAACCCACTCAATTATAATAAGGATTTATGCAACTGAGCAACCACTAACAAAACAAAGAATTATGGCAATTGCAGTGGCCCTGAAACTAGGGCTATTGTTTGCTTCAGGAGACAAATAGAGCCTGTTAATGCAAAATAAATTTGGAGGAGGAGATGGAGGTCAGACATGATTCTGGACTGGATTAAGTAACAACATGAAATGACAAACACTGGCGGTTCACTGCAGAAAGGGACACTTAAGAGTCAAAGACAAATATGAATTGAAATAACATGAAAGCGCAGGGTCATTCAAAGGGAAAAAAAAAGACATTAAACCTCACTGGTGATAAAGTACAGCAGACCTTTCATCACTGGAGAAGAACTGCTTGAAATGATTTAGGGAAAAAACTGCATATAGGAAAAACAGCTACAAGAGGGTATAGCAGCTCTAGAGAAGGTAAAGGCCTGTCTTCAGGGCACCAGTAACAATGCAGTTAAGTTTCCTCCAAGTACAGAGTTCAACCAAATGTTCCCTAGAACTTGAACAGATGTAGGAAAATGTAAAGATCAAGATTTCAAATCCAGGTGCCTGAAGTTAATCTAATAAAATCATGGTTAGATTTTGAAATAATAAATGTGAATTCATTACAAAACCTTTAGGGAAGCGCTTTTTTTTTTTCTTATATTGAACAAAACATTCTTAACACAAGAGACTTACACACTTATTTTTCCCAATGTGTTCTCCAGAATTAATAAATTAATACCAAAACTTACTTTATCTGTGTGTATCTATACGTATATATGAAGCCACTTATTATTCTGCATAACATCACAGGTTATCTTTGCACCTATTAATAATTATTATTCATATGGGAGTAATAAATTTAAATTATTATATTGTTTTTGAATGTTATTTAAAGGCAAAAAATGAAAAAAAAAATATTTTTTTTCTGTTAAGCTGTAACACAATACAAAAAAACATAAAACGGCAACAGCAGATCATCTGCTTAACAAAATCCAAAACCCAAGTAATGACTTGGTGATTAGAACACTTTTTCTTACCAGTCACTTGAAGAATATGAGTTTGATAGAGCTTATCATAGCCGTCAGCATAGCAAGTGTAATTTCCCATATGAGTTGTGGTAACCTTAGTAATGTACAAGGACCCATCATCTCCAAAATCCTACCAGGAAAGATTAAAACAAAGTTATCACAATTAAGCCTGCGTCTCTACAGTAATTATGTTCATCATCTTGGCAACAAAGTTGTGATGCAAATATCAAACATGACAAATATTAAATGAGAATATCTGGCAGTAATTTGAAATTCAAATATTATACTTGTGAATGGTGGGGTTGTTTAATCTTGTGATATGTATTGTGCCTGGAAAAGAAAATACAAATTTTGTTTTATCAACTAGTTGAACTCTGCAGAAGCTATGATAGTTATTTGCAGAAGAAAAGCTATTTAGGTTTGGATCTGACCAGAGAGAAAAATTAAATCTCTGCAAAAACTAACAAGATAATTGACATCCTGTGAAAGTGTTGTCATCCTTTGAAATGAGCAGATACACAAAAATAAAATCCTATATTTTCTTCAGTTCTTCTCATTAGATTCAGTGCTAGATTACAGAACTACTGTTGTAAACTCATTTCAGGGATCTGGGATTCCCGAACGTCAGTGTTTCTGGTCAAGGCCATGGCAAAGGAAGCTTTCAGTACATCAGCCTCTTATACATTTGGCACCAGGTCCCATGACCAGCTCAGCAATAGGTCCATATTTTCCTTAGTCTTCCTTTTGCTGCTGCTATCATCCTGAAACTGTAGACTTTTATGTCCCTCTCCAGATTCAGTTCCAGGATGGCTTTGTCTTTCCTAAACTGCACATTCCAATAGTGACTCCACGTTCTCCTTGGGTCACCTATCCTTCCTTACACCTTTCTTCTTTTTATTTGAATTTTGTCAAAAGCTCTTTGTTTGTTAATACAGGCCTATGGCTGCTTTTGATTTAGTGTTCATTGTGACAGCCTGTTCTTGAGCTTAGAGGAAGTGATCCTTGAAAGACAACCATCTCTCTTACACCCCTTTTCTTTTCAATATAATCTCCTATGGGATTCTTCCAAGCACACCCTTGAAGTCTGCTGCGCTGAAGTCCATGGCCGTACTCCATCACTTTGCCCTGCTGCCTCCTCTTAGGCTCCTTGACTTTTCCATCTCACAGTCACTGCAGCCAAGGAACCTTTATATTCCCAATCACTTCTTCTTCATTTGTTTCTTCACAAACTTTGTAACATTCTCTATAAATTCCTCAAATCCACAGCAGACTCTGTCAAAAGCTTGTAAAGACAAAAACCTCTGCTACAATACTTCATTCAGGAAGTCTGTAAGTTGCACAGTAAAAAAAACTTTGATAGCAAAATATTACCATGTGCTGCCTTATTCTTACATTTCGGACATTATCAATAACAAAATATTGAGCTAGATTAACCTCTGGTCCATTATGAATATTCTTAAATTCTCACCTACAACTTTCTCAATTCATTGGGAATTTTTTTTCCAGTCTTAATTTTCCAGTTTTTGTTCCTACTCAGCATAATCTCAATGCTTGTGTGCGCATATTTCATTCAAGATAACTTTCATTATAACATCTTTAGTCTTCTTGTAGACTGACATTTAAACATGAAAACTGAAATCTCTATGAAACTCCCTTTAATTTTTCAGTTTTCTTTCTTTGAATATACTAAAAAGTATTATTCAAAAAACATCTCACTGCATTTCCTCATTCAAATATCAAAAACTAAATTTCACATTCGGTGCTTTAGATGCTTCTGCTAGTTGCTCATTGAGAGAAGAAAATGACGCACCTAAAAATTAGCCCATCCTGTAATACTGTCAAAAACTTGCCTTTCTCAAGATAACTAGCTTTCTGTATTAGCACTTTAGTTACATAGACAATATTTCTACCAAATCTTCAATACACGATTACATGTTCCCACCACAAACACTGAAAGAGAATCCTCTTTAAGATTTAATTTTTATCTTTGATAAGATGAACCAATACATCTAGATTTCCCTTCAAAATAATCCACCTGACTAACTTCAACAAACTTCCTAGTTGGGTATTTTGATCTTTATTTCTTTCTAAAGTGTATGAAGCAGAAGTTCGATTTACTTTTTTTCCTTGATTAGCTAAACACACGTTTTCAAAGTGTTGCACTTCACCAACATTATTAGCAGAAGATGGAAGAACAGCTGTTCCAAAGAGTCACACTGTAGGTATTCATGTGCTATCTAGAAAATGGCTATGATTGCTCTCTAAAATTTTCTGCCTGATCTCTGCCAAAAGTATTTGTGAACAAAATAGGACATAGGATAGAGTGTATAAAAGTTTAGCTGCTACAATGCAATGTGGAGACCAGTTTAATTTAACATTCCTTATGCTAAATTATTAGATACTTCTTGGAAGCACACTTACCTGTTCCAGCCTTTTAAGTGATTCACTATGGCATATGACATCTTTAGGTACCATAGCTATTTTTTAAGTAAATGCATGTCTGTGTTATGACTTCTCCCTTCTTTTTCTTAGCCACCATGGATAAAACATCCTTGTGGTTATTTTACTGAGCATCAGTATTTCAATAAGATTCACACCTGACAACACTGTTTCAGAGATTGAATATTATGGATGACTTTTTTTTTTTTTGGGTTGGTAGCAGTGGATTTTGTCTGGTTGTTTGGTTTGGGTTTCTTATACAACCAAAAAATAAATATCCGTAGTTTATTGTTATAGTGATTTCAATGTTTGTTTTGTTAACTAAAGCAAACTACTCAATACAAAGAGAACTTGATATTCTAAGCAGCATTTGAAAGGGGATGGTGAAGTATAAACAAAGCTATTTGACACTGTGTGTTGACAAATATTCAGTGTTTTATTGACTAACTCACAAGCTAAGTCACCGAGAAACCCTGCATCTATACTGACACACACAAACATAGTTGAACAGAGCCTTAAAATATCAACAACAATAAATACAGAACAGGAAAAAAAGATTTGATAATGGTTAAAAAAATACTGCTACAAGCTCAATAGCTTACTGGGTCCTTAATAAATGAAATTAGCAATGACCATGTCATAGCTTTTAGATTTCATATGACGTGTATCTGTTTTTGCAGTGTTTGACAAATCTACAACAAATAAAAAAATATATTGCTTGGACTCCTTTTAATGATGATTAATAATATATACAGTGTAACACAGTTACAATAGTTCAATGATAAAGATAGCACACTTTGGGTGTGGGTGTTTCCCTCGTTTTTAAAGGGAATTTTTTTTTCCTTATGGGAAAAGAAAGAAAACCAAAAAAACCATCAACTGCCTCCGAACCGATCAGGTGAAAAATCTCAAGCTAAGGCTTAAAATTTTGCATTGGTTTGCAATTATGCATCCATATTTGCCAACCAGGGATTTTTGAAACAACAGTTGTTTGCTTGCAAAAAACTGCCAGTATACATAATTCCTTTTAATTTCTACACCTCCCTCCAAGCCTTCTGCATTTGATTTCTGTTGACTCATGAAAGTACCAGCAACACTAATGTCACATTCTTGTTAATGTTTTACATATTTTTAGGTATCTCTAACTTCCTTCATTACAAGGACACAGAGATAGATAACCTTTTGCGGGTTAAATGGAAACATTTTTTTAAATAATTATTTATGTATGCTTGGTTTGCCAGATAAACTCAGCTCAAGGTTTTCATGACAATGTCAATGTTACAACTCCTATTTTCCAACTAATCAGTATTTCTGTTCACATTGGCCAGGCAATGCAACTCTGTCGTTTGTTACTGCCTGTCGGAAAGAAATTAAATTCCACAAAGAAGTCTGAAAATAATTGCATTTGGCACAAATCCAAGAGAGTTTGGGTGTTTTTTTTTTGTTTTTCTACTAGATTAAGAGAAAAAACAAAACCTAAATTTCATAGGCACAAATTTTGCATACCTTCTCTGTTTCATATTTTAAAGCTGCAATAAGAACTAATCATGAATGTAGTGTAAATACACTAGTTGAAGAACCAGCCTGACAGAAAATTGTAAATCATGTCAAAGACTAAAGAAAGAAAATACACAGTCTAAAATAAGCACTAGTATAGTATATACAGTAGAAAGTGACAGGATCTTACAAGAAATTCCATTCTGAAGAATGAAATACCAGACAACAGTTCATGGCTATTAATGCAGGCTAGCTTTAGTCAAGGGAAATTAATCCTTCTAAGCTTCTTTTACAGTCAGTTGAGAAAGCTAAAGGTAGCAAAATCCTTTCATGGGACGACTCAGTGGATCCGCCACTACTCACTGCTTTAATTACTGCCTGCCTCTCTCTGCTGACCATGGAAACAAACTTCCTAGCTACAAGCAGACATTCTAAGCATTAATTGGTCGCTTTGTTTCTTGACACTGGGGAGACTGTAACAAAAAGACAAAATCAGGAGTGAATTTTACAAAGGTTGGTTTTCATCACAATAGCTTTATCAGTTTTAGTAAAATAAAATAGCTTTACTAGCATTACTCTACTGCTGCTGGGTAAGAGGGTGAGCAATTTGGTGTGCAATTCAGAACATCTAGCTAAACCTCCAATGTTGAGAAAGTCTTTGTGCATACCTTCCCAAGATTGCATTACAAATGGTCAATGATCACTCTCTATTCTCTCTTCCTAAAATATCACTTTGTAATGCATGAGCCCAGACCATTAGCTGAACTGATCAGAATTTGTCTGCCTTCAGCAAATCCAAGAAAAAGATTTCTTTGACTACAAATGAACAGAATAACACTGTACCTGTTTAAATAATTAATTAGAGATGTATGATTTTCCCTTTAGTCTCTCAGATACAGTAAGGACTGCAGTTTCACTTCATGAGGGAATAGTAACAGCTAACAAAT
Source organism: Campylorhamphus procurvoides (assembly GCA_013396655.1). Taxonomy (NCBI): domain Eukaryota; kingdom Metazoa; phylum Chordata; class Aves; order Passeriformes; family Dendrocolaptidae; genus Campylorhamphus; species Campylorhamphus procurvoides. Next base: position 769,485 of record WBMV01005928.1, on the reverse strand, counting down.
GGTAACATCCATTACCATACAGAACACATGCAACTGCTTTGTGGTTTTCAAAAAAAAATCAGTTGATTAAAACATGGTTTTGCTGTTTTGAAATCTAATAATGTTGCAAGCTTCCTAAGAACCTGAAGAGGGATGACATAGAAAAGTGCCATAAACCTCCTCTTTACAAGATCACCAATGAGAATAATTGCTGCATTTTGTATGCAGATATGTAAAGACAATTTGGCTTTTTTTTCTTGTTTATGGGAGGCACTAGACACAAATGACAGCTTTGCCAAAGTACTAGAGCTCTTGAGGCTAGCCATAAAACATCACTAACCTTTTCCTTTCCCAAAACTCTGTAACTTTATGCTATCTTCCTATGAATCTGCAATAATGATTGCTAATTTATTTAGACGTTCAAAATCTCCAGCTGAGTAGATGCAGCTTATTTTAAATGAAAATTTTAGCATGCTCTGATGCAGATGTCTTTTTTATTGCTTCATGTTACAGAGAGATCTTCAGAATGACTCATACACCATTCAACTCTTACTCCTTTTTAACAAAACAAATTGTTATATAACCAGATATAATCAGATAAACATTCTGACATTAATTTCTCATATATTTTTCAAATTAACCTCATGACATGAAGTGACATGAATTTATAATAATTACTCAAACATCACAGTTTATTATCACTCCCCCAAACTATTTTTTTGTAAATCAGCTTTAGTTGTAGATGTATTTATTATTACACTCCAAGCTGGGTCTGCAAAGAGAAACTAGCTTTGCACTGTGCAGTTTACTTGGAACACATTCCCAAGTGTATCTAAGTGCTAGGATGCCCCAAAGAAGGAGTACTGACGCAATTTATGCTTTGAGGTGACTCAGTTTAGTGCCAGATTATGGAATGAGCTAAGCTAGCGCATCTCCATTTTAAAGATATCTTATTTGTAGGATTAGTGCAAAGAAATCACTGAATACTTCCTAAATTTTCCTGATTCTAAAAATAGCAGCTTTTCATAATTACACTGTGATAAGATTTAATCCATTTTCAAACACTTAAATTACAAGCACTTTAGCTTTAAATTTATAAAGTTTATTGGAGTTTTTGATCTTCCTATTGCATAAAATACTGGATTTCAGTTTTAGTTTCATGAGTGCAAACCCCTTTTTTATGTTGACAATAATTCATGTCTTTCTGTCCCAAAGTGCACTCATCTTACACTAAAATAATATATTTTATTTCATAGAAAAAAACTAAAACACCCCCAAACTAACAGCCGTTGGACTTTTTGTCTGTCTCAGACCTTGAGACAGACAGATATGCAGGTAGAGTGTCTTCAGCTTTATACAACCTGAAAAAGCCCCATGGGATAACTTTGGTTTATCACAAAATCCCTTGGGTACATGTGATAAACCAACAAAAAGAAACAAAATATCTTTTCAAACACATACTACTTTCACATATCTTGTACACAAAACTATCTAAAACAAAAATTATAGAGACTGGTTAGGAATCTCGTACTATGTGGTAGCTGAAGAGAAGATGCAGGATAAACAAACAAACAAAAATTAAACCTAGTGCTTTAAAAACTGATATAAAAATCAGAATGATTCACTTTAGCTCCTTCTTAGTGTACAAGGGGGGAAATCACATTGCAACTCAAATAGTTTTCTTTAAGTTGTTATCTCCTTTTAAATGCAGCATTTATGTATGATTTACAAACAACAACAGAGAGAAAAGAGAGTCAGTCACACATTACTTGGATTATTAATACAGTGTCACTTGTGCCAGTTTGTTATCAAATATGTTATGTAAGAAATGCTTACAAAGATATTGAATGGAATTCCTATATGAAAGACTACTTTAAAGTATACACCTGAATACACACAACAAAGAGACTGACATCCATTCATTGCCATCTTTTGCTGTTTGCGTATAAAATCAAAATATTGGCACTTTGAATGCCAGCAGAGCAGCTTCACTTAACAAAGGTCTAGTCCAGATTGACACATTCAATACTTTAAAATATTTTTTAGAGCCTTTTTAATAAACAGCAAATCCCAGTCAACCTGAACTAAGCACTCAGCATGCGCTGTGTGCTACAAGCAAATACTACAAGAAAATGCTGAATTTACACTGATAAAAAATGAAAGCTGAGATAATTTACATTTAATACTAATCTTAGTTATCTGAGTGGCACACACACACTGCCTTTGCTCAAACCACTAATAGAACATTCCACGTCCATCTGTCTAATCTTTTATTACAAAAAAGCTCTACTAGGCAAGATCAATTCCTTGATATCAATGAAAGAAAAGACACTACAGGGTCATTGGCAGCCACCTTTCACTCTAACCACAGAAACCAGTTATGTAGGAACAATTCTTTTGGTTTTGTTTAGGTTTTGGGGGGATTTTGTTTCTTGGTTTGGGTTTTTTGTTTGTTTCATTTTGTTTACCCTCCCTACAGAAATGAATTGTGATATTTTTTAGTGACAGCCATTGTATTGCCTGGTAAACTGTAAGCCATTGCAAGAACATCTTGGTATAAAACAAGATAAATTAAGTGTTCAGAAAGTTGTCTGAAAAAAAACCCAAACCAAACCTTAAAAATTCAGCTTGTGTTGGCAAAGACAAACGTATTTTCTAGAGTTGTACCAAGTATGACTTCTATTCTTTTACTAATATGAAGCCAAAATGTTTTGATAAGTCTACAAGTATCATATATTTTGATAGATGTTCATACACAAAGACAATAGCATAATGCTGAACTAAAAAAAATCCCATTGTTTTCTACACATTGTGACCAATAATATATTTCTGATTCTCTTTTCTGTTACATATGTTTCTCTTAGATCTAGTCTATGTTCAAGTCATAGAAAAGAGGCTTGAAATTCCCAGTTTCCTAAAGGGATTGAGAATAGTGGTCATAAATATTTTCTGACTGCTACTATCAAAGTAAATACATTTTGCTGATATTTAAAAACTTTGTTCTTATCAAACACTCACATTTGTTATACATATAGAGTTTACCATATCCTGCTACTTGCAGGATAAACTGTGTATCACTCAAGAGCAAAATGCCTAATTGAGGTATATGTGTTTCCTATGCATTAGAACAGTTAAAAAAATCAGAAAAGAAACAAACAAATAAACAAAAACAAAAACCAAACAAAACCACTTTCATCTGCCCAGATAAATTTAAGACCATAAACTCCAGTTAAAAAACATGCTTATATAAAAAATTAATATGCAAATCAGAGTATCAGACTGAGTCATGATCATATTCTGGTGCTCTGTAACAGGTTCTCTTCTGTGATACATCCATTCCTTCAATTTTACTACTGCTCTGCCAATCACAGTAAGCAATTATCTTCTGCTGCAACAATAGCTAACCCTTTGTCAACATACTTCAACTTTCTATAAGATCTACCAAATTAATTTTGTTACTCAGGACAACACTTATATTTGTCTCCTGTAACTAATTTTTTTCTTTCTAAGTACTGTTTTCTGTAATAGACTCAAAATTTCTTCAAAATACAAGTCCTTTATGAACCAGGAAGCTATATATATATCTTATTTTTTTTCACCATTGTTCTATGATTTGATTTTAAACAACAGAACAGCTATTCATTGGAAAGCTTCTATGCTACTGTCACCATGAACAACTGAATTAATCAAATAGAATCAAATATTTTTTTCTTATATACTGTACAGTCTCACTTTGCAAGTGGAAGTTCTTTTTCTATTGCTGATCCCCTTTAGCTAACCCTTGGTTTCAATTATCTTTTACTTCAGTTATAAGTCTATCATTAACTGTTGCCAACAATATGATCATAGAAGCCATGTCAGAAATAAGGTCTTTATTAATACAGGGGTGAGGGAAGAAAAGGCAGCTTTTTCTCTGCCTTCCTTTTGCTATAATTTAAAATGGTAGTTGTTTAACATTCACAGGTTAAACTTCAAAGTCTTTTTTCATTAATTAATTTCTTGTCTGATGTTAAAACTAATGTATATCATGTCGAAAACAAGAAGGCAAAACAGGATTTCAGTCATCTTTTATTAACTGTAAATGAAAATAGCAGGAATTTTATAGAATTTCTAACATTTGCCAAATTGCTGCACAAAATTAAAAATATCTCATAAACAAGTGTCATGGCATTGATATTTTACTGTGCCAGACTACAGCAATTTTATTTTATTTCTCATTAACATAAACAGGTCTGTAAAGATAGACATTTGCCTGGAAGGAGACCAAATGTTACAATGGAAGACATAGCCACCTCTCAATTAACTAACAGGACAATTTGAAATGAAATGCATAAAAATTGTTGTTATTAAAATTCTTAAGAGTAAATGGACACACAAATCAGTTTAAAACCAGACATGATAACACACAACAAGACAGTAGATGAGAATGTTTTCTCTTATTAAGGTACTCAGAAATTTATTTTCAATTGAAAAAAACTTAATCTTTTTCAATATTTCAATAAAGTATTTATATATAAAGATGCAACATTTGAAAACATTAATATATTTCCCTTAGAAAGTTCTAGAAGAAAGATGTTAATCAAAACCAAAACGTATTTAGTAAGTACTTCGGGGTAACTGTAAAACAATCCAGTCACTTCTATCTCATTGTATGTGCAAAAGTATACTAGAGAATGCAGATTCATTGATGCTCTGTAAATTCACCTGAATTCTCCTTACGTGAGGGTAGGACAATTTTTTATACCAAACCAAGCTAGATATTATTTAGAAGCACTGTTTCAACTTCCCTACTTCTGGTTGTAGTTTGAAGTGCTACAATAGCCATGCATACATGAAAGGAGAAACAGATGGACATCATTGATGCATCTGTTCCCCAATTAATACTAAATTTAGGAAAACCTTTAGTTTATTTTCTCTCTCCTTTTAAACAGAACAATGGAAACACTGCACTATGAACAAAAATGCTCTTTATACTCAAACAGAAAAAGTTCTGAATGTAAATTTTTGAAAAAGAAGCTCTAGATTATCAAGATAGCTTTGTTAAAACAGTGTAAAAATGGTATAAACAAGAAAAAGTAAGAATACATGAAAGTGATAAAATTAGCATATGGCACACTACTTCGTGTTATAAAAGAGAAATCAGTCTGAGATAAAGTAGATCTTCAATAAAATTTAGATATGAATGGATGCCACAGGCTATTGTGTGTATGGGTAGATAGATCACTGACTGGTTTGATTAAGAGAAATCTTAAATATCATCATTTGAAAATCACGGCAGACATACCCTTTCTGTTCTTATCCAGTCAGAGCTGACAAACTAATCAAGATTGCCCCAGATAAGTAATTTGCTCCATGTTCACTTTTGCAACTGGCAGAATCTATTATTTTTGAGGTGGGTAGCAATTTTCATTCTGTGTCAGTACTGAGTAAATACCTTGGTACACTTCTGCAGTATTTTTAAAATTATTATTATTTTTTTAAAATATATGAATGTCAGTCGAGCTGAACTCCCAATAGGTAATTTTTGCCCTAATTTTAGTTCCTCAGCTCATGAGGGAGGGGAAGAAAGAGTTTCTTCTCTTTTTTTTTTTATGTTTAAGTAATTGTGCCTCTCTGTTCAATGAAACAGACTCTTGGATATCAAAGCACTTTTATTACTGGTGATATGGCCCTCCTATTTAATGTACTATAGCAATGATTTGAAAGTCAGGGCTTTGAGCCACAGGCAGCCATTATTAACAAAGCATCTTTCTCATGCTTTTAAGAAGGATTGACCTTTACTGCTAGCTGTAGCCTACTCCAGGTTGCTCTTTCAAGACTTCTTTTCTAAAATAATAACCTGAAAAGCTTAGTATTCTTTCTGTGTACTATAAAACCTTTTCACATAAATCTTACCAGTCTAGTAGGATAGCAAAAGTACTACAAAGTGACCTGGACAAGTTGGAGAAATAAATATGCAACTAGTAATAAAATTATTCATAAATTAGGCTGGTTTTCACCCAGATAACAGCCTGTATACAGCAGAAAAAGTGAAAAGAGTAAGTCTACAACTTTGCATAAAAATAAAACTGCAGTTTTTTCATGAACTAATCAGAAATTAAAAGTCCAAAGTGAATTTGCTAGTAACAGCAATATTGATTTCAGACATAACCTGCATCTCTCTCTCCCTCTCTCTATATATACAGAAAAGAAAGAGAAAACAGCAAATTTGAATTGAAAAGAAAGGATTGAGGAAGAGATACTATGGGGATGAAAAAGTGATGCTTACAAAAATTCTGAAGCCAGCTTATAACACAAGATATTGAACAGTTTTCCACTAATTTTAAAGCAGAGGGAAGATGGGCAAGAGGGAAAAAAAGGCAGGTGTGATAAAAGTTCTGGCATCTTTGAAGAAAAACAGGAGTAGGTGTTACTATAACAGTAGGACAATAAGAAAGTGTTTGAATTAATAATATGGTAGAAAACCCACGATATATCTAAAAGCTTGCTGAAACGAAAACATTAATATAAATGAAATTGTTAGCTCTTAAATGCCTTAAAATATTTTCATGTTTCTACAGAATCTGCTAAATAGCATTTACTACAGAAAAGGTAGAACAGGCAGGGTGGATGTAACTATGTTGTATAATGCTAACAGTAATAAAATAATTTATTTGCAGTCTTTATATTTTAAGTTTACTTCCAGAAACTGAAAAAAAATGAGACTGATGTATTTTGAAATTCCCAATGAAACTAGCCAGAATCAGCTGCATCTTACAAGATATATCTATGATGAACATGGATAACAATGTTTTGAACATCTTTGGTATTTATATATTTCAGCTCACACAGAAGGTCCTCTTAAACAGCTAGGAGTACACATTTACCATTTCAGCTACCTTTCTAACAATGTGTTCAATATGTTGTGTTAAGAAACTGGTTCGGAAGAATCAAGCAATTCAGAAATCCAGTGTCCCTTTCCCTTTTATTTTATTTACAGTTTCTGTTTGTAAATGTCAGAAATGTATAGCACTACCTTCAAGGTATTTTAATATGGCTTGCCTGGGGTTATTTTCATGGATTTCTTCATGGCAAAGGGGAATAGATGTACATGTTATATCATCACCTTTCACTGTCACAAGGACTTTCATTTTGTAATTCAGAGAACCAAATAGGAAAATACTAACAGATTCAGCTATTTTGGATATAATCAGTAGAAACAGCTCTAGAATGATGAATTATGAGTAGTGCAAGACAAGGAATTCAACTCTGCAAGAAAATACTTTGTTCCACTTTCTGATAGGAAAATGACCAGATCCTGATCTCACTTCCACTTCTGAATGCATGAGAGTAGATGATGGTCCACAGAACATAATTCTGTTCACCACTGAAGTGAACACTTCCATTTGTAATAAAGATAAGATGAAGTGCACTGATTGAGCACAAAAGAAGAGAAAGCCCATGAGGATTTTAACATTTCTTCATAAAGAGAATCATCACTAAGCTCCATGTTAAAATAGTCCCCATCATAGAAAAATGTACATAATAAGCTGCATCATAAAGTCCTGAAGTATTATAACTTCAATTAAGCTCGATTTATAGCACTGGCATATCCAAATCATTTTAATTGGAATCAATACTGTGACAAACTTCATCCCAATCTTTTCCCCAGTACTTCATTAATACAGAAGACTACAGTTCAATTTGGGTACCTGGTTTAAATGTGTCTTTACAGTGTCATGAAAACATAATGTACAGTCTAAAGTAGCATTCATCATGCCATCACTAAAATAAAATAAACTCAATATTTAAAATAGTACATACCATATTTTGCAAGTTATACATGTGATTTTTCCCAGTGTTAAATAATTATTTAGGACTCAAAATCAGATTCAAAAAAAGGAAAGAGAAAAAAGGATGGAAGGGGAATGAATGAGTTGATTGCACTGGTAATCAACTTTTGGCATAACTATAAGTAAATAAAACAACATTAGATATTTGATAAAGCTGATTGGCATTTTTGACAATAACTATTTTCACTTTATTTTTAAGGTGGAATAGAAAAATATTGTATTCAACCCTTTCAACAGAAAAGGTAATTATACATCCTACTTAAAAGCTGTGTAAAAGATAAAGGACAATTCAATACAGGTAAAAAGAGAAATGTGCTGACTTTGATGAGTCACTGTTAATCAAATCCAACCACCTCATTAAAGAAGTCAGCAGAAAAAATATAAGAAAGATGTAACAGATGTGTTTAAGAGGTGACATAAGCATAATATATAAGGAAAACCTACAGCTGGGCTTTTAAAATGAACTTCATCTATCCTGGATGTAACACACAGAATATTGCTGGACCACACAGAAGATTTGACACTGCAGTTGCTGCACTGCAATTTACTAATGAAAGCAAAATAAACTACTCAGGACCCGGATTTTGTATTGAAAAAGACTGCTAGCTTTTTGCTGTGGTACTATGACTGAACAGTTTGATTTGTTCATTGTTGGACCATGAATTACTGCGTTCTAAAAAGGAGGAGCATCACTTCTGAAGGGAAGGAGGTCCTGGTGTTCTCTTCACTTCATAGGACCCCTGCACTTTCCCGCACAAAAGGCACAGCAAATACTCTGCAGCATAAGAGGGCCGGTGGGCAAAACTTAAGGGATGAGGAAAACCACCTGAGTAATGAAGCAAGGCCATGCAAATAAATTCAGTGCATTGATTAAGCCATCCCTGCAAGCTGGCATTCCCTCTTTTAGGACACTCACAAATACAGAGATCAGTTTATGTGAACTTTGAATATTTCTTTGTCATGGTTTAGGAATGATATTCCCCAATTTAGCTTTCTCACTGAAACCTTCCAAACCATGTATTGCTCAATCATTCCCTCTCCTCCTTCCCCTGTGGTGGGCTGGAGAGGAGAACTGGAGGCACAAAAGGTAAAGATCATGGGTTGAGTTACAACAATTTACTGGAAATAGCAGTGAAACAAGACAATGAACAGTAACAGCAACAACACTAATTACTGACTATACAAGTAAAAAAGAGGCAAACAATTCACACACGGGATTGCTCACACAACACCCTCAGGCTACCCGACCCAGAAGGGATTCCTTCCCCCATCCCCAGAAAATAGCATGAGGCGGCATAGAAAAACCTCCACATGCTCCCATCTGGTTACTGCAAAAAATTACTCCTGTCCTGGACAGAACCAGGATATTATTCTGTTTTGATTATTAATCTTCACTTTCTTTAAATTTAAGTCCTCTAGTTTACATACTAATATTTTTTTAAAATTTTTTTAAGAATTGTTAGCTTTGGGAAACAGATAAAAAAGATTGAGGAATCTCTCAACAAACCTGGCATTTATGGTTTGTTTGGGATTCTGTCAGAAGTACAAACACACACAAGCACAAAAATTCTTAGCAGACGGCATTTATACTTCTGACCATTGCCCTAAAGTCATAACTGTGTTGTATTAAAAACAATTTAACCATGCCTAAAAAGAACCTTGTATGTGGGTCCATACTCTCCCATGGGAAAAAACAATGTCAAAGGGAATAATTCATGAGGTTCTCCTGAGATTTTTCTTAAGAATAATAAAAGGGGAAATAAAGGATGAGAAGATGGAAGAAAAAGAAGAGGTCAGATGTCAGAAATTCTTTCTGGAAAACGTGCTTAGGGTTTTGGACAATCTGGAAACCTTTCTATTACCAGTTGCTGAGCAGAATTCTACAGAATAGAAGCTATCTTGTTTGAGGACATTAACTTTTAGCAATATTCTCCATTATGGTGTTTTGGGGTTGTGTTTTTTCTTGGTGGGCAAAGGGGAAATATTTCAAGAAGAGAATGCTGACTGTTGAACGAGACCAAAAAAGTGACAGTTGTAATGTGCAAATTAATTTTAACATGATGAATGACAGCGACGTTTTGAGAAAATGTAATCTACATGTAACTCCATGAACCCCAAAATGGAAATATTGCATACTTTCCATGAAGGCTGCCTAAAGAAAGATATCATGAGTTTTTATCAAAAAAAGTTGAATTACACTATTTTGAAGTTACTGTTAAACTTTGTATGTGGAAAAATCCCTCCAGTAGATCTTGAATAAGAAAGAACACAGAGCTGAGATCTTGTAAGAAAAGTATGATTTCTCATATTTATAGGGAAGAACCTGAAAGCAAAAATGGAGGAAAATATCAGGAAAATAATAAGGCAAAATAAGATACAAAAACTTTAAAAAGTGAATGAATTAACATTTAAAAAGTAGTATGTATTGCATTTGGGAAATATATCTGCTAATTTTCATACATTGAAATTATTTTCTCTAATGAATAGGCTAAAGCATATTCCAAGAGGTAAGTGGAAAGACAAAAATTTGAGATGCAGGATAACAGAAAGGGGAAAAAATGTCTTTCTATATGTGTACTAAAATATCAGTAAAATGTCCTGTGATATTCAATTCTCTAGTGAGTCACAGATCAATTATATGACAATTTAGGTAAAGTAAAATTTGCAGAGGCATATAATTTTTCATAATTTCACTCAGATGGATGTTCATTATCCCTGACTCCCATCAGTTTCAGTAAAAGAAAGATTACTATTTGTGGAAGTATTGCATCTTGCTACTGATAAGCACCATAAGAAGACTTGAGGAGTACTAAGGACTTTTAAAATTATTAACTGGATATTAACAGTTTACCTTATTAATCTGACCACATACTTAATAGAGAATTTTAAAATGCACTTCTTAAACACAAATTTCTATTCCTTTGAAACAGTATTCCTTAATATTTCTTTAAAATGACTTAGAGTATATAGAACATTACTCAGTAAGACTCACTCTTAGCCGCTCCACAGATGACAGCTTTAGAGATATATCCTGTATACTTTCAGCAGAGGCATAGAATATATATATATATATAAATATATAATTTTAACTATCAGTTTTCGTTTAGATTTGGATTCCTTTCTTTCTTTCCTCTTGTTGCATTTTTGCATTTGGCAAAACAGGAGGACATTATATTGTTCTGAGCTTGTCCCTACTTGAAGCAGACAGCTTAATTGAGAACTGGAGAGTGCAAGAACTTAATTTCTAAGTATGAGCACTTGCTATTATTTACAAAATCACATCATCACTACTGCTTAGTCTGATTGGTTCCCATACATATCCTGACTTCCACTTATGTTGATCTTTGATACATTTTGCTGAGAAAAAAACAAAAACAAACAAACAAAAAAACCAACAAGCCCCGAACTATCTATCTTCCCAGGTCAGTGTTTGTTTTGTTATTTTCACAAAATGTACTACTATTTACACAACGTTATTAGTCTTGAGATGCACAGACGTGATTTCTCTATAACTGAGTAAATTAAGAATTCCCAGGTTAGGAAAACATCATTGTAGTTTATAACATAGCCATAGTAAAACCTAGAATACACTGCCTTTGGGGACATCTTAAATTATACACGGACTTAGGGTTTTGAATGTTTAAAATTGCTTGAATAAATATAACACATTCTTTGGTGATTAAATAGTGACATACACTGGAGCACACCATGTTTCCCTCTTCATTTGTTCCTTTGAAGTAATATTTAAGTATTAAATTAATTTTCCCTAGTGAAATATAAGACACCACTCTCTTGTTTTTTTCTTGCCCAATTGTTTTTCCTTTACCCAAGGTTTTATTTTTATTATGTTGCCTGAATTCATACTAAATTACAGCCACATAACAATCTTTAAGCAAGTGGGAAATTGTAAGAACCAAAAGAGTTAATATATGATGAACAGGTTCAGAAAGAAATATGGGAGGAAATGAAACAGAAAGGAATGAACCAAGGTAAGATCTAGAAATATATATTTATATATATATAAAAATAATAAATATATATATTATCTATATATTTATAGAGATCAAATCTGAAGAAACAGTGAGTCAGAAAAATACTAGATTAATATCATATATATATTTGAGCTCTATTAATTTTAGTGCCTCACTACACAGATATTGATCTGACCTTCTCTTTCTATATTCGAATCATAACTAAACTATTAGGGCACTGAAATATAACATAATTTTTGCTTAAAGAGACTTCCAGGCATTACAGTTTGTTTATATTTTTCTTAAGCTAAGAAATAAGTGATGAATACTGTCATCTTCAGAATTATGCAATCCTGTCACTGGAGGCTTTTTCTCCCTTAAAAGTTCTTACTGGACCTGTACAGAAAATGCACACGCTGACATAATCCTGGCACTCAGGTAACATTTTACAGACTTTTAACGTTTGTGGGTTGTCACTCCAATACACCGTCACACATTTCTCCTGCCCTGTTAAATATAAACAAATCCAGGCATTTCTAGCAATTTCAACTTTGCATTGAGTGCCTGAACACCACTGCAATCTCACTTCAAATTGGTCATCCCATGAGTCTTCAAAATTCCAGACTCAACTTTTTTCTACCTGTGGTAAGTACTCCAGAAGCGTGCTCTGGCTAATAGCCAAGCTCCTGCTCATTCCCCACCCACCCCCACAACAGGACAGGAGGAGAAAAATAAGAGGAACATGAATGAGAAAGCTCATGGGTTCAGGTAAAGACAGGGAGGTTTCTTAATAATTACCATAGTGGGCACAACAGGCTTGACCTTGGGAAATTTAAGAATTGCCTCCCTTGACCGGCTGGCTCCCTTGACCTCTTTTGCTGCAGCCCAGGCTGCAGTTGGCCTTCTGGGCTCTGAGTGCACACTGTTGGCTCATGTTCAGCTCCCATCCATCCACACTCCCAGTCCTTTGCAGCTACTCTCAATGGCTTCTTCCAGTCATTTTGATATTGAGGATTGCTCTGACCCTGGTGTGACACCCTGCACTTGGATTTGTTGAACCTCATGAAGTTCTTGTGGGTCCACTTCTCAGGTTTGTCCAGGTTCCCCTAGCTGGCATCCCCACCCCTTGGGTGCATGAACTGTACCTCTCAGCTTCATGTCACCTGCACACTTGCCAAGGGTGCACTTGATCTCACTATATACAGATATTCAAGCATCAGTTCCAAGACAGAGTCCTGAGGGACAGCACTCATCACCAACCTCCACCTAGACATAGAGTCACTGACCACAGCTCTCTGGCTGCATCCATCCATCAAATTCATGTCTCTCCAGTCTGGAGTAAAGGATGTCATGTGGGACCATATCAAAGGCCTTGCAGAAGCCTGGATAGATGACATCTGTTGGTCTTCCCTCATCAACTGCTGCTGTCACTCGATCACAGAAGGTCATGGGACTGCTCAGGCAACAGGTCAAGTCCTTCAAGACAAACCTGCTCCAGTGTGGCTGTTGTGGATATCTACTTCATCACCTGGGACTGGCTGTGTATGGCATGGGACAGCCCCTGTCCTTTTCACTCGGAGGCCACGTTTGTGGCCCCTGCTGATAACACCCGGGCACCCAGCACAAGAAGTTCTTGTATTTGGTTTTGGTTGGTTTGGGTTTTGATTGGCTTTATTCATACTCAAAATGTTTGTATCAAGCTTAGAAAACACTTGATCTTTTCATATCTGCAAAAAGCTGTTCAGTTTGAAACTGAACCGTTAGCTTCATTACTTCCATTCATGATTTCCTTTCTATCTGTGTACAGATGCATCTTCCTGTTTCTATCTACAGCTTATGCCAGTTATTATACTTGGAGGTGATTAGCAAGGACTCCAAATAACATTTTTGAACATCACGCACATTTACAGAGAGGTAACAAATATTGCAGAAAAGAGCTTGTGAACACTTTTGAATGACAGCCATATGATTAATATCAAACTAGCAAAAGTAATTATTATTTAACAGAGAAGTTTTCAGATGATGTTTGGTTTATCCTAAGCCTCTCAAGTGACTTCAAGCTACTACTCAAACAAGATGAGCTTTGAAATTGTCTCTTATTTTAAAGAGCACCACTGTGAGGAAGCTCAGATTACTAACATAACTAACAAAAACAGAAATAAAGCAAAGATGATGCATGAGAACAATTACCACCTTAGAAATAAAAGTTATTAAAAAAAAAGAAATAAAAATAGACAAACTAGATATTTGATTGTAGTCATATTCTACACATATAACAGCTTCAGGGATTTCAGACTTACTTGGGTCAAACAGAAAGCACAACTTCCAATGTATATCAATTTCTCCACATTTGTAACTTGGCTAATATAAAATGGTCAAAGCAGAGTAAGCATCCCCACAAGCACACAAAATACAGCTCTTGAAAGCCTATTTTTAGAGTTTTGTCAGAAGATGTAATTATGTTTCTCATTTTCTATTTTTCTCTGTATTTTGAGGTCTTGGGAAAATTAGGTGGCAAATACTTGCCTTCCTAATATGCTGCTGAGTATTTGGAGGAAAGAACAAAGCAACCAATATTGTTATGAAATACTTATTTTTGAAAAAAATGCAATTCTATTGAACTATTAGAAGAGAAAGTTATTATTATGATTTGTTTGTACTAACTCAGCATGCATTTCTTAAAATGTTAATTTCATAGATTTCTCTTTTCTTTCAGATGTTTGAAGACTGTATAATCCTGAATGTATATTGATGGCTGTATTTTGGGCTGCAATTTAGTCCACACATGCTTTTATTTCTATATTTATTCTTTTAAATGATTGATCTGTGAAACATCCTTTCTCTATATTTAACAACAAGGGTTCAAATACACAGCAAAGTAAAAACAGACAGAATTTGGCAGGTGTATAATTTCAATTTCTTTTCTTTAAAACATCAGGAGTATGGAGCTTGTTATACATTACTTTTCATTATTTATGAAAAGTTTTGATAATAAGCTGTTAAATGGAGCTTTCTGTTACTTACACTGATATCTTCCAAATCTAATCTATTCAGAACGACATTGTTTCTCTTCCAGATGATGGGAGGTCTCAGTGTTCCCTGGATGGCACAACTTAAAACAGCGCTTTGTCCCACTGTTGCTGCAGTGGTACTTATTTCTTGATCTTCAGGCAGACTCAGCTGAACTACATCTGCAAAAGACATTGTTTGTAAGATCAATTAGCAGGCAGTTTCATACGGTTAATTAGCATGCAATTTTCGTACACTGGTAATTTAAGGATTTTAAATGGAATGAAAGTAAAAAGAACTTCCAAAAACCCCAGGACGTTCAGATCATTTCAAATAAAGGTCAGCGTGACATTTCAATTACATTGACTGACAAGTATCACGCTGTAAGAAGCATTTAACGTGAAAATGAATTTCAGAGGCAAGACTGCAATACATATCATGGTGCATCCAAAGTCAGGCACCGGAAGTTATCTGACAGTGAATACCAGTGCAGTGGAGTAGCCAGAACCTTCATTCTATTTTCTAGCTTGTTAACTAACAATTCATCATTATTCATTCTTTAAAAAAATATAAAAAAAAAATATTTAGACATGTGATAGGAGTCCAGACCTCGAATCTTCCTCCACTCATCTATGTACTAAATAGCTCCAATATTAATAGAAGGCCACTTCACTTCTATCTCCCAGAACTCTTTTGGACATTTGCATAAAAAAGCAGTGATACACATCAAAAGGATGACACTGTATATACCCTTCCCTCTTGTATAACTGCCTTAGGTTACAGACTGATCAGCAGAGAGTTGGCTTTTGCACTTGGGGTGTGTCCAACTAAACATATCAAAATTCTATATTCATGAGGATTTTCTCATAGTACACAAAAGAACTATATACAAACTGATCATCCAAATAGCAATTTTTCCACTCAACTGCTAAAGCATGAAGAATCTCTACACTTTTTATCTTTCATTCTTTAAATAAACTACAAATACATGATGTATCTATTATTTTTTAATTATCAAAATACTTTCATATAAGAGAGACATTAATCCTTTCATTACAGCAAAGCTGGAATCTATAAGGAAGCCAACATCCTCTATAGGTTCTTTTCAGCCTCATAAAAGCAATATTGCATAATTAACACTTCCCTCCAACACCCACAAAGTGCAAGCATTAGAGAAGCATATTAATATCCTCAGGAAAGAAAGCTTTGCTGTTCAATAATTAACTGTTCAAAAATGTGATCAAAAATATTGATTTTATATTTAGATCCAAAAGAGACCACCAGACCAGCATGATTCTTTTCTCCTGTAGAAGGAATGCTCTGAGTTGAAATGAAAGTGACAGTGCCCACCAGACATGCCCAAATGAGACTGACCTTTTTTAACTAGATGCATTACCTGACACAATGTGTTACACTAAGAAAAGGAATATGTATTAATTAAATTGAATATTCTGCTATTTACTGTAGTTTTTTAAACCTACTGCATCCTCAGAAGCACTTCATCTTTTGTGTTACAGGAGGTGGTTCTTCAGTGACACTATTATGCAGATTTACTGAGAGATAACTGCATGCTTACTAACTGGTAGCCAACTAATAGTACACTTATTTTGCCTCTTCACAGAGTTCACTATGCAAGACAAGTATTCTGATATTGCATTTATAAAGGGGCTGTAAATAAATCTATATTTTTCGTAGTCACTGTTCAATATAGGAAAGCATGAAGTAGTGATCATGAAATCAGCTAGTGTTACAGGGCCCTCTATGAACACTGCTAAGCTTCACATGATAAACTGACACAGACAATCAAAATTCTACGAGATTTCAAAGTCTTTTATCATTTAACTCTAGTATTACTATGCACGCCTGTATACAGAAGGCCAGTCACTATTATGATTAGAGTAAAACACTAGAAAAGAGAACATCTATCAAATGTAAAACTTAACATTTGCTATATTAGTAAAGACGATATTCTGAAATCAAAATTAACACTAACAATTCAACTGCCTTTTTTAAACTGCCTTGTTAATAGCAATGATAATCTTAACAATAACAATGATGATGATAACACTAATTTTGCCACAGGAATTCCGTAAGAATTTCTTTACAAATACTCAGTTTTCAATACAATATGTTTAGATGCCATTTGCAACTGCTATCTCATTCTTATAGTGTAACAAAACAGACAAAGGCAAAATTTTGCAAAATGAAGAAACAGTTGCACTACCAGGTCAATGCACTGGTGTTACATAAACGTTATGAAAAAACCTACAATAATAAGTGCACTAGAATCACTGCTTTCCCACAAAATACTGAACATATGTGTAAAAAACCTTCAGATATTATAAAATTACATATATTTTAAATTATTACTTCATAGGAAAAAACACATATGTTACATTATAGCTTTTCTTATTTTCAAAAGGGGAAACTATTGGATATGTTTTCTCCTTATTGGGGAAAAAAAAAGTACAACCCAATCCAAAAAGCCTAAAGTTTACAGGGCAATACCTGGTGCAGAGCTCTTTGACAGGTCACTCCCTGAAAATCCCTGTTCATTAACTGTCTGCAGCCATGTAAGAGGGGCAAACACTGCTGGCGGTGGAAGGGTGTGGTCTGTGCAAAAAGCTCTCATATGCACAGGCGCAGGAACTAAATGATGCATTTACCATCTCTTCTTTCCTGCCTGAAAGAAAGAAACCTGGTTCCAAAAGCAAATACTTTTTTGACAGATAATGATGTCATGTCACTGAGAGATATCCCCAGCTAGGATGACTGGTAGCTTTGTATCCATGTTGCCTTTGTAGATCAATAATAATTATTTGATGTTTAGTCACACGTATTTTGTTTATTTAATTTTAAATAGAAAACCAGAGTAAAGGTTTAGAAAAATTGCAAGTGAAATGAATTCAGTTTACTGACACCATTGATGCCTAAAGGTTTGGGGTGGATTTTGTAGATTTTTAGAGTTTTAGAGGTATAGGTTTTCTTGCTCACATATTAAGGGGTGTTTGAAGTTACTAAAGGGATTTTCTCACATATTCTCAGGCTTTCTGAAGGTCATGATGTTTTTCAGAGCCACCTGCAAGATAACTTGAAGTCAAAACAATAGAAGAGCCCAGAAACCGTTGGAGGTGGTCCAGGGGGCATGGCCCGGGACCCTGATGGGTGGACCACCAGGGAAATTAGAAATGATAATTGGTTATGGATATTTCACATGTTAATTGTTTAGAAGGATATAAAAACTGTAACCCTACTGAGGGCGGGGTTCTTCAGGGATTTTCAGATGCAGGGATCCTTGTTGAAACGGCGCGCGCCTGGTAGGCCCAGCGGAGGCCCAAAGCCTCCGATCTCCCAGTAAAGGTGTTGTCTATCTTTCTCTATTAATGTTTTGTCTGAGTGCCTATCTTCCAGGATTTTAGGCATCACCATCACCAAGCAAAAATATAGATGTGGATATTGATAGTTACAGAGCAGTAATACTGCATATGAGTAACCAGTAGATACTGCCTTTTATAGCTTACCATTATCAGTCTATGGTATACAGAATTAGTGAGCCTGTTTGTAACTCCTCCAGATGCAACATCAATCTGACATGCATCCCTGGTTCTTAATAACAAAAGTTCCTGGATACATTCTTTCAGATAAAGGAGAGAAAGGCAAACAAAAAGACCCCAAACAACCCAAACATTTAAATACAAGCCAGAAGTACGGTTAGGAGATGAAGAGAGCAGACAGCTGTGTAAAAAATATCGGGAAAATCATATAAAATGAGGCGATTATAAAATAGGAAAAAAGGGGTGAAACCTATCGGGAAGACATTTTAAAACTTTAACACTGCCCAGGGAAAAGGATCTCTCTCTGAAGAGGATCAAAAGTATCCAAGATTTTAAAAACAAAACCACAAAAAAAACCCCATCAAAAACTCCCAATTAAAACTAACAACCCAAACAAACAAACAAAAATCAAACAAAACCCACAAAACCCAAGCAAACAAACAAAAAAGTGAAGCAAGTAAATCAACTCAAAACTAATTACTTAAATATAAGACGTTCCTGCATTGTTTGAGGAATGTGTGTTATGTGATTGAAAGGGTTTGACAAATTCCCTGCCTGTTGCAACCATTCTGCAAACTCCCCTATGCTTTCATCCTGCTTAATGGTCCTGAGCCAAGCTCTTCTGCTTCCTCTCACCATGTTTTTCACTACTGAAGTTATCACTGTATTTGATCCAGCTTGAATTCAACCTTCTTGAAAACATGAAAGAAAACTGTACACAATATTTACAATTAATTACGTGCAATGCGTCAACTAATCCATATCTCTTCCTGAAGGACTTCAGTCAATATGTCTGTAGAATGTAATTGCCATTTTCATACGGATCTCATCTGGTTCCTCACCACTGCCTTGTGAATGACAGGTCCACACAACTTTCTCTTACTCTGCTCTTTGCAGTAGATTACTTCTCAGTTTAATTTCTTACTATTAACTAAGTATAAGATCTTGTACTTTGTAGTATTAATTTTCATATCACTTTTAATGTGCCAGGTTTCAAGGTTATCCAAGTCCAAGCATTAAATAAGTTTGTTTCTCAGGTGGTCTCTAGAGAACTTCAATAACAACTTGTTCTCAAAGTGGTATCTTCCCATTTAATTGAACCTGTACCACCTCCCTTTCAGCCAGCTCATTATTCAGCCTATCATTATTAACTCCCAGGATTTTAGTTGACTAAACAGATTCCAAAGTGTAATTATACCAAGTACTTTAGTGAAAATTATGAAAGCACTTATTTTCTCATAACTTCTCTTTAGTTATCTAGAATCTATGTTAGAGACCTACTTCTGCGTGTCCTTCAGTTAAAATTAGATCAAATTCAGAACAGATTTTCTATTATAAATTTCTAAATACTTTCTAATATAAATATATTTCTGGTCTCTTTCTAAAATATCTTAAGTACTTAACTGAAATCAAATGCTAAATGACATCAAATGAATCATCAAATGAAATGAAATGAATAATTATCAGAGACCTTTTGGTTTCGGAGCTATGCTTTGTTTTGCAATGTCATATCATCACTACTATCTATACCATTTTTGCTTTTGGTTTTAAGCTTAAAGTTTGTCTCTGTTACATGTCCCATAGACAGGAATTTTTGGAAGATACACAATGCATTCAGATAGCTTTCCCTAAATATCTTACAATCTAAAACACATGAAGACAATCACAGGGAGTGTGTTCTCATATAAAGCTTTTAGTTCCACATGCAGCTCTCTTTAGAAAATGTTTTAAATTTATTGACCAATACAAACAAAAGCTGGTAAGCATAAATAACTTTGAGGAAGGTATTACAATACTGCAAATGATGATCAATTAGCATAGAGTGTAAGTGCTTCAGTTTTCTCAGTTTGACTGGTATTTAGCAATTAAAGTGAGAAAGGCAGGCAAAAGAAGTTTTCAAAGCTGGTATTTTGCAAAAATATCCCTACAGAAATAGGAATAAATCAATAATGGAACCTTAATTTAAGGATTATTTTTCAAGAGTCATACATTTTGGGTTGTCATTCTAAGTTAAGCTATATCAATATTCTTGTAAGTCTACAGATAAAATTATACCATTGCACTTTTAAAACATAGTAAGGGAGGATTCTGTTAGGAAAAAGATAGTGATACCTGTGCAGTTTGACCAACATTTCTGTTTTCTTAATCCTAAGCACATTGGTCAATGTACATAACATGGAACATTTTGATGCTTTATGTTTAGCACATTTATGAAAAGAGTTATTATACTTGGATTTGAGTTTTCTGAAGAACTTAAAGAATAGATAGTAGAAGCTGGGCTATTTCAGATCTTTCCCTATACATGAAAAAAAAAAATCAGCAGCACATTAATGGCCTAGAATAGTCTGTGGGGGTCCAAACACAACCATAAAACTAATTTGTGAACTCAGAATACCAAATCAGGCTACTAGAAAGAGAAACACTGAAGTTTACGAAATTCACTGAGACTAAGCCACTCTTTACTGTATCAGGACAAGAACAGCCACAATATCACTCTGAAACCTAAAAATTATGAGTAGATGTAACATTTGTAGTTTGTGTATCACTTTACAATTGATTATATTTTAAAGGAGGAAGATCTTACTCAACTGTAGTCTACCTTCGTTAATTTAATTCCATTAACATATGTGCAATTTGAACCATCTTATTTACTTTCATAAATTCTATGCATTTATTCATAGCAGCCACAAAACACTCTTTTCAGAGTCTAAACTATTGAATACTATGTCAAATGGTATCCACTACTTAAACTTCAGAGCACATCAAGCCTGTAATGACATTATTTGTCTATTTCAAACCTAATTTAAAATAAAACAGCTTTTAAAACCAAGCAAAGAAGCCTTTTGTCTGTGAACTACAGCAAGATCTGTACTTAATGGATAACATTAGTTGGTGGTTAGAAATAGCTGAAATGGAGCTAGGTAATGTTCCTTTTCCTCTTCTGGCATTGATCCCACTTTCCTCAAAATGACATAACAAAGCATTTTCATCAGAGTCATTTTACCGTTCTTTTACAGCCATTTCAAAATCAACACACATCACCATTAGCATGACTAATTTTGTCATTTTCTCCTGTATCTTCTGCTTTGAACTTGTTGTAAACATATTATTCACATATTTAGTAGAATGTTTCAGTATAAAAAGTAACAGAACATGGTTGATGAGTGGTTGCTCTCTAGAGTCTTATGCCAGCAAAGAAGCCTTTCTGTTCCCAAAATCGTTAAACAGAATACACATAAACAAGGAGAAAAAAATAAAAAAGCCATAAATAACATTTTCACAACTCCTAAATGTTCTAGCTGCAGAGCTTGGATTAAAATTCAAATTTTGTTTTCAGCCTTATGCCCAGGGTAGCAGAAGATCCTAGTTGTGTATTACAGCAATATGGTTGTTACTCAAAACTGAAAGCTCTTACCATTATAATTATCACTTATTCATCTTTTTGTCTTTGCTGACCAGAGACTTGAAAAACTTTTGGTCGAAAATTATAATATTGTAATATCTCATGTTTTTAGGGAGTCCTCTACAAACCAATTTTGTAAGAAAATTATCAGAAACCATGAAAGAAAACACAAATATTTTCACATTTCTTGAGAGTTCTCATCAATGAGATTTAATGAAGAGGGATTGATAGGTCATCATAGGAAATGTTTATTTTATGAGAGAACTTACAGCTTTTGTGAAAGACAAATGTGAAGCTAACATGGTTTCTGTTTCCACTAATTTAGAGTATTTTTTATTCAAATAACTAGAAACATTAATAATGCTTCAGGTTCTAAAAGTACAAAGGATAAAATAGAACATGTCAGCTGACCTCTTACTTCAGTGAGCTTAGCATCAAATTCTTTTAATATTGAAACAGCTTTCATCTTTGATTTTCCTAGGGCCAAAAATAATTACATAAGCAAATATCTTGTAAGAAAATTCTTAAAAATCATCTGAAGTAAATCAAATAACTAAATAAATTATAGATGATTATATCCTACAAAGGTTTCTAGATGTATGCACTAATAAAGTTCTTACCATTGAAGCAAATCTCTATGTTTTAATGGTTCTTTGAAGCAGTAAGAAAGAATGCAGGCTGTAAGAAGTAGCTCAAGGACTTTATGAGACTGAGAACTCATGCAATAAAACGGTAGATAAATTAAACAGGAGAGAAGAGCATTAAACAACAGCAAAAGCAATCCTTTGAATCTAGATCAATGAGCTGTAAGTTGACTTGTCAAGAGAGAAACAGCGGAGTGATGATAAGCAGTTTTATCAACTCTGTCCTCTCCAGCAGAGAAAAATTCAAACCAGTGACTAGGAGTTATTTGGAAAAGAACTAAAAGCAAACAAAAAAACGCATAATTTTGGTCTATGATTTGTCCACATGAATACCATATGGAGCTCTGTGTCCTCTGCAGATTAGGTAAAAGCTCAGTGGAAAGACAACCATGATAAAGGTACAGAGCAGTTTAAATACAAAAGAAATATCAGATAGGCTTCCATTTTTATTTTACAAAGCTAATGATGCATAGTGTTTTGGCAGAAGTCAACAAAATCATGGCTGTCATGAAAATTCTGAAGAAAGTACGGATGCCTTATTGTTCCTTCTGACACTGGAAAGCCATGAAAATAAGTAAGTGGGAGGCCACTTTCAAAATGAACACTACTTTTCATGTTTGAAGCGACAGATCTGAAAAAAAAAAATCTTTTCCAAAATTTCCAATCTTTTCTGTGATTCAAGAAGCTAACATGTACAGGAAGAGATTACAGAAATGTTTGGGAGAGTAAGAACAAATTATAATGATATGATTACACTTCTTTAGATATCAACTGAAGTTCATGTGGACAGAAAGCACTGGATGAGTTGGATCTGGGACCAAGTCAGCAATTTTTATGGTGGTAAGGTATGTTTCTGAATTTTACATAGAAATCACCCAGAAAATGTGATTTCTAAGTTTTCTTTAAAGAAAGAAAGCTTAAGTTCATTAAGTAAATTAAGAGAACATAATTTAAGGTATTTTAACTTTTTAATGAAAAAGGTAAATTAACTGCAATGCAGTTGAATTAATAAACAGTGTGTACTACTTTCTGAAAATAATTTTACCCTTCTAGTGTATTTTTAATTACTTTTAATAGGATTCCTCTGAATGTCATTGCTCACATACCACAAATGTTTTAAGTTTTTCAAAATGTTAATGATGGTAATCATTATGAAAATCAGCGATAATCACTTTCTGTTCATTTCAAATTCACAAACTGATAAAGCTAAGAAAAATTTCAGTGTTCACTAAAGTCTTTATAATAATCAATAAAACATATACTTTAATTTGCTCTTCAGGGCACTAGGATCATTAAAAAATAGTTCAGAAATGCAGTTCATGGACATATGAGGAGTCATCAACTCTTTAAGGCTCCCTTGTCATTAAATACAGAAACAGAATTTTTCCATGAAGCTGTGGGCTGCACCTCATTGAATGCATCATTCAAGACCAGAATTACCAGAAGTGCAGTATTAGCAACACTGACAATCCAAATACATCCATGGGGGTTCTCAAGTGACAACCCTATCATGGTTACTTTGTATCAAACCTGAACCAGATTGGACAGCTGGAGAATTACTTCATGGACAGGAAATATATGGAATAAGAAACCTGTAAAGATATGTCACTCAAATCTGGCTAAAGTCACTTTGGAAAATATAGAGAAATCGCTGTATGTATTAGCTTTTGCCTAATATTCTTGTATCAGTACTACAGGAATACTAGGTAAACCTGAGCCTGTTCCGAAAAGTATCACTACTACATATGTTAACAATATTTACAATAGTGCAGATAAAGGGTTCATTCTACAGACTGTGTTGTTTTGAGAACCCTTTGAAGTTGCAGAGGCCATTCAATTGTTATAGAACTCTTTCAGCCTAGAGAAAAACACAAGTCAAATTCAACTCCTGATCTACATGGCTTCAAACTCTTCTGTTGCAGAGGAAATCACTAATCTACTCCCATAACATCAACAGCCTCTTTCTCACAGACTATCTATTAGGGATAAACAAAAGAACACAAATATTGCATATCCTGATTGACAGAATAGTTCCTTCTCCTTATGAAGAAGAATGGAATTCCAGCTTTTATGCATTTACATCTCTTCTTCAAGACAGTAAACAAAGTGGTAAATAATAAGTCTCCCTCCTGTTTTTACTATCATCTCAGCAGACTGAAACTACCTACCGAACCTTAACATATCCTCTCAGTATGTTCTGTAACTGATTTCATGCTCCATCCAGTGAATCCTAAGGGAAATTTCAAAGTTATTGTGGTGGGTTAAAATTTGATTTGATGCATGTTACTGGAATTGCTGATGTGAAAGTAGTCGGATATGCTACCTTAGGTTTATGTGTATATATAAACTTGCAACTTTTAGAGACTCAATATTCCAAGTTAGACAACAATATATTTCTATGCAATAAAGTTGGTGCAAAAGTTAAAGTATGTTTAGAAAAGAATCTCTGAGTAAATGAAGTATTAATTTCCCAATAACATTCCACCATTTTAGACTTAGATCCCATTTTAAAATTACAGAAACCACAGCAGTCCAGAAAATATGAGAAGTACTCTGACCTAAAATGATACATCACTGTTTAAGAAAATATGCCAAATTACCTATTCCAATCATACCTGTCCTATATGTGATGACATCACACCCATAGCTAGGACATCTTACCTGTCTGATCATTTGTATGGACACATGTAAATAATGACTGTGCACCCACAGCATTACAACATTTACTGATACATTTTGTCAAACAGAGCTGTTCTTGTAGCAACAGTTACTTTTTTAAAACCCATTAAAATGTCTTTTATTATCATTATTATTTTAAGACAAAAGGAGAACGTGCTAAAAATGTTCTCCTGTGCAAAAATAAAGCAAAAATGAGAATGTAGCGGATCATAGAGCAATATTAGCATATATACTTCAACTGAGATTCATTAGAATTTAAGAAAACCTCATAGATTTTCAACCAATTTTCTCATTTAGTGTTCAACACTTAACACTTTACACTTGTATCCACTGTAAACTCAGCAGAGAAAGAGTGGCTTTGTTCAGAATATGGAGAATAGGCTGACTCTTGAAAACAACACTGACACTGTCAGTAAAAAAATACTGCGTGCCCTTGAGTTTTAGATGTACATACAAAAACACTTTTTGCTATGCTAGCATATTGTTAATAACAACTGTTGCAGAATTGCACTGAAATGTGTCAGGTTTTTTTTAAAAATAACAGAAAGCAAGATTATCAAGTATTGATGCAACATCGATGGGATGTTAAATTTAGTCTCAAAACTTTTTTTGAGGAATCTTAATTTTCTGAAGTTAATATTTTTAGATGCACATAACAGAACTTCAGATCTTCCAGAATTGCTGTGCCCGAGTCTTTTCAATGGTGGTGAGAAAGGTATTTAAGAAAAATGCACAAAAGAGAAAAAAAAGCAGAAGAGGGAGTGAAAAGGCATATTTAAAAAAAAAAACTAACTGAAAAATGCTTGAACTTACTTAGATTGAAAGAAATTTTCCATGTCATCATTAACATGGCCTTTCCTGTTTCTTCTTGTAAAGGAGCATTGTTCATTTTTGTCAAATGTAAGGCACCCTTTCCAGAACACCTCTCTAGTTTTACTTATAACATCATATTAACACCAACTTATGCAGATCACCAGCTTTCTGAAAAGCTTTAATCTGATACTTATATGCATCCTGTCAGCTTCTGTGCATTTTCCCAACTCCTTCGTGACATATTTCTGTACATTGGAAATTATCTACACTAGAAATAGACATTTTTAAATCTATTTTAACAATTTTTCTTGTAGATTCTGGAAATGCTGACTACTACAGTGACAGATCATATGGGAGAAAGTAAAGACAGGTATGTTTGCTTTCTACAGTCACTGTAAATACATTCATTAGACTTTGAAAAACAGAGAAAGGTACCTGAAGCCCTAAGCTGGATACGCCATTGATCTTGCATCGCAGGCATATATGTGATTGCACAGATACACCTGTCTTCAGATTATAATTATATTTAGTTAGTAGGGCAGAAAATGTTTAAGTGAAAGTCTTTATTTTGTTTGTTTTCTTATGTTTCTTCAGTTAAATATCAGGTGCTTTCATTTGTTTAACAAAAAAAACAAACACAACAACAGCAAAAAACAAACCAACAAACCAACATTGCATATATTTCTTTGAGTTTTGGGTTATTTTTAAATTTAGTAGCTCATTTTTCAGTTTTGGAATTTTGTAGACAGAAACAAGGAATTCTGCTGAAGAAACCACTGAATGTTCCTCTGCTACACCAGAATCTATAATGATTGGCAACAAAAACTTCAGAGAAGAGTGAAGAAGAAATGCAAAGAAGTCAGATCAAGTTTACAGATTTCCACAACTTATGCTTCAAAGATACTTATTATTTGATGACACCTGTTCCACTCAAAAGACAAAAAGATTACTTTTCAGTAATAGCTTCAATAAGCATTTCTCTTCAGGAAAAAAAGTGAAAGAATATATGAAAATGACACTTCATAGAAAGAAAACATCCAGTGACCTCAGTTCTTATCTGCAAATCAAAAAACACAAAAAAATGTCCATTCTATTTGTACATATACACAACCTTACACAGACTGTTATATTTAAAATTAGTATTTTGGCAGCTTCTCTGATTTACTCCCATTTAAAAACTGTTAATAAATCTTTGCTTTTTCTTCTAGCTGCTTTTCCTGCAGAAAATCACTATATAGAATCTCAGATGCATTTAGAATAGCCTTTGGTTTTTTTCTTTCCCTCTTCCCACTCTTTCATCTCTTATTCTCATCTGCTTTTATTTCTCCCAGCCCTTCTTCTCTTTTTGCTTCTCCACATCACCACTCACATCTACTGATTCTTTTAGTTCTTCTTGTCCCTTCTTAAATATATTCAGATATACTCTTTATGCAATAAATCTAGATACTGAAAGGAGCATCAGCTGGTTTTTGTTACATCAGGTTTTAATTTATTTGGCATCGTTACTGGGTAAGGTGAGATGGGGAGGGTTCACGGTTATGACATGGCTTGGCAGCACAATTTAGTCACAATTTAGTGTGCTAACATGCTAATTTGCAGGAATGCACCCTTACCACATCCTGCCTGAGTTCTGGGCAAGTTGCATCTATTCCAAAAGCACATCTCCTCATATATGGGAAGACAAGAGCTGTAATGTTCCAGTAAGTATGCTAGTCTGAACAACAGGGAGATCATGCTATCCCTGCATGCACTTGTATCCGTGCACTTGTATTTGGGTGGAATTCGATGTGGGTATTTTTGGTCTGTGTTTGGCCCAGCCACCTGTGAGGAGTTGTGCTTCTCCTACCAAGTTATGGGAAAACATGCCGATAAAGACAGTCTTTGGTCTTGAAAGAGGCATTTCTGTGTAAACTTGAATTAATTGGTCTCTCATGATTGGCTGATGGCCCTCCAAGGGCACATGAAGGAGAAAGAGAGGAAGAGGAGGAGGATGAAGTAAGCCCCCAGATCCATTTAATAAAGACCCCCTGGAGCATATCACGCAGGCACCAATGCCCTCAGACATGTGCAAGAGGGTCCCACTTACATAACGAGGAGGAGGTGCCAAATACCTTTGCTTGGGTGGTGCTGGCCACGTCACTCAGGTAAATGTCATTTTGGCCAAGTAGACAAAAGGCAGATGGCTCATGTTTTGGGGCTCACTCACTTCACATGACAGGATAACGTTTCCTTGGTGGGGACACCCACCATCACCTGTGAGCCTGCTGGCCCTTGAGATTTCCACTGCTCGGGGAAATCTGGGTATTCCGGGGGTTGGGGAGACAACTCCATGAGGGACCTGGGCAATTTGAGTGTTGGCACCTGGGGGCTTATTTTCCATTTTCTCTCTCTCTTGGTTTTTTTCCTGTTTACTTGGCCACTTTTTGGTAATAAAACTACTGTTTGGGTTAAGTTTTCTGTGATGTCTCAGTTTCAGCTTCCACATCCCTTTGGACCCCCCTTCTCCTCCCTGGAAGAGCACTTATCTCAGATATTTTGTTCAGATTTAGGTCTTAATCTAAACAGTAGTACACCCTTTAAAAGATACTACCAGACTATAAATTGCTGTCAGAATAGCAGAAGTATATACTATAAAGTATGGAAATATTAACCAGATTGTCTTCTATTGCTACCGACCTTTCAGTTTCATCCAGGATAAGAAAAGAGTTGTTTTCAAAACACTGATCAAAAATACATTAGCCAATATAAATTGATACTAAAAACTACTCAGAATCTTCCATTGGTGTATGAAATACATAACAATATTTGTGATTATGTCTGTCCATGTGTATCCTGTAGAGGTCACCTGCTATGGACCCAGACACCAGGTCAACAAGTCTTTTAAACTTCTATAAAACAAAGATTCTAGAAATCACTTCTTAGATCGCTCTTTTCTGATCTTCCTGTGTAGCTTTATGCCAAGATATGGAACAGCATTCTGCTGTCTACAGTGTCAAGTCCTGACATCTCTGGAACACTCCCTTAGTTGATATATGAGCTACCCCAGCATCCCATCAAAGACTGTACAGTTTCACAGTTTATCTTCTCAGTCATGCATAGAACAAGCCAATGCATAAACATTTTAAACTTTAAAATAAAGTTTTCACAAATTTCTAGAGAAATTCTCTTTCTTTCAACTTCACAGGACATCACCATTTGCATTAGACTTTTGTCAGCCATCACCTTTCTGGGAAAGAGACCTTTTCTAGGTCCCCTGTTACTCATCTGGCAAACAAGAGACCAAGTATATATAAGCTATATCAGCAGTGAAATTTAAACTAAAGTTCTGCCAAAAATTCAGTCGCTAAAAATCCAGCTTGTATTCAGTTTCCACCTTGGATACTTTCAACAGCTTTTAATTTGTAGGATCCTACAAAATTGCAGCTGTTTTGAAAGCTGCTGATTAGTGAGCATAAACTACTGGTAACAGACTATTTTCTTAATGTTCACAAACCTCTCAGTCATAATTTTGCCCTTACATTCTATGTGCATGGGCAATTACTGAATTTCATGTAGTAAATATGGCTCTAGCTAAATATTAATAGAATTAAAAGGTGACAAAAAAAGCCAGGAATGAGATAAACACTCCCACATTCAGGACTACTGCAATTTACAGACACCTTCTCAAACTGACACTTCAATTATCAGCTATGTTCATTAACTGAACCATTAATGGTAATTTTCTTTAAAACAGCTGAAAAACTTTAAGACATACAAATAATAAACTGTGATGACTACTTTCAAACAAAGACTTGTTAATTTGAAGAATGCACAAAAACTGATAAGTACAAATAAACATATGGGATGATTATACAATACATTTTCTAAATCCTCATAGAGAATCTAATGAGGAATAAAGGTGATAATGATTCATTATAAGACGAATTATAAATGTTTAGCACATGACCAGCACAAGGTTCACCCAGTACTAGAAATTATCAAAAATGAATGCCATAAAGTTGAAACAGTGGCACACGTAGTATTCATGAATGGTGTTATATTATAAAACTACATGTTAATTTTTTGAACTTTGAATAAATCCATTCAAATTATGCACCCTGTAATCATGGCAAATTCAAATAGAGAAATGGTAAACAATGAATGATAGTTTTATAGAAAGGTTTTAAAAATAGAATGCCAACAAATTTGCAGGCTGCAAAAACAGACAGAGGCAACTTTAACATCAGAGGACTTCCTAGAGAGTGTGCATGGAATATTTTGCAGGGTGTACACATGAATTTAAGCCTGAACTAGATTCCTACGAAATGATGAGCAATATGGTTAAAAAAACAGTAATGAACATCATTTACTTTAGCAAGGTTTTGATTCAGTCACTCAGAACTGTGTTGGGTCCCAGCTAGAGGAAGCATGCCTCTGTAAGACTGCCCTGCAAGAGGTCTTTATAAGCAGAAGGAATGGGCTGACAAACAGTGAAATTCTACCGAGACAAATGACAGAGTAAGTCCAAGTGAAAAACAGAGATTTAGCTGGCTAGAAATCAGCAGACAAGGGTTCAGGTAGACCACAATTTGAACATGAATAAAGGAGCTTGGCCAAGTGCCTGCCAGAATTCCCCTCTGACATGTTCTGCGATTCAATAATCCCAGCTATGAAGTAGTCTGTGACAAATCTGAATTACTAATGGTAGTGCTAAGGATTGCAAAAGGCAAAAGTGATCCAGTTCATGTAGCCCAGTGGGATTTCTGAAAGGCTCTTAACAGTATCCCTCAAGTCTTCATCAAGAGCTTTGAAGGGACAGCTACGTGTTTTACAAACTCTGCCAGCATGACTTCATGTCTCAGTGTGGGTCTAGGGAGCAATAATACTGATATCACATAATAAGGGCATGGGAAGTGAGGCAAAGAAAGTTAAACTATCCAAAATGTCCAGGAGGCCTAGATTCCCAACATGATATTGTTCTTTATCTGGATATTATTTCATTCGTTCAAAGTACAGCTTCACTTTACTTCAGCTTCATCTAAGAGTACTCAGAACCTCTGCAAATGCATCCTTTATCCTGAACGTGAGGAATAGGCAACCATGTCCAGCTAAACAATTAATCTAAATTGAATGTACTATTAGTTTGATGTATTACACTAGTTAGGAGCTTTGATGCAAAAACAAAGGCAATTTTTCCATTTAAACCCATGTTTGTTTACCATTAGTTTTCTCTTTTTTTTAATTGTAATTATCTGTCTTCTTCACTAAACAACTTCCAGCACCAAAAACAAAAGATGCAAAATTTTTAACAGACAACAGCTATTTTTGTGCTATACTTATGAGTCATTCTCCATTCTTTTTATCAAACAAGACAGAAATCAAGGCATATGTGCAAATATAATTAAGATTTGCTTCATAGAACAGTAACAAAAAGTCGAATAAAGTTGATATAAACTTCTTTTAATAACTTAATTATATTAAAAGGGTGATGTCAATGAAAAGCCACCATCTAGAAGTACTGAAAGGCCAGTGTGTATGGATTTAGATCTTCGGAGTGTACAAATCTCCAAACTGATCTAAGAAACTGTAGGCCTAAGAGTTGTGAGAGCTTCTTGTCTTTCTACAAGCATCATTCACTGTTTCTGCAGTGGACTCCACAATTATTTGGTGGCAGCCAAGAGAAATGAGCAACGGCCATGGCTTTCAATTTTAGGTTCTGAGGGAAGAGACTCTTCTACATGTTTTTGCTTAGAAAATTTCTTTCACCCTCTATCCATCACTGTATTAAACTGCCTCCTTGTGTACTTTGTCTCTTTAGCAACCCTTGTCACCAATACTATCATTTACCTGCTTTCTAGTTACTGTCAATGAAATAAATTGAAATTAATGGCTGTCTCACTAAATCACACACAACCTCAGAAAAACTTAGTAGTCAAATGCTCAAAGTGAAGTATAAAGATATCCAAAATGTCTTGTTTAGTTAGGAGTAACATTTTCTACTGCAGATTGCTATGCATTAGATCATGTATATGACATGCTGTGCTGCCCAAAACTCAACTTTTTATCTAAAATATTCAGTTTAAAGCTAACTCACCTATTTTTAATTAATCTGCAGCATAAATATCAAATGCAGAGTCCAAAATGCAATGAATTTTTGTCATTCCTTATTTCTGTGGAATCTACTAAATCATTGGGAAGCAGAGGACATAGTGCTTTGACTATTATCAAATGTGCTCTTTTCAGTAGCCTGCAAAAATTTTGCTTCAAATACAAAAATTCCATCATTGTAGAAGTTTGACATATTCCAAAGTACTTTAAGGTGATCAGAGAATACTTTCTTATTCTGCTTTTCAGATTAACAATTGAATAGTTAAAACAAACTCAAAACATCTGTAAATCTAGACCATCTCTTTGCAATAAAGTCATAATGATGAATAAATTGAAAAATTATAACACTATATTATTCAAAAATAGGGACAGAACCAAATTTTGTTATAAGTTATGTTTCTACTGTATATCACAAAATACATATATGACAATAAATTAATAAAAATGGTATTTGGGTAAGAACAGCTAGTAATGTACATCAGGAATAACACACAATTAAAAAGGCATCTATTCCATTACTCCTAATGTTTTCTCTTTTTCTCTTGAAAACAAATTTCACAGGAATTGAAGTCAGGTGTTAAATATAGCTTTCCTATCTAGAGAACATGGAAGTGTTAATTCACTAAAATAACACTGATAATTGTTTTTGACCTTATGTATTATAGAATATGTTGTTGAATTTGTCTAAACAAAAAAATATGCAAAAATCAATTTATGTATGTTTGCTGTATTTGCACATGACTGGTTCAAGTAAAAACATTTTATCTAAATGTTAGGAGTTAGCATAAATATTTCAAGTAATTTTACTTGTATAGGTCCAAATTTAATGCTCCTGTTTATTGCAAATACAGATTATGAACATAAATACTGTACACTTGCAGTTACCTCAAATGAAACACTTAAAATGTGGTGGTTTAATCTGTGAAGTATTCCTGGAACTAATCAATAGTGAAATGGGAATTTTAAGAGGAGAGTTGACAGCCCTGGTAATTAATAGTTTTATGCATGAAGCTTTCAGTTTATAAATATAATAATTTTCTAATTTTATTTACTGTGTACCTTCATTTCGCTTTCAAATTTCAAAGGTTTTTTCCCACAATAGTAATAGAATTTCTAAAATAGTAATAGAATTTCTAAACATTTAAGATGTCTGGACTTGTTCTGAGTTAACCCAATAACCCAATTTTGTAAAAACTCATCCAGTTCTGTTAGGATAATGAGAGGACAATATTCTAAAATAGAAATTCTGGATTAAATTAGCTGAACTTCAAATGTAGTTAGAAGGCCTAAACCATAGCAGAACTACCATATTTCCACACACACACACACAAAAATGATTCACCATGCAACCATTACTCAAGATTTCCGCAAAATCTGCAGACTAATGAAGCGGCTGCTCACAGAAATCCTTAACACACAAGGACAAATGAGAGCAGTTTTAGTACGACAGAGATTCTGAAAAAAATCCATCAACTGGCTGAAGTGACTATTGACAGTGATTATTGGCATTTAGAGGGAAAAACCAAGCAAGCAAAACTGAAGGCAGGCTCTGTTACCTGACTCTACAGGAGCTTCTAACTTTTGTTATTTGCTGAGTAGTGTTTTGCTCCTTAAGACAGGTGCTCATGCAAAGGTTCCTGACTTCATGTTGAACACAGTGAAGAAAAAGGACTATGCATATTCTGCTCTTGACTTTGCATACTTGGCACATTTCCCTAAGATCAAAGCAGGCAATGAGCTGTGCATCTAAGAAGATCAACACAAAGGTTAAAGGACAATGTAAAGACTGACTGGATTAAGCTATGACTTAGCATTTTGGTCTTGTATACTACAGTCCGACCCACAGTATTTTCTCATCAATCTTTACACTAACAATAGGCATCAGATCTACCTTTTCACTAATGGGCATCAGATCTTGGCATAGGCTGTGAAATGATAATCTTTCACTTCTCCTTTGAAATAATCTTACTGCTTCAGGTCTCTTCTGAAGTCACCAGTGGAGTTTCACCTGAACATCTACTGGAACATGTTCAATTCCTTGTTCAACATCATTCAGGAGAAGTGGAAAGAGAATGAAGTGATTAAATTTTCTGGGACAGAATTTATGGAAAACAACTAATCAGGTAGTTTAGATAGCAAACATAAAGGTTGGTTTATTTGAAGACCTTACTTATGATACTGGTATGCCAAATTCAGTATACTTCATTCAGTATTCAAAATACTATATGAAGGAAATAAAAAAAGGTGCCAAATTTTGTATACATACTGATGAGCTTTAAAATAGTTATCACTGCTTAGACATCAGACCTTTAGAGTGTAATTTGCAGTTTTATGAAAACAGGTAATCCTGACAATACATGACAATGAAAGGCAAAGACTAGGCAAAGACTGGTACTCAAAAAGGAAAGTTTTACTATGCCACCGTATAAATCCATGTTGCATGAGCAACTTGACTGCTTGCTTTTTGTCCCTCTGTCTGTAAAAGAACTTGTAATAAAACTTGAAAAAGAACAAAAAACCATGACAAGAATGACCAAAGATGTGGGAGCTTTTCCATACAAGCAACTATTAAATGATTGGGGTTTGACAACCACAAAGATATGTCAGCAACCTAAGGGAAAAAAAGTGTTTCAGAGACTAGAAACATAGAACAATTTTTCATGGTTTCTTATCCTGCAAGAACTAAATAAACTAAACAGGAGTTGTGCACAATGAAGAAAAAGATAGCAATTGTATCCAGGACTCATTACACTGTGAATGTCTCTGTAACAGAATGTTGTAGATGCTAATTTCACATGGGCTACAGGAATCAAATCTATGAGTGAGGCATTAAATAGAAGCAGTCTCCGAGACAAAAATCACTGAAGAGGAAGTATATTAGAGGAATTTTACATGCTTTCATTCTTTCGCAATCTTTCCCAAGCACTCTGAGAGCAAAGATACTGCACTAGATGTACACTTTTTCTAACTCAGAGAAGTTGTTAATATGTATATGTTGTTACTCAAAGTAGACATTAACTTGACAATTCATAAGCAAGAACACATTAATCTTTGTTTGGCATCAGCTATTTCTTAAATAGAGTGTTCAGGAAGTTTTAAAACACTGTAACTACTCCCTTCAACAAATACATCTCTAGCACATGTCTCAGTTAGGAAGAATTATAATCATAATGCAAAACAAATTTTTTAAAAATGACACTTTGTCCGATCATTTATTCATGGTACAGTGGCAACCAGATGAATTGTTTGGATTCCTACCATCTTAGGCAATCATGTTCCCAATTCTTATACTACCTAGAGAAGGCTCATGTGGTTTTGCTCTCCTCTAGGTTTTCACTGTTTTGCACCTTTTTCAAACACATTTTGACAATATGTATACTTCTGCTTCATAGCCTTTGTAAGACACCTTCTTTTTTACTATGGTCAAAATTGCATTTCCATATAAATCGCTTGCTAACCTATTTAATATAAGATTGGACACTCTGCAAGTATGATCTGTTTAGAAAACCAGCTTGAGAATCTATTGACAATTTAATTCTGTATACAACACAAGCACAGGGCAATTTGGCAGCCTATTTCCTTATTTCCTTTGGTAGAAAATGTTCAGGTTGTTGTTGGGGACTGGGGAGAAGAGTGGAGTTTTGTTTGGGTAGGGTTCTCTAACTCTTACAGCATCTA
Source organism: Campylorhamphus procurvoides (assembly GCA_013396655.1). Classification (NCBI taxonomy): domain Eukaryota; kingdom Metazoa; phylum Chordata; class Aves; order Passeriformes; family Dendrocolaptidae; genus Campylorhamphus; species Campylorhamphus procurvoides. The sequence goes on along the minus strand of WBMV01005928.1, from coordinate 733,836 downwards.
TAATACATTTGGATAACTGCACACGTTTTTAGGCTGCAGAGAATTATTTAGGTTGAAAAATACTTATAAGATTGTCATGTCCAACTGTTAATCCAGCACTGCCAAGTCCCCCACAACCATATCCCTAAGTGCCAGATCTACACATCTCAGGAAATATTCATCCAACCAAATAAGGGCTCCAGTCACCAAGGGGAGTGGCGTTAGTATGATAGATAATTTTATCAAATATATGCAACCCACACATACATAAATGTTCCCAGTGAATTCAGATCACATATAACTCTAATGAATACATAAATAATTATTATATGCAATTATGAGATGTCTACTTCTAAACATTTAGAAAGCCAGGAGTGATGAGAAGGATGGAGGTTCACAGAGCACTAAAATAGCTTTAACTGACTGGAGCACTTGATATTCTTTCCCTCCAGCCATACTGCTGTCAATATTTATATAGAGTTGTTGCAGCCTAAATTCTGGGGTGACACACTCCTTAACTCTGTACACATTCAAACATTTTTACCAGTGACAGCATATGAGAAGCCACTTACAAACACTTAAGAGATCTGTGCTATTTTGACCAGACAAATGCTTGATGACAAGAGATCAGGAGTTATTGAAATAAAATTAAAAACCAATCAAACAAAAAAGAACTTTTCATGGATATCTTCAAACATACCAAATAGTTCTATCACTATAAGATTAAACTGATCTTACTTTCCTTACTTAATAACATGTAAATAATATTTTCCTTCACTCAATATATGTCTTCAGAATATGAAGCTAGATATTAGAAGTAACAATTTGTTACAATTAAATCCTTTTATCTAAGCACCGTGTGAATGCACCAAAAGGACTGGCATTATCTAAGATGTGTACTAGTAACTGATACAAACTAGACCACTAAGACTAACAGATGCGTTAAAGAACAATAATCTGCGTTTAAAAAAAACCCCAAACCTTCATATTTTTTTTTTTTAAGTGAATGTTTTCTTCAAATGCTTTTGAGATTACAATAGGGATCACAAAGAGCCTTTCCCCTCCCCCCCCAAAAATAGGTAAGCCTAAAAGTCCCCTTTTAAGAATGTATTAAAAAAATTAAGTATTTCCACTGGCTATCTGATTAATCTATTCATTTTTATAAAGCAAAAACAAATGTATAGATAATTGGTGTTTCATTAGGGGCTGGTAGCATAGTCATTATGGTTATCTTTTCGCAGTTAGAAATCATAATTACATTGCACTATTTTTTTCAAAGAAAAAACTATGTTGAAAACAGAAATAATGCATTTGTCATATTTAACTAATATTGCAATTATCCTACTCTCTCCAAATTTTGTATCTTTAGATCATTAGAATGAGCTGAGACTTGGAAACTTACAAGAGACATGATTTTCATTTAGAAACAGGTCTCTCCTCCCTTTAGTACAAACAAGTTCAGGAGATGCAAGTTAGTAGGATAGATAGGTATTTCTGCCTTCCAAAGGGATGCATCACAAAGCTTCTTGCAAAGGACTGCCTTTTTTTTTTCCCTCCCTCATCACACTTTTTGAGTGAGCTATGCTGTTTCCTAAAGAAATCAAATACTAAATATGATTTGACTTCTTAAAGGAAAGATAACTGGCATTGAGACAATAAAATGATAATTTTGAAAATCATATTTTAGGAATTATGCCTAAATGAATATTTATTGTTGCCAAACAGTGCCTATAGACAGATATTCTTGGAACTGAAATTGATGACCAATTTTACCTATGAAATCCAGATAAAAAGAGGTAATGCTATGGGTACAAAGCAAACAAATAATACTATGGCTTTCTTACTAAATAATATTTTATGAGGCTATTAGTTTTCATTATAGTTCCAGATGAGTAATTCTGCCTTGAAGTAGAGCTAGTTAATGTTCTTGCTTGTGGATTAGCTAGCAATTGTCTCCTTTACTGCCCAGTCATTACTCCTTATGTACTGATAGTATTTTCTCTTTCTTCTCTCTGCCCCACTCTCATTATGGAGAAAGAGAGGTTCCTTTAAAATAGTAGGTAAAGGGAACTAATTATAAATTATTACTTAAAATTTTCCTTACAATTTCTGCATAAAGGAGTTTGTGGATGTTGGGACATCAGTCTTAGACTAATTTTACAGGAACACTGCTTTGCAGGGATGAAAATATTCTCAGAATTAGCAATATAACAAAACAGTTGCAACAATATCATAACTCATCATAGATAACTGAGTCCTGTGAAATAAAAGACCAATTAGCGTGGGACTTTGTTAACCATAACCAGATATGTGTAACTGCTTGGTGTTTACTTTTCCCTCAACATTGTGTCATCCTCCATAATATTGAAATAAGCTTGCTGAAAGACATATAAGACTTCATTTTCAGGCATTTTGAGCCAGTAACAAATGTTATGCAAGTCAATCTCTAGCAATCCTCTTGTCTGAAACAGAACTACTATAACCAAGGTGTTTGGTTCCAGTCTTGATCCTCAGCAATCCTCTGTTTCACAGTGCTATCTCTAGCAACCTACAGCACTGGACCAGGCAAAAGTTCCCAAGCACTGATGGGATTAGAGATAAGCAGAACTCAAAATTCATTAACAAAATCCCCTAATTTCTTCAGTAGGTTATGATATCCAAATACCCTCCCTGAGAAATATTACTTTCATTTACTCACGCAAACCTATTGCGACTTTAAACTTGTTACTTGATTCCCCCAAAATATGAGGAAACATCATTTGGCACCTGGTCTTAGTAAAAGGTCAAATCCTAAATTTAAAGAAATCAAATTCATGTGTTTAGCATTTATGTTTTATTAGTGTTCCCATTCTAATTATATGGCCTTAGGAAAAAGTAGCTTTTTCACACTTAAGTGACTGGTTCATTTTGACAATTTTTATCAAGTTTTTAAATTACCAAAGACAGCACAAACATTCTACATCCTAAGAGAGGCAATAACATGGCTACGTAAAATGATGAATGTCATAATCATCAGAGCCTCATGACAATCATTGAAATACCTGATCTTACAGTATTTTGATAAAATATTTCATTTTGTGTTTATCCAGAAGGAAAGCAAAAATCAGGTAAAACTTTTAAAGAATAGAAATCTTCAACTGCATGATAGTATTTAATTATCATCAAATGTTTTGAAAATATGCTATACAGAAGATATGTTAAAATGAGCTATCTTCTATTTCAATCTAGCTCTTACCAGGCAAAGTACATCAACAGCTTAGCATTTCTCAGAGGAATTGTATATTGCAAAACAGGAACAGTTAAGTTGTTCGTTTTTGGTTTTGTTTGTTTGTTTGTTTGTTTTTTAAAGGCCCCTTTCACTCAGAGACTTTTAAGTAAAGAAAAAAAAGTGTCTCTAAAAAAAAAACAATCCAAAACAACAAACCACCACAAAACCCCAAACCCATATAAAACCTCATATAGTCTTACTGGGGAAGCACTAAATAAACACATTTATCATAATTTGAAAATTATTTGGCACGAAAATGAATTGAGTAAGTGGTGTGTGAGAAATTTCAGGCACACTACTTCAACCCATGAAACAATATCTAAAGCCTTATTTTTTTCTAATGAGCAGTTTAAAGCTCTGCCCACTGAATAGAAGAGGGTGCATTTTTTATTTTTTTCTAGCTGAGATTCTCTAGATTGAAAATGCATGTAGGTAAGAATTTGAAAGATAGATTAGGCTGAGCTAAAAAAACATTACCATGAAGTCCAATAGCTCCTGTTCAGTATGATGTTAACTGGTGTTTTCAGAGGTTAGTGGTGAAATATAATACCCTCTGGAACACTCTAATCTACACAAGTTGTTGCTGTAAAGGAATTAATGGTAGCAGGAGACAAAATAATACCTCTTTCTCTCTCAGAAAATGTTTCCTCTACTATTTGTTAACATGTTTTACTACTGAAGGCTCATCACAGTCATAAAGCTCTGACTCAGATTCCATACTAAACAAAATATTTGGGACTGTATATTGAATTAATTGGAAGTAAAAATCCATTAAGTGTTTTTTGAGTTAGGCTTTGTCTCATTTATTTCATTGAGTAATTCAGTATAGATTTTTTTTTAATTTAGGATTTAATTTAGAGTTTCTGGATATGCACCTGTAATAAGTGTATTTGAAAAATTAAATAGAAGGAAAGCTACTATAATGAAAGCAGTGATGTTTTAGGATATTTTTTCTGGACTTAGAGAATGTAGTAACTAAATATATGTGATCATAATGAGCCCTGTATTTATGGGAACGTCTTGCTGCTTGCCTTTCCACATGATTGAAGACACAACAAAGCACCAAGTTTAACATTCATATTAGGCATTGGCCTCACATTTCCATCTAAAAGGTGAGCCTGAAGACAAATTCTGTCATTTCAGACCAGATCAAAAACTTCTGTAATAGCTTCTGTTACTGGAGTTTTATAAATCAATTAATACAAATACCTCAGCAATAAGGAGTGTTTGAAATCCCAAGCTGGTATCTCTGACCTGAAGGGCATTTCAAAACTGAAGTACTTTTAAATATACAAAGCAATAGGACATACAGTAATAACATACATGACCCTGAATAACAGCTGCACAACAGATTAGATTTTGTTAATAGTGTTGGGGGGTACTTGAAAGTACAAGTAATTCCAGTGAAAGTATAAAGCCTCATTAATAGAAGAAGAAATTATACAATTGTCATATTCTGGTTTGTCTAGATAATTCTGACAGTTTTTTGCATGTCCAGGGATAATTTTTGGTCAAGTCCTCAGTGTGAGGACTTGCCTTTTATGAGCACAAGATAACATTAAAAATAGTTCTACACTAACAATAGAAAGTGATTCTGAAAGACATTTTTATTTGTTCCTTCATTTTATTCAGGATATCAATTGTTACATAGAGCAGTCAGATGATGTACAACAAATTTATTATTTATATTCATTATATTTAATCAGTTTTATTCATAAATGTCTAAATTAGTGTAATTCCTTCCACTGAAATCACAAAGGAAAGTGCTTACATATACATCTGCATCTACTGAGCAATCAAACAAAATAATTTATTGCTATTTACTTGCTTCTGGTATGCCTTGAGATAGTGCAACCCACCCTAAAGGCCACCTGAAGTTCCTGCTTTGAAATTTCATTTTAGATGGTACTTTAAAGGAGGAAGACAGGTAAGATTATTTCTTTTAGAAAAGAGCACTAGGAAAAAACCCAAAGAGAGACAACATTTACAGATAACACAAAATTGTCTTGATACCATAGGAGACTTTAACTAAAGAAAGAAAACCCATGAAAAATAAAGGAAGCACACTGGTTGAAATTTAGTTCATAGAAGATAAAGCTTTCAAGTAATTGTACTCCTTCCCTCTATTTAGCTTTTGTTTGGCTCCTTCATCTTAGGATTTCACCTACCTTTTCAGAAAAAGTTAAATGCATTTTTCCCTGGCTCAAAAAACATTTGCTGATACAAAATCCTTTATCTTGGGGTTGGTTGAGGGAGAAAAGCAAAAAATTAAAACAAAACACTAAGATGGAGCTGGATCACTTTTAGGATATAATTTTCCATGATGCAGCCAAAGTGGAGGACTGAACCAGCTGCTTCTTTCAGTCCCAAGCTTCCAAAACCTAGCTAGAGCTACACTTTTTAGTTTACCTTCTTATATTAAAGGAGCTTCCTCCCTCCACACACTGATCTAGTTAAACTGTTATGCCATCTGGTAGACAAATAACTCATAGATAGGTGTTGTAGCACCAAAAATTAACCCTTATGGTATGACCGAAAACAGCCCATACCCAAAAAACCCTGATAGTCTTGGCAGAATGTAAAACCCTACTGAAGCCAGTAAACATCTTTATCTGCTTGCGATATTCTGTGAACCTGGATTTGGCACAAACCTTCAAGGCAGAGAGCACCTTCTCAGGCATTGTCTTTCTTCGTTACTACCTCAGCATCCGACCTTCTGAAGGGAGAAAGGGATTTCTATTCCATTGCATGTAGTTATCTATATTTGGTTGTCCTGTTTACTGTGAACTCATTTAGTCACACAAAATGAAACCATCAAAAGTAAATCACATATTATGAGCAAGTATGTATATGTATTTATGTAGATATAGATTTATGTGCATGTTAATACCTTAAAAACAAACAAGGACTCATTTTTGTCCTTTTTAATCTTTGTTCCTTTTCTGCTGCTGGAGGAAAAAATAGAATTGCTGGTATTTGTGAGGAAAATTTCTAAGTATGCTAATGAAAAAATTGTTAATGTGACCGACTGATTTCTGCTACAAAAATAAAATAAAAAATAAAAAAAAAACAAACACACAGCTCTTTTGAATTCTGTCTAGAAGTTTTGATTAGAATCTATTTCTCCAGTGTTGCAAAGTCTAATTTTCCCCAGTGCCATTCTGAGGGAATAGAAGTCAGTAACACTTGTTCCAGCACTTGGACAAACTTCAGTGAGGAGAGATTGACATTTCTCAAATCCACCACTCTACTACACTTAGGAACAGAGGCTAAGCCACAGGGGACAGCAGGTATTAGACCTATGGTTCCATAGGTACATGAAAACGGTGCACATAAAGGATTGAAAAACCCATTAAAAACAGACAAGTTCAGTTGGCAAGGGACTGTTCAAGAGGTAAAAATATTCTACGAGCATTTTTTATGCCTTTTAAATGTTTTTAAATAACAAATAACACAATAATATTTTAGAAGATGATCCCCTGAAATTGCTATTATTTAGTTATAGTCCTTCTCTCATTATATAGTTACAAAAATATTTTGAAAAAAACTTTCCTATTTTAGTTTATTTGTTCTGCATGTTTGTCATCTCCAAGCTGGTGAAAAATTATCTTTTGTATATTGCAAAAAGGGACAATCTCAAATTTATAATATATAATCACCATATAATATAATAATATAATATAATATCAACAACACTAATATATGATGATATTATAAGAAAATAGAATACAAAATTGAAATTACTAAGTTTTTAAAGAAAATTCTGGGGAAAATCAGGTTCATTTTTCTTTGGAATAACTATTTTCAATATTCCTATGTCACTTAATTGAAGAAAATTAAAGTGTTTAATTCAGTTGTAAGTGGATGCTGAATTGAGGAGATACTTGTGTGTGGAACAGTGTGTAGAAGATGTGCCATGAGTGCTTCTTGCGTATATTTTCATGCATGGATCTGGTGCCCTGTCTTTATTAATTCTCTGTATCCTGGTAAATCCAGACTTGCCATTACTACTAGCAGCTCACAAGCTTTGCCGTAAGCAAACAACATAGGCCTCTGGACAGGGGCTGTCACTCTCACTTTACCTTGGGTGGGCGTGACTTGCATGGAGAGCTTGGTTTCAGCTTTGAGTCATCTTGTTTAGCCATAAGAGAAGCAGTCAAATGACAGGATGGCTCATTTAATTTGTTGCAGTTTTGCTTAACTTAGGATACTTTTATAGCATTATATAGTTTTTGTTAATGCTGGTGAAGTAGGTGAATCGAAACTATCTCAAGACCACATGCTAGAACTAATCTTCAAATTTTTAGGTTTTGTTTTTCAACAATGTAATGAATATGTATACATTTTGTTAACTGCTTAGAAGAATGAATCTTGCTCTAGAAATCATCTTCCAAGACACCCTTATAGTTTTAAATAGTGTCTTCTCTATTACTGTATTTCAACAAAGAAACTTAAATGATTCCTAATCTTACATGGTCTAATGTTTTCATTATCATTCATAAGGCAATGCTTAACACACCATATGGAAATTATTTTCATTATTCAAAACTTCATTAAAAATACATAACAAAAAGCTATTTTTACATCTGAAGTTTTATAACTATACAAAACAGTCCCTCAGAGACACATCAAAGTCTTATTTGGAAGAACAATGTTACACTTCCATTAAAACAAGATTTCAGTGTTTGTAAAAAGCATGCGAATGCTTGAAACCTGTCTTTAACCTTCTCGGATTGCTATGTATGTCAAATGCTTCCACATAAATTTCCACATCTATGCACATAAGATATAGAAGTACAACACTTAGCCTTATTATCATAGATAACGTGTAGGTGTGTTTCTATAGATGCTATATAACTCTGTACATTTTTTGTAAGCCAAACTTGTAACAAAACTCTAAATAAAGAAATTACGGTATTTCTAGTGCTTTGCTGCTACAGGTGAATTAATTTACCTCACTGTCATAATGTCCTAATATCTCCCACTTTCTCCCCACCCCTTCCCCTGACCCTTACTTCTTTGTTGTACTCTCACTTTTTTTGCACGAGTCATGGTCTGACCCTTCACTTAATCAATTCAGGCCACTCAGTAGGATTGGGGGTAGGAAATGGAGGGTGAATATTTTTCTGCTGACTTAGAAAGTGACTCAGAGGAGAGACCGTGAGTGTCAAGACAACAAAAAAGAGACAGTAAGACAACCTGAGGACGCAGGATCAAGTTATTTTTAGGAGCAATAAGCCATTTGTTCAGCCAAGCAGTATAAAAAAACCCCACACTTTCTGAAAGACTTTCAGGGAAATAAATAGTCAAATGGTATATAATGGTCAAAACTAGGAAACTGTCAGGAAGTCTGTCTTGATTATCCAATTCATGTTTATTATTCTCGTCATGCAGCTATTTTTTTTTTTCTATTAATAATTCACTACTTTTTTGTTTTAAACTCTGTATGTAGTTTTGGATCTTTTTTTTCATTTGACATCACCTAAAATGGCTGAGAGCTTTCATCTGCCAAAAGGCAAAGTACCAAGGCTAAACTAACAGGCTGTAATGACTCAATGAACATACATCAGTGAAATAGTCAAAGTATAATCAAACTCTAATTATAGACAGAATTGAGCACAAACTTCATCTGCTATGCTGCCAGCTTTCTGAATATTGAAACCAAAGTCAAATTTCAAGACCCAGTCTTAGATTTGAGGTAGATAAGAGTGAAAAAACATCTGTTCTGATCTGGATATAACAAATATATGGATATTGCATTTACCCTACTGTATAAAAGCTCTCACTATCTTTTTCTTTCTGCTACTCACTCCCATGGTGACCCTTACCCCAGCGTTTTTCATCAAAGTGTTTGTAAGTACTATACACAATTGTCTGAGATGCTTTTGGCATTGAGAGAACAAATACCTTGCAAAACCACAAATCTTTATCTCCTTCCAAGTCCTATGAAGGCATAAGGCACGTAATAGAAGCAGTATATTTGTTGTTGGGTTTGTCAGGAATGGTCTTATCAGCAGTCATAAATACAGGCTGTGGGGAAATATTTCATTTCTACTGATTATGTCTTGACCACACTAATTGCCTCTTGTGTGCAACACACACTTATCATGCTTGATGCGTGTTGGCATCAAGCAAGATTATCTATGATTTTTCCATTATCAAAATCCCTCATAAATCTGAAAGGTTTGATAGTGCATATCATTGATTTCTGCTAAAAAGTTCTCTGCTATATCATGACTGTTAAGTTGTACTCATTGAAGTACAGTATCCAAATGTATCAGGATTCAAAAATTATACAACACTTTCACAAAAACAAAGCAAGAAAGAGAAAAGAAAACTGAAAGAACATGCAAGTCTTGGTACTTACGAAAAGCTCTATAGAACTCTTCCAGAGCCAGGTGCTTGTCACTGTTATAATCATCATATTTCAGCAAATCGAACACAGAGCACTCAGACGGTTCCTTGCCAAGCTCATCCCGTTTTATAACCTGACAAGAAAATTATAACCATGAAATTACATTTGAGCTCTTAGAGTTCTCTGGTATAATTAATTGTTTCTAATAATCATTTAATAGATCATTTTAAGGTTGCTGTGGGGCAATGAACTGCAACTGTGTAAAGTCAGGGATTTCCAGTTACTTTGTAATTATTTATTACAGTTTTAAAAGTTAATACCCTTAAGACAGACTCTCTGAAATTACACAAAAGTTTTTAGAATATACAGAGAATATATAGAATGGGAATAGACAAAATCACCATAAAGACACTGGGAATTTTAAAGCTGATTTTACTTTTTATATATAAAGCAATGGTGATTAAGAAACATTCAAATATACTTGAAATAATAATTTCCCAAGTACAAATGGCAAAATGTCTTTTTCCTCAGTCTAATTCCTAACCACAGAAACCAAATGCAGACACTTTCAAAAATAACTAATATAAAGTCTTATTATCCTACTAATTGTATCAACTTCTTACAGGCTTTGGACAAGCCTATTATCTCCCCAAAGACCTGTTATGTAAGTCGCTGACCTGAAAAGACTTCTGTTTCTCAATGGGGGCACATAAAACTTGTAAATAGATCATAATTAAAAGCTATTAGATTTTTAGCTCCAATAACTTACCCCAGAGAAATGTTCTTTAATATGTGCACCATTTTGGTTTAAGTTGGTATATTGTAGAGATCTAGTTAGATCTGAGGACCTTTTAAGATGCTGATAGTGATTCAGAATTGTCATTTTACATGATGCATGTATTAAAAGTACTATTATATAACTGAGAGTACAAAAACTAATGCAACTCTTTGTTGTAATAGTGCACAGTTTACAGTTTTGTACCAGGCACAGAAGAACAGGAATATGACTAGATAATTCCTAGGTAAAATTATTATTCTTCCAACCCTCTACTGTCTCCCAAAATAATTTTAAAAGCATTGTATTTGTATTAACATAGGACAATTTCTGTAAAACAGAGCATACAGGGGCTTTTGTGTTTCAGTTGCTCTGCAAAGGAATTAATTCAGTTACTATTCACATAAATACAAAGTAGCTAAAAGAATAATAGAGAATAAAAGTCACAGTAGAGGCAAGAGAAAATACACAAACATTTTATGGTACCAGAAGTAATTTCCTATATATGAATATAAAGGCATTATGAAAGATAATCACCTTGTTTGTACATTAGAGAGTAGGAAAACCATTTATAAAGATAAGAAAAATCACCACAAAACCATCCTTTGTAATTGTTAATTAAAAATACCTACTAAGCTGCTTGAATATTAGTGCTAGCTACTTCTCACACTTTTAAAAGCCTGTTTATTGAGTTCACATTAAACTGAATTAAGAAAAAATAAAATCATGTAGATCATGCAGCTGATACATAAAGGACAAAAACGCAGTATGGGAAAAATGACTAATTCCATTATAGGTATACTAGAAGTACTAAATATGCAACCATATGTATTGAAAACTTTAACAGAAATCACTGAGATTTCAAGGCCATGAAATGTGCTTAAAATCATAGCTGCTTCACGGAAAAGGAACATTTACAATGAGTTGTTCCTTATGTTGTTTGAATGTTTTAAACATCTGATTTCACTAGCTTGAATTGTACAAATAAAGATGAAACTTTACACCTAAGGTGTAAGAAAAGCTTTTCAAAGCCCCCAAACACCTGTCTCTATAGTATTACATTTTAAATTGCAAATTAGTATTCTCAGTTACTATGCTTTGAGCTGAAATCTGTCTTATGATATTTTTCCTTTATAATTGGTCAATTTATTTAAAATAAGAATATTCAAAATTTTAAAAGATATGAGACAGAATGAATGTGCTATTTCCAATAATGATACTACTGGCATTTACATTTTATCATCTTTGCAATTATTTCCTTTTTGTCCTCAATAAACCTATCATTTCAATTACAGATGTAAGATTCAATGTTTGTTTATGTATAGACATCTTTATGCTGGTGATATACTTTGGGGTTCTTTGGGAAATACACTCACTCTTGATAAATCCTCCAAATATATCTGTGAGGGCAGGTTCCAAAAGGTACAGAAGTGATTTCATATCATGATTAATCTTAATTATCTGTGATTTGCTAATAAAAGAGCTGTTTCAATTAGAATTCTCTTGTGCAGGACCTAGCCATCTCCCAGCTCTGCAATGGGATCTGTGGATCAGATCAACACTACGATTGAAAGCAAAATTAATCTTTGTGGAGCTTTTGGTTGGTTGGTTGGCATTTCCTTTTGAAAGGGTTGGAGATTAATATCTGACCACATGAGATATGACTCAGAACCAGGTACATCTCAGGGTATGGGGGTTTAGATTTTGAAAAATTGCCTGTTTCTGTAGCAGCCTGAAGATCAACTGTGACATGAAGTTCCAACCCGTATGAGACTCTAGCAGAGCAAATATGACCTGCAACCAAGCCCTTAGCCAACAGAGAAGTCTTTTAGAAACTTTCATTGGCATCAAGTGTTTTATAATCATCAAGACCAGACTGCCTGTCCACAAGAGTCCCTAAATGAACAGCCTAGGAGACCTTTTTCTTGTTGACATTACCTTTCAACAGGTCTTCACATATCAGTGAAATTCCATCAAATTAGATATATGATACTGTGCAAATTTTCAAACAGGCCAAGAAAAATTGTAGTTTTGATTCAAGAAATAAAGAGTGGAATTCACAAATTAAAGCTGTGAATATTTTTTGTGTTTCTAAATGCTGACACAGCAGGATATTTTAATACCATATTCTAGGAAATACAGCCTGTCAGACAACCTTATTTTTCATTTTTTTTTACTTATGTAAGGGACTAATTTACAAAGGCAGCTTGCTAAACATAATATTTTCTTGTAGGTATTTTGAATTTCACACACTACATAATCACAAGGTAAAAATACTATGCAGTATCAATAGCACATATAGTGCATGAATAATAACATCAGTAATTGCAAAACTTGAAAAAACAGATGTCAGTAAGGAATCATCAATGGGTAGGAATCATCAATCATCATGACTGGGGGGCCTCATCCCAATCTCTTTTGATAATTTAAAAGTAAGAAAAAAATCAAATTGTTAGATGATATGTATTGTTGAGGTGACTAATAATGGAAGAGCAGAGCAGAATATGGAATGAAATGGATCATACAGTGGAATGTTTTTATAAAATATACCTGTGTTTTTGTACAATAAACTCGTTCATCTAAAACTAGGAACTTCATAAGAACCTAATGTAAGAACCTTATATTTTAATGATGATAAATGAGCTCTGCAAACATTTATCTGAAAAAAAAAAAAAAGAGGCATGATTTGTTGAGGATAAAGAAGTCTAAAAAGATCCAGGATCGTTCCGTAGCCTAACCGGTAGTATGGTTATTTTGAAGTGTGACAAGGTAACAAGGGTTAGAAAGGCAATGGTGGGACTGCTACTGAAACCCAGCATTCAGTTTTGACGTGAACAGATTAAAATTTAATGTTGAGAAACTAGAAGGGAATTTACCGAGCTAGAAAGTATCTATAAAAGCAAACCAAAGTCTGCTGAGACACTCTACCTTAAGAGAACTGAGAAAAATCAATCTCTATAGGTTTGAGGGAGGGGGAGAAGTTTGTTAGGTTAGTTTTTTGTTAATTCTTTACAGGGAGACTTATAACTGATCATATCACATTCCATAGGTAATTTCACAGGGGAAAAAAATAAGTATTTCAATTTAGGAAAAAAGCATTAATAGTGCAGGGGGAAAATGGGTAACACCTATAAAACTGGAAAAGCCATAGGAACAATTAACCTTGAATACTGTGTCTTTTAAGTTCTCCTTGATGTTCTCAAATCAAGGCTGTACACTTCCTTACAGATTTTTCAATTAAAAGTGTAGGATATATAGAATAAAATTACATGTACATGATACACCATAATCTAATCAAACTTGTATATCATAGATGATCCAACAATATGCTGTAAATTTTAAATTCTATTAATTTACTGATCTCTGTCCATGGAGGAGAGAAGAGCAAAATTCAAGGAAAATGTTTCTTGAGCCAGGTCTTTAAACACAGTCAGTCCACTCCTTGGTTAAAATAAACAGCAAATAATTTATTACGAAGGGAGAACAGAAACTGGCAAATTTTTTAGTAAGTCACATGCTAGAAACGAAATACTTATTATAAAGACTAAAATTGGATTAAGACTATCTGCACAATTTGTGCCATACAATGATTGTGCCATACAAGTTGAACATAGATTATTTGATTTCAAATTTCTAAATTTAAAATTAATATCAGGGAATGTTCAGAAATATTTATGATCATGATTTTTACTCTACATTTCCATAAAGACAATGAAGGATTTACTTTCCATATAATCAACTCATAAAAGGAAAAATACACAGCAAAACTGCTGTTCTGTTCATAGTTCATTGTGAAACCCCATAAATACTGAAAACTTGGAAACTTATTTAAACCTTCCAATTAAATATGGGTTTTGAAAAAATATGAATCTTATTCCTGAGAATTTAACACTGAAACATGAAGGAAGGATTTTCATTATTTGGAAAATGCTGCACGTCTTAAAGGTATAGCACACAATTATCTATTTCCCATGAAACAGCCCACTATTAGCTAAATCGAAAACCTTTCAGGAGTTTAGTCAGTACAACTCCAAATTTTAGGAGACTGGAAAAGGTAATATGATTAAAAACAACAAAATTAACATTAGAATAGATTCTTTCATTCATTTCAATTTGATTTCTGGTAGTCACAGTGAAAAATCACCAGATGTTATGAAAATAGATCACAACATAACATTTCCTTCACTGGTCCACCTTATCTGAAATGTTATCAATAAGTGTTTCTTTCCTTGCCTGTGATTGATGGTCTTTACACACCTCCCAAAAGAAGATGGTACAAAAATACAACTACAACCAAAACCTTTCTTTAAATCAAATATAGTCATGCAGTTAAAATGTGTCCATCTTTCCTAAAAGCAAGTATCTCATCACAATGGAATTGCTCAGGGCTTCATAAAACATCAAGTGCATCAAACGCCAAACACTGTGTGCTCCAAATTAATTCCCATCTGCACAAGGGGGATTCAGTTACTTGTTCCAGAATGTTCCACAGCAATATAACTTTGTATAAATTAAAATAATTGATCACTTATGAAAATAAACTGATAATAAAGGTTGGTAAGTTTTTCCTTGCTTTAACTTCCCTTAATCTAAGTTAAATCAAGATTCTTATTTTGTAGGGTGGCAACGCTACCCTATATTTGGTGTCTGCTTTTGGGAATTTGATGTAGAGTGAGTAAAGATACAGGACTTGTGCATTATAGAATGGGTCATGACATGGAGATTCCCAAGCAAACAGATATTTGAACTGCTAAGACCACATAATATAGTCACATAAATGGCACATAAAGGCACAGACTCCATTTAAAGGTATTATCTCAATACTTTCTATGCTAATCAAGTTACGGGGCTCAGATATGAGATTTCTTTCTGCAAACTCCTCCAATGAGAGACATATTTCCCTGTTTTTCCAATTGTGCATTTTGCAGTGGGAAGACCTAATCTGACTCAGATGTGTGTCCTAAGTTGTCTGCAAATATAATGATGAAATTCTAGATGCCTAGCTCACAATATAAGACCAGAATAGGTATTTGGATCACAGAGATAGCATGGGTAAAATTCTGCACCTCAGAGCTAAACCCAGAACTACCAGCACCCTGAGCCTGTGGCTTTGGACTTAATCAAGAGAAAACAATGAGTGCAAACAAAATTATATGACATAAACCATTACGCTTTGTGTCCACTTCCAGTTGGCACCAGTCCTTGAACCCACGGAGGAAATGAAGCCTGATTCTGCTCCCTTCACAACCTGTTTCAAAGGACACTTTCACAGGACAGAATTTAGGAATCACTGAACCAGAAAGAACTGAAGGAGCAGAAGTGATTTGCCTAACCTCGTAGTCAATGGCTAGAGAAGTGAATATCCTAGGTAATCCCAGGTTCAGAAACTGTTTCTTCTATCTTTCAACCACTAGATATGACCACAGAAGCTGGTGTCTAAAGGAGATTTTTTTAAAAAAAACCCCAAAAACATTTATGCTCAGACTTTAGGCATGGACTTCATCCCTAGTCAGAAAATAAGAAACTCACAGCTGCAATATCACCTAAGGGTTAGATTCTGCAATGCTTACATAGCTCCATTTGGAGAGATGAAAAGCCTTCAGGCTGTCTACCTAGGTATGTGAAATATTCATATGTTTTAAATATATATGCAGAGCTATTAATCTAATACCTAGATATAGGATAGAATAAATCTCATTTTAAAAGCCATTAGCTTTTTTTTCCTTCCTTACATGCCTTTCAAGTGGGTAAATAACTAATTTCTAGTCCAGCAGTGTAACTCAGCCATCCATTATGCAAGAATATAATGGGAAGTGCTTCTGCTTGATAAAAGCAAAGGCAGCAAACAGAGACCAAGATGCTAGAGCTTAGTATGGTGATCACAGTGTTTGTAAGCTTTATCTCATTACCAATCCCTAAAAGTGCCTCTCAATTTCACCCAATCTTAAGGTTTTGTGTAGGATTCTTATTTTTATTTTGAATCTGCACTTGAACATAGCACATATTCAGTTTTTCTTGGATTAGTGATAATAAAAATACATAATGCAACCTAAATAATGAGATATCCCTAATTAATAGGCAAAAAATAAATAGAACTATAGCTTAATTGGCAAAATATTCAGCCTATGCCACACACAGGAAAACCCAGAGTTGATTAAAAATCCAAAGATGGGATGGACTCATTAACCCTCCTCTGAGTTGCAAGTCCTCCAAGTATTACCTAATAGCACCACTGATTAGATGCAAAGTCACAAGTCATGAAGGCAAAAAGTTAAGTGCCAAGGTCCACCCAAGTATTTTGATCTGAGTTTGAGTAACCCATGTTGACAGAAAGATGCAAGTTATATTAGTTGCATATGTTCAAACCAATGCTACAAAGTATCAGCTGGCATACAGTGCAACAATATTATCATTCATACAGAAATAAAACCAAAAAAACAAAATAAGGGCTTTTTTCATTTGGTTTGTTGATTGTTTTTTTGGTTGGTTTGTTGGTTTGGTTTGGTTGTTTGTTTTTCATTTCAGATCTTAGTGGCAGAACATAAGGAACACACCTTAGGAATCTTAATCTTTGAAGGAAAAGATGGAGCCATAATTCAGGTCAAGTTGTTGCACATAAAAGGACATTTCTATTCTCAATTCACAAAAAAGTAAGAGTTTATTACCAAATAGAGTAATTGACAGTGATTGAAGTAAATCTGAGAAAAAAGAACTTAAAAAATAAACAGGAAGAAACTAATTAAAGTGCTAACACCTATATATTTGGCAGCAATTAATGTTGTATTAAACTAACCAATTAAATATATAATTCTTTCAGATTACGTTTTTTTGAAGTTACTATATAGTAACTAAATCATTTATAGGTACAACTCTACTCATCTACAGAAAGTGTACTTCTAAGGTATAGCATATTCCTGAGTATACACACCTACAAGTAAGTACACATACATACACACAGCCATAAAGACAATAGTACTTAATTTCCTACTTAAAATGGTTCTTTTTTAGTACATTCTATATTGAAACTTTTGAATTGATGCTTTATGCAAAGATGCTTTATACCCATACACACACCCACATGCCAATCTTACCTATTTATCTACAAACACACATGGTTCCATAACACTCTATTCACAGCTTCGTTACATTTTATGAGAAATCTGAATTTTTGATGTTACCTGCAACTGAAGGGTATTAAACCAGTATCTGAAAACAGCACACAATCTTATAGTAGTTTCCACAACTTTCACTTATCTTTCCTTAAAACATGATGAACTTAGTACATCTTAGTACATAGTACAACTTAGTACATCTCCTACATCATCTTTTGCCTGTTGGTTTTATTTGACCTCACCTACTGGAATTAAGTAACACTGGGAAAACTGAAAAAAAATGCAGAAGTGAGGATGAGCTTTTATGAAAATGTAGTGTATTTGCATTTGCCCTAGGTTAACTTGGCAAATAAAAAAAAATATATCCAGGTATTTAAAATTACAGTTACTCGTTCATAAATAAGGATATTAAATTCTTTCTTCGATACTAAAACACAGATTATTAAGAAGAGGGAAACCAAGAGGAAAATTTGTTCAACTTACTTTCAGGCTACTTCCTTTTTCTATAAAATTTTGCTTTCTTAGTTCACTAGTATAAGAAATAAATAGAAGGAAAACAACTCTAAATCTAATCAAGTGTAGATTATTTAACTCCACACACAGAAGAAACTTGAATTTCACTGTTGAGCAAGATGAAGTATTCTTAGAGTTTATGAATCTTTCTCTGATGGCAACCAGAAAAGGCTTACTGTTTATAAAAAGGGAATTCTACCACACAGGAATAACTACATTCATCACAGAAAAAGTACATTTTATTCCTATGTCTACTAATAAAATTTATGTTGGGTTTTTTTTTTCTCTTCTATACAGCAAAATCAATTTAGAATTTAGAATAATCTAGTAGTCTAGAAACCAGTGATAGATACACTGGTATTTCTTTTACAATTCTTTATTAAATTCCAGTTTGGTTTTGCATAAGATAAAATAGATAAACAAATGAGTCTGTTAATAACTGAATATTCACAGCTAACTGGAAGATTCAATTTTCTTCCATTATTGTGGATTCACTTAAATTGTTTCAAAGTGCGTTAGAAACAAAACAAACTCTTCAAAGTTTACAAGAAAACATGCAGATATGTTCACTAGAGGTGATGAAGATTATGAAAATCATGCCTGTTTCACAGTCTGCACTTTTGGAAGGATATATCAGTATCTACTTCTATATTCTATCTATATTCTGATTAGTATCTACTTCTCAAAACAGAGTGGT
Source organism: Campylorhamphus procurvoides (assembly GCA_013396655.1). Lineage (NCBI taxonomy): Eukaryota > Metazoa > Chordata > Aves > Passeriformes > Dendrocolaptidae > Campylorhamphus > Campylorhamphus procurvoides. Next base: position 715,137 of record WBMV01005928.1, on the reverse strand, counting down.
CTGAAAGGTTAATTTCACCAGTAAGTCCTTTCAAAATCAATCCACATCTCACTTGCCAGTGTAGGATTTGGAAATTAAAACATCAAAATATTTAGGCTCAGCAATGGAAGCAGTCAAGGCAAAGAATTATTTATATGCGAAAAAAAAAATGTTCATTTAGTCTGCATGGAGCTACATAATCCTAAATTTTTTCTATTACATTGCACTCTGTAATGGAGTTCAAGTTACTTTTAACTGCAATTCTTTTAACTACAAAGCCACAAAAAATATTACACACAGATGCTAGAATTGTTCAAATAGAGGAAAAAAATAGTCTGCCAATTTTTAAGAGGAATATTGCTTTCTCTTGCATCAAGATGTAAATTGAAGAACCTTATAACTCCTGATCCAAAATATATCAATAAAAATGCAGTGTTGCTGTGATCATTTCAAATCTCCAACTGATTAATTTCAATTTTACATTAGGTAAGATGACTCTATGGACCCCTATGAGACAATAAATGCAATTCAAGAGCCTGATTGCACAGCAATATTGATGAGACATAAAATTTAAGATGTACAAAAATCTGAAGTTCAATATTTATCTGAACATAAAGTAACTTCAGCAGTCCTTGTTTTCTACAAAAAATGCGTTGCTTTTCATATTTCCTTAATATGATTACCTTTAAAATGCAGACAGGCACTATAATTTATGATAACTCTGCAGATTTCAAAATTTTGACTGTATTGTGAGCACAACTGAGAAGATTTCTCCTAATCTGGACAATGTTTTCAGTACAGTAATGCCTCCCTGTGGATGGTCGATCCTGGCTGGATGCCAGGTGCCCACCAAAGCATCTCTGTCAGTCCCCTCTGCAGCTGGACAGGGAAAAACAAATATAATGAAAGACTTGTGGGCTGAGTTAAAGTCAGGGCGAGGTGACTCAGCAATTACCAACATGGGCAAGGGACACAACTTGGCAGCAAATGACTGAATTCATTACCAATCAGACAAGAGTAGAATAAATGAAAAATAAACTCATACTAAAACACCTTTCCCCCATCCCTCCCTTCTTCCTAGGCACAACTTAACTCACGATATTCTCTACCTTCTCCTTCCCCAGCAGTGCATGGAGGTGAGGAATGGGGGCTGCAGTCAGTTCATCACACATGGTTTTTGCCTCTCCTTCTTTCTCAGAGGGAGGACTCCTGACACTCTTCCCCTCTCACAGGAGATAGTCCTCCATGAACTGCTCCAACATGAGTCCATCCCATGGGATGCAGTTCTTCACGAACTGCTACAGAATGAGTCCCTTCCAAAGGGTTGCAGTCCTTCAGGAACAGAATGATCCACTATGCAACCCTCACAGGGTTTAATTGTGTCTCTTGTCAAAGTGTACAGGAACAAACCACATGGCACTAACAATGAATCTATTTTACATTAATCTTTAAAGTGAATAATTTGATGTTTCTGCAATGAATTTAGCAAAACCACAAAGCACCATGCTTGGGTTTTGAGGCTGTTTGACCTGTTTCCATACTTGTGAAAAAGCACTACTTTACAGTCACCATTATAAATTCATTTTTATAGGGAAAAAAAAAAAGTGTGTGGGGAAAAGTATGAATACAAAGTTTGAAAATACCATAATGGAAGAACAGCCTAGAGTGTTCTAAACCACTGCAGTATATTCCAAAGTATTATATCCAAATTTCCAAGGAATCACTGCAGAATTTCTGAATACTTCAAAGATTCTCAAATGAAGTTTTCCACCTTAGAGACTCAAAAACAATTTCTAAATTAAAGCATCCTAAGACAAAATATTCCATGTGTGTTTTTCCTCACAAAGACAACTGAATAGCTACAGTGCTAATGGAAACAAAATCTAAATCTTACCTGAGATAACTCATTAGTGTCCACAAGTCCACTGTTGTCTGTATCAAAATAATTGAACATTTGATCTACAAGAAGTTTCTTTAAAGCCATTTTCTCATCAATGGTTTTATCTTTTGATTGTGCAAAGTATCTCTGGTTTTGTAGATCCAGTAACATATTTTTCACTTTAGTGTATTCAGTAGGTTTGCATTTATCCCCTGAAAAGAAAATACACAAAACAAGACTATTTTGAATTTGATTTCCTAATAACAGTTTAAAGATAAAAAATAAATAAACAAACAAACAAACCAATAAATAAAAAGCAAAGGATATTAACTTCTTATAACAATATGAATAGGGTTGCTATAAGAGCTAAGGAATTCTTTCTGTAGTAGTCTGATCCATACCATTTCCTTGTCTGGTCTTCAGATTAAGGCAAAAACATTTAGTGTGGTTTTAGATACTTTCTTTGACAAAATTTTCTGTGTATAGAAACCAAGGAAAGTTTTATCAGTTTCCCAAGCCTATACTTTTTTCATTTAGCCCATTCTGGAAAGGTGCACCTGAAGTGTTACCTTTGGAAAAGCTTTTTGTATAGATGTAGAAATGTAATATATGCAGGAAAACATGCAAATACAGAAAATGAAACAATATATATTTCATAATAATATTTGACTTCAGAAAGCAGAGATTATGCTTGAGTGCTCATAAGCTTTTCATTTACTGGACATACCAAGTTTATTTGAACAAGAAAAGGTGGGATTGCCAGAGGAAGAGAAAGGGTGTCTTCCACAAGTTCTGGTTTATTCCTTTCAAGTCTTCTATAAAAGCAGAAATTGCTACAGCAAATGTCCTACATATAGTGATTATAGTCAGTACTTACTCTAAGCAGAAGCACAAAATAGTGTACGCCTGGTATTCTCTTAGATCAGTTGCCGCATATTTCAAATTGAATAGAGAAATGCTTTACAAGGGTCTAGGTTTTTTGTATTAAGATAACCTTAGGATTTCAAAAGGATTTTTTAAAAGATGAGATATGTAAATGTGTACCAGCAAAATACCATGTATTTGTTGCATATATATACTTAGAGTTAACTACTACTAATTCAAGGCTAGAGCAATACACTGATTAGCAAAGAAAGCTATTTTGCATTCTTTTCTTTAGACACTATGCTGAAGATGCAAGTATTAATGAGAAACAACTATTTACATGATACAAACTGATTAGGCAGTTGTTTTGTTTTGCAAGTGGATCCCATTCAAGAAATGTCTAACATGTATGAGAGTGGAGTTTATTATTTGAGTCTCTTTAATGGTATATGCATTATTACAGTGACTGTACCACTATGAACATCTCCATAATCATTTCAGAAGGTAGAGACAGAAGAAGTTCCTAAATGCTTCTCACTACCCTAGTGAGACTCAGATCTAGAAGAGAAGGACTTATGATGATAGAAGTTAAATCATGGAATCAGACAAAACGTTTGTTGGCATGCAAAGCACTCTAGCCTCTTTTTTTTTGTTTCTTCTAAAAGCCACCACTGCTTTGTAGCCAAGTAACAGAAATAAACAAACCCAAATTGTATTTAACTGACAATCTAAGCTGTGCAGAGTATTTACAAACTCACCTGCTAGAAGCATGGAGATTGAGCCATACAATTTGTAAGACGTGAATTCTACATGACTGCTTTTCAGGGGTCTAATGCAGAAATACTCAGTAGGGAAACATGTTTATTCCTCAGGCATTCTGAAGCTGCAGAGAGCAAACCTTTCCATCTGAATGGATGCAGGCTCCAGGTGGTGAGGAGGGAAAAGAGCACTTAACTTTAACATACTCTAATCCACTTGGGTGAACTCCAAAAGACTGGGCCAGAAAACAAGTATCTTTGTCTCCCCTAAATCACTTTTCTGGCTGTGCTATCCTCAGAGAGACAGTTTGGCTTCACTCTGCTGAAGCTGATGACTAACACCATTTTACCTACAGTCCTGGCAGGGTCCAGGGTGGTGGGGAAGACAAGACAAATCCTTTTAGACAGTATACCGCTCCAACCTATCATTCAGATTTTAGCCCATGTAAACTAAATTTCATTCTGCAATTCTAAATATTCAAAGAGCTAGTTCCACCTTAAAGATAGACAACATAAGTCAAACAATTTATTTCTTAATAATATCTATTAAATCATGGATTTGTTATAGTAGGGTTGATGAGTAACTACATGTCTGAGTTCAAAAAAGAAATGGAAATGAACAAAAAGTTCATGATGACATTGCTGTTTTTTTTTTTTTCTTGAGGCATGGGACAATGTCTCTCACTTTAACAACTGATCAAGAATTGAAAAGTTCTCATCTCTACAAAGGTAACAATGATGCTAATGTTCATTAGAATATTGAAAATTATTTATTTATTTTTAACAACTTTTGCATAAATTGGGCAAAGTGTTTCATGAGTGACTGTTACTTATAGAGGAAAAAATTAGAATTTATGTATCACATGATTATGAAAAGCATTCCTACTTTTAACTCAAAAGAGAGGATACAGAAAAAAGTTTTAAAGGTATTTCAATCATAGTGCAGTAAACACATTTAAATGCACTTTAGATCTAAAGCTTAAGGAAAAATGAACTAATGTATTCTCTTGCAACATCTGTTCAGAGAGAGAAAAAAGAATACAGACAACATATTTTCTACAACATTTCTTTTTTTTGTACACTTAGCATTGCACAGCACAAACTTCTGTAACTAGCATAATAGTCATATAAGAGCATTTACATGTTACATGTTTATCAACTACTTTTACATATTTTCAGAAGAGAAAAGTATTTGTACCAACTTTTTAATGTAAAACATAAAAAATGGCTAATACAAAATAGTCTGAGAGATTGCCATTGCCACAAGTTTGAGTACTTCTTGTAGAATAACTACATCATAAATTAAGAACAGAAGGTTGTTAAGCATTTAGCCACACACTCCACTTAGTAAAGCTCTGTCAACAAAATATCTTGTTACACTGCATTAGTGTATATAAGCTTTATATTACCTCATCAACAAAAGAATACAATTTCCTCAGAACAAGTTTTTATTTTTACTTTGTACTTTGGAAATATTTTTAACCTGCAAAGTAGCTCAAACTTAGCAACATACTGTATCAACTACTAACAGAAAATATTCATGTCTGTACTATTAATGAAAAGAGAATTAAGATTATATTTCATTATCTAAAAATGTAGCTTTTTTAATAGCTGCTGAAATATTAATCATAATGGCAGTCTGCTGAAGAGCAGCTGTGAATAACATGAATACAGTTCACAAAATGTCATGTCTCTACAACCCATCTTAAACAGATTATTTATAATTAACAATGGTATTAAAGTCTATTCTCTTTATGGGTTTCCTTGTACCATGTCTGTAAGATAGTAGCTGTAATTGCTCTCAGTATGTACCTGTCTGTCCTACAGATCAACTTGTCTGAATTACAGTCCCAACCATGACAGTCCATTGGCTTCTAGTATGGAAGGTTTATATTGGCTAGAGCCTAGTGTGATTCTCTTGGTGCTTCATTAACTTGTTTGAAAGCTAGTCCTCACCATGAAAAGACTAATACCTTGATAACCTGAGGTGGAAAAACAATAACCTGCAAAAATAACCTGAACTACTTTTCCTTCCAACACAAAGTTATCCATTTGATAAATTTTGGGAGAAGTAGAGATGTTCAGGGCTCTGGGTAGACACAGGGTACATGCTGCACACAAGGAATGGTTAGCTACTACCTTTCCTGTTCCCCTGTCTTATCATACTCATGGAGAATATCAAACCATAATGTTTGCTACAAAACCTAGCTGATAAGCTTAGCTATTATAAATATAAGTAGTTATCACTTGCAAACATGAATATTTTAGGAAACTGATGAGATTTTATTTTTTTTAATTGAAGCAAGTAAAAAAGAGAGAATATAGAGAAAAGCACTGTTACTTCTAGCACATATACTTACATAAACACAGGTAACTTACACTCCTCAAAAAGAGCCTGAACACAGTATAGCATTTCTACCCCACCATCTACATCCATTATTTTTTCCCATTACAGCTCTAGTTTTCATTGTGCTCAGCAAAGTAATCTGTTGCAACAGAATTACTATATTATTATCTACTAGATTTTTATCTACCACCCACCTTTCAAATATTGCTACGCATTCGAACAATACACTTAGGCTGGTGAGAGATGAAGCTTCAGTTTATGATCTAAGCTAATTACAGTTGTGGCAAACCAGGTTTCCACAGCTTTACTACATTAAAACATTTTCATTTTATACATAATTGATAGTAGTCTTTACACCAACGTTTTGAACATAAGGACAAACATTATCAATGGATGCTACTGAGAGATAAAGGGACCACAAGGAAACAATGAGACACTCCTAGTCAACACAATGCACAGTTTCATTAACAAATCACCCTCTTATCTCATTTTCATGACTGCTTTTTACTGCAATATTTGAGGAAATATGAAGCAGATGTTTAAAAAAGAATGAGGCTCTCTTTACAGGAGATCTCCCCCAGGCTCGAGTAGCAGCACAGAGAAAAACTCAGTTGCTTTATTTCTTTTTACTAAGCATTAGTTGTGAAATAGTTTTCTCAATGACACATAAATGGCAAATGGGGATTAAGTACATCAACCTTTATAATGAGGAAAAGTAATTTATGCTTAACATAACTGAGAAAAAAACTACTGGGAACATATTACAATTATATTGATTCCAAAACCATCTACTAAATTCTATATAAACACCTACATACATGAAAGAGGAACCAACGCACTGTGCATCATTTACTAACGTGACTCAATTTCCTAGCACTTTTTTCTTCCATTTTTGAACTAGGCTTCCTATAAAATACAATGGATAATTTTTGAAAAATTACTAAAAAGCAATTATAGATTAAGAAAACACAACATTTGCTTTTCTGTATGTTTCATTCATGGAAAGGACCAATTCTACTAAGCAGTACTTTTTGTCAAAAAAAAAAATCCCTCCAAACTAAGAAAAAACATCTGCTATGATTTATTTCACAAGTTTTCTGACATTGTGCAAGCATAGAAGGCGTGCAGAAACCTAAAAGTGACAAAACAAACACACTGGAATCAAAGTGCAATTCTCTGGTCTCATATCTTGCAATTTCTGTAGTGATATTCTTAGGGTTTACTTAATTCAAACTCAAAAATAACAGAAGAGTGGAAACATTTGTGCAACAGTTTTACAGATGTATCCCTGTTACCAAAGAAACACCTGAAAGATTTTATGTGCTACTGTCCTTCTAGACAGGCTTGAATTGATGGTACCTGCCCATAACAGGAAGAAAGTCTTGTTGGACAACTAAAGTCTTACTTAATTTGCAAGAGAAAAATATATATGTCAAAACTAACCAGCTGTTTATGAAAACATGACAAATGAATATAGACATTCTTAGAAAAATATTAAAGCAATGGCAAAGATAAGTTTAGGGAACACTCCTTAATCTGAACTCAGATACCAAATTCTTGTATTTTGTAGTTTTTATAAAAGGGCTAATATACATGGACAAGAATGAACATGTTGTTTAAAAAGCACAGGAAATCTGTTCTCAGTTCTTTCACCACATTCATGGTTAATACAGACACTTTAACCTTTCCTTTCCTGAGTATCACCATTTACATAGCAGGAACAACTCTTATGTCAGACAGCTATTGAATCATTAATATTAATGGCATGTCTATATCCACAAAAGTCATCAGCTGCTGAGATACAACTGGATTCTGAGATACTTATGATTTTGAGCTAAGTTTTATCTATGTAAGTTTCCACAAAGCCATTTTTCTCTTAAAATTAAAATAGCTTTGGATCTACCAGAAATGACAGCTAGTATTCACTGAAGCATAACACACATGAATAGTTTTAAGTAATTCACAACTGATATAAACATTAATCAGATTTTTGGAAATGGAATAGACCTGATAAGCAATAAGCCTACTTTTAACTTTCCACATGCATTGAACAAATTTGGAATAATTTAATTAACTAAAACAATTCACTGCAAAATTTTGTATTATACTTCATGGAGCAAAAATGAGAAATTAATTGCAGAAAATGTAACTATCTATACACACATATATAAACTCGTACAGATATGTACATATACACTCCCATAAACAGGATGAAGAAATCACTGCAGACATGATCTGATATCAATTCAATTTCAAATATAACACAAGAGACAACTTGAAGGTCTTCTTCCATTCAGCTATTTTTCAAGATCTATTTATAAATGAAGCATGAGAGTTGTAATCTTACTTGTAGCCCTAACAAATACAGGCACATCTCAAACCACCAAAATTGCTTAGTTTTATCTGACAGAAACCTTCAATTCAGATATTATTTCACAATATCTTATTTTCCAATATCAAAGTCTTATTTTCCAAATCTGGAGCTCAACAGTTTTGACCCTTAATCTCTGATCTCCTCACTGAAGCTCTGGAACCACATTTGAAGGGAAACAATCTCATCTATGCATAGACCTAACTTTTGATATATGGCTCTCTGTGTTTGGCTTCCGTTTTTTGGGAGGGTTAGAGCTAATTTATACAGCACTCGATCAGCAGATGTGCTGCTTTTTGTCTTATTGTGTAGAATTCATACTTTCCAATGACATATATAATCATCTAAGTCTAGATTCAGCATTACTATCAAAACTAGATATTTGGCTGTTAAGGACTTACAATTATTCAAATTTTGGTGTAAATAGGTTTAAGCAGATACAAGAAATGTTAAGAATATTCAACAGTGTTGTCTATTTTAATGTGATACATGTATAAAAATACCTCCCACATAAATAAACACCCAACTATCCAGAGACCGGAAGACAAATTTAAAATCTTAAAGTTATATTTGTTAATGTGCTTAGGAAAATACTTCTAAATGGATACCATAGTTGGTATATAATATGGAAATGAAGCTGGCTTATAAAAGCCTTAGTTGCACCTTGCAAATAAGGAATAATGCTATCCTTTCCTTAAATATTACAAGTTAAGTGCATTTAATCATTATGAGTTTTCAAAACTAAAAATCATAAGACAGAAGTAATCATTTTACTTAATTACACATATTAACACAAGTCTGGTGTTCAGTCTTATCTGGAGACTGAACAACAAATAAACAGCTTTTCAGTGCTTAAAAAATCAATGGATCAGACAAACTATTTGTACTTCCCTTATAAAAATACCACTTAGGTTAAATAACAGCAGAAGCTGAATAAATTTGCATGAAGAAAATAGAAAAACAGGCAATACGATTTCAATATTTTTTTTTTCAGGACTAGTTAGAACAAACATTATATGAAGCAAGAAAAATGAAAATCAAAAAAGTAACTACAAAATGAAGAAAAGTACCAAAATCAGCATTTGGGGTAGTGGTGCGTGTTGGACTTCTAGTTTTTAATGCCAAGTCATTGTCACATCACAAATCTCTTGACAGAAGAAAATAGGTTATATAAACTTTCACCATCCAGATGACATTTGAAAGCTATAACAGGTTGACGATAATGAGCAAAACACAATTTTCCACAGCTGAGAAAACACTGAATGTTTGGGTTGCATGGACTGCATGTTAGTGTCACAAACACCATAAGCAGTGCTAGTCTGTGACTGGCAAACACGCCTGTTCCACAGGACTCAGCCTGTCTTAAATCAACTTACAAATCCACACTGCTTTCAACAAATGATATCACTTCTCAGAATTTCTCGATGTCTTGAATGCTTACTTCAGGGTATTATACCATGAAAAAGAGATAAACATTTAGAATTTAACAAATGATTTTTTTTTTCTTGTATCCAGCTCAAGCTTTCAGATCAGTTTTTCTATTTGTTTTATACAACTGGAAAAAAAAAATCACAAAAAATCCCTTCTATGTCATAAGTAAACATTAATGCATAACAGTAATAAAATAATCACAGCTTCCTTGTCCTTTTTAAAAGAAAAAATTAGAGACAAAAAGAGAAAAGCATTGTGTCCCAATGGAAGGCATTAGTAAAAATGGAGGTTGAGGCAGAAGTTTAATGCAACATTTTATTTTCCCCTCTAGTGGAGTTAACCCAACCATTGCCATTAACCTCCCTTAGGGCGTAAACAATTTTTTACTTGAAATATCTAAAGTAATGCTCTGAAAGCCATGAAATGCTATAGGCTTATATTAAAAAAAAAAAAAAGACAAAAACCACTTATGGGATATAAGCTTAACCAGGAAATCTATGCAGAATTCTGCTTTTGCTTCTTGGGAAGCATGTGTCAGAGGGCTCACTAACAACAAAAGAATGTTACTGAAAGAGATGAAATATTAAATATTAAAACATGAAGATGAGGTCTCAAGACTGGTCTAAGCCTAACGAAAACAGTACTACAGTTAAAAAAAGTGAAAAAAAAAAAAAGAGAATTCTGTTACTCCATTTCTTCTCCACTATCACCTACTCCTACTGCTTCCTTAGTTTCACCTTTATCACAGTTGAGTTCTAGTGCTAATTACATTCAGCCTTTTCTTACTGGAAAAATAGAATTAATTCTATGTATGTATATATATAAATAAACAAAATTTTCTATTTTTAATCCAATTAACATTTTAAGTCTATTAGCCTGATTTATTTCATTAATTCAGAAAAGCCTTAATTACTCAGATAAAATTTCTTTAAAAGCCTTATTAGTATCCTCCCTAAAAATATTTATCTTATGCTTACACTTGCAGTTTTTATCTGGGTACTAAGGTTTGAATGTTTTCCTCAGGAAGAGGGACAAGAAGATACTGTGAGAAGTTCTTCCTACTAAGTGTGTCCATGGCTTAGTTTTCTAAATTTCACTATTCAAATGTGCTTCTCTTGCAGAACAATGTATGAAAATGGACAAATCAACCCTCAGTTGAATTACAAAGATATTATTTGTTAAGGGAAAATTATATATATATAATTTTGAGAGAGCTCAAACAGGATAGGCAATGGTCATCTGACTAATAGGCAAGCTTTGAAATTGGTAAAATCAGCTCAGCCCAAGGCAAGACAAGGCATGTCTTGAGACATTCTGCAAGTTTTATAAATTTACAAGATTTATAAATTGAAACTCAAGCAAAGGAGCAGGCAATTTGCCTTTGACCCCACAGCCGAATGTAACCTAACCACACTGGCCTGGCACTAGCATAAATATGTTATTAGGCTGATAATTCTTAATTTCACATATCACTTGCAGGTTTAGTGTTTCTATACTGCACTGTATGTAGGCTTAAAATTGTATTTTCAGGTTCAAACAAATCTTGAAAACTGGTCAGTTTTGGTGGGGACAACAATGATTTTCACAGAATCACAGAATATGCTGAATTGGAAGAGACCCAAAAGGCTCATCAAGTCCAACACTTAGCCCTGTACAGAACCAACCCCAAGAATCACACCATGTGCTGAAGAGTATGATACAAACACTTCTTGAACTCTGTCAGGCTTGGTGCTGTGACCACGTCCCTGGGGAGCCTGTTCCAGTGCCCAATCATCCTCTGGGTGAAGAACCTTTTTCTAATACCCAACCTAAACCTCCCCTGATACAACTTCAGTCCATTCCCTTGAGTTCTGTCACTGGTCACCAGAGAGAAGAGATCAGTGCCTGCTCCTCCTCTTCCCCTCACAAGGAAGCTGTAACTGCAATGAGGTCTCCCCTCAGTCTCCTCTTCTCCAGGCTCAATAGACCAAGTGCCCTCAGCTGCTCCTCATACGGCTTTTCCTCAAGACCCTTCATCATCTTCACTGCTCTCTTTTGAACATTCTCTGATAGCTTAATATCTTTCTTACATTGTGGTGCCCAAAACTTCCCACAATATTCCAGGTGAGGCCACCCCAGTGCAGAACAGAGCAGGACAATCCCCTCCCTTGTCTGGCTGGCAATGCTTTGCCTGATGCCCCCCAGGACACAGTTGGCCCTGCTGGCTGCCAGGGCACTGCTGACTCATATTCAACTTGCCATCGACCAGGACTTCCAGGTCCCTTTCCATGTTTTCCAGTATCTTATTCCCCAGTCTGTATGTACATCCAGGGTTGCCCCATCCCAGGTGCAGAATCCAGCATTTTCCCTTGTTGAACTTCACACGGTTGGTGATTGCCCAGCCCTCTGATTTGTCCAGGTCTCTGCAGGGTGTCTCTGCCACTGAGGGAATCAACAGCTCCTTCCAGTTTTGTGTCATCTGCAAACTTGCTCACTAACTCCTCCAGTCCTGTGTCCAAGTCATTTATAAATAAGATGTTGAAGAGCACAGGCCCTAAGAGTCCTGCAGAGCCTCACTAGAATTTAGATATCTAGACACATTTTACTCTTGAAATTAATGTATTATTTATATAACGTAAGCTTTCTACTAAACCAGACATACAGGGGATCAACAGATCATCTGAGTTTTGTGTCATCTGCAAACTTGCTCAGTATCCCTTCCAATCCTGTGTCATTCATGAAGATAAAGAGCACAGTGCCCAAGACTGTGGCAGGTCACCAGTCTGGTGTCAGCCCATTCACTATTACCCTCTATGCTTGTCCCGTGAGCCAATTGCTCACCCATCACATGATGTATTTATTCAACTGTGCTGGACATTTTGTCCAGCAGGATACTGTGAGAGATAGTATTGAAAGCTTTGTTGAGATCCAAATAGATTACATAATCTGGTTTCCCTTGATCAGCTGGTGCATTACCTTATCATGAAATGAAATTGGGTTGGATAAGCAGGACTTTCCTCTCGTGAAGCTGTGCTGGCTGTGACTGATGACAGCACTGTCTTCCAGGTGTTTTTTTATATCTCCCAGAATAATCTCCATAATTTTACCAGGTACTGAAGTGAGGCTGACCGGCCTGTACTTTCCACAGTTCTCCTTCCTGAAAACTGGATCAACACTCATGAGCTTCCAGTCAGCTGGGACCTCTCCAGATTCCCAAGACACTCAAAAATCAAGAGAGGTTTAGTGATGACAATTACCAGCTATTTGAGGATTCTGGGACGAATCCATCAGGCCCCATAGATTTGTAGAGATTGAGCTGGAGCAGCAGATTCTGTTTGTGAGGTGACCATCTTCATCCTCTAATGGGCTGACAATATTTCAATACTGCCTATTTCCATTAATAAATGTCACTTGACCTCACTGCCACTGAGCACATACCTTCTTCTTTTCCCCTCTTATTTCCAAGAGAAGATCCTGCTCAACGAAGCTGGCCTTCTGCCTCATCGGCATCATTTCCAGTATTTGGGAATTGCTCTCATGCCCTCAGGATGTGATGTTTAAAAAGTGACTGGATGTGATTTTAGTGAAATTAGAAACCTTGTTGAGAGTTGTATGCAGTCTCATTTATTTTACTATTACCAGATAATCTGCTATACTTTGAGTTTGTACATGCTTAACCAATTCACCATTCTAGAAAAACAAAAAGTGCTGTAGGAAAAGACAGAATTGTACTATAAAACTATCAGTATCTCCCTTAGCTATGCATAAAGGGCTTAAACGTTGTAAACATGAATGCTAGCATTTTATAATTTGGTTAACTGTCAGACTAGGTGATTTTAGAGGACTTTTCCAAGCTAAACAACACAAGGATTCTATCTTATCACAGGCATTGCAGTACCATGGCATGATGGATGAGGCAAAGGTGAATTATTGTAACAATTATACATTGGTAATACCCACTGTGGAGGGTATTAATAAAATAGTAAATTAAATTATATTAAAACTGTATTCTTTTAATGATAATTTGGTATCACACACATTTATATCTGAATCTTTGCTCATACTAATACTTGAAGTTAGAGTTGTGTAAATCAGTGCAAGAGAAAAGCCAGACCTACATAAGCTGACTTTCATTCATTTTTAGAGATGCAGTGTGAACCTTGCAAAGTTCTTGGATTATACAAAAATGTATTTTGACCAATTTTTACCTAAACAGTACTTTGATAATTTTCTTTCATATTTAGTCACAGCAAAGGCTACCTAGAGAGAATAGACCAATAATTTCATTCTAGAATACCTGTAGAGAAATAGATGTTTTAGTAGAGACATTTTTCATCTGTGGTTTGATGCAGAAAGATGTTTAAAAAAAAAAATCAGACTCTAGTTTTCCACCAATTTGCCTACAGCTGAAACTTTGTTTCTAAGTGTTTTCTTCAGCAGAAAATGCCCTTAATCACAGAGATTTAGCAATCTAAAAAGAACTTTAATTTCTCTTCAGCTTCATATTAATTCTGGATTTCTAGATACAATCTTTCACATTCTTCAAAAAGAAATGTCTACTGATTATGACTAAGTTATGACACTCTCAAATTGTGGAGCATTTATTCAAAGTGAACTTTGACAAAATTTAAACAAGAAATTAAAGCCATCTTTCCATTATCATTTAGGGGAAAAGTCCTTTAAAATTTAGACAAGGCTTACTTTAAGAACAATGGGTTTGGTTCTTAAAAAAAACAAGCAAACAAACAAGAAAACCCAGAAACAAAAGATCAAAAAACCCTACAGAGAACCCAAAAACCCACCAGGACACAACAAAAAAACCCAAAAAACCAAACAAACAACAAAATGCAGAGCAAATAAAGCTGAAATTTAACTGAAACTTCAGCATTTTATAATTGTATATAGACTATGGCTAAAGACCAAAATTTACTTTCCCAGCTTTCCATCACACTGTGTTTCTAACCTATCACAATTTAAAAGTCTATCAAGAACTAAATAGAAATGGATTTCTTGAAAAATACTTGTAGCAAGCTTAAATAGGACATATAGCACAAAATTTTTACAGAGAAATATATACATACAGAAACACCAACCAGAGTCACATAGGCAACAACTGAAAATATATATTCAAAGTTCATATTTTTCCATTAAAAAAAAAAGTTGGAAATTTAGGCCAGAAAATTGCTGAAATTTAGAGTCACATAGAGCTTGCTCAGTGGGTTCTTTTTTTCTCTTGGTCAAAAATATTTTTATACAATGTTTGATTAGAGTAGAATGAAGGGATTTTTTTTTTCAATTTGTCCCAATTCTAATTTCAGTTTATTATAACCATTTTGCTTTCTTTCCGTGACTGTTGGATAGTGTTTTGTTACTAGTTAATGCAGCTGCCTTCCAAGCCCAATGACAACTGTCTCCTAACCATAATTCAAGACAAGTCCCAGACATACCAAGATGTCCAAATGAAGGGCACCACATGTGCATCAATCATTACAATTAACATGCCAAAATAAAGTTATATGCTGGCCACTTTTTGAATCTGAACAAAAGAGAACAAGTTTAAAAATGTTACTTCTGCATTAACTTAATTTTGCTTATGAATTCTGGTATCAGGCATTGTATACCCCACACAGATGTAGCTTTCTAAGAAAGCATACAATGAAATTAGGGTTTAAATAGTTTTAATGATTCTGGAATTGTGTGTTTTTCCTTGAACAGTACTTTTTGTTTTGTTTTCACCTTTCTTAAACAGCAAAAGTCTATTTGACTTTATTTATCCTAAGTCTTTAAAATAAAAGTAGATATTTTTAAAAAGTCAAGTTAAGCTCTTACTAAAGGACAAAAGCTGTCTTGAAAGACCATTTGTGAATTAATATTACCATGTAACAACTCTTGCTACAATTATTAGGTGTTAAAAATTTATTCCAGATCTGTAAAGCTTTCATGAAGCTTTTATTACCCTCCCAAACAAATATTCCTTTGATAATGCTAAAATTTATCTGTGTTTGTGTTGCCTAGGTAATGGTTTTTCTTGAGAACTTTTTAGGGATCACTGAGCAGAGTCCTAAGAGACTATGGAAATTTTTCTTTCTGCTACATAACACATATATTGCTTCCTGAACAGGTACTTATAGTTATTATATAAAGAGTCTGTATAAAGACTCTGAAATAGATGGTCTGGTTTATCTATATAAATTTACAGTGATCACAACATAACATCTAACACTTTAAAATATGGACTTTCAACCTGTAAACTAATATGGGCCACAGAGCAATTTTGGGTACACCTATTCTGACTTAATATACCTTGTAAACTGACAGCCGTCATTCTGTAAAACTCCTCTTCACAGATAAATGAAGGAAAGTGCTGTAAGATTTCAAAACATGGAATCTGCAAAATGGATACAATTCCTGTCTATTTATAGAAGAATTATGCCCATGTCTTCCATTTCTGTTCTCCTCCTTCCAAAGTTTGACTTTAAAATAAATAGGCTTCTAGTCTCTAAAAACAAACACTGAAGGACAAAAAGGCAACATTATGGGTTGCCCTCTGGGGTATTCCTCTTAAGGAATTCCTCTAATCTCAAACCACAATAAAATGCTCTGCCTCATCATATATTTTGTAAAACTTTGGCCCAATCTTTAAACCATACAGGCTCAGCTGGCCTATGACGAAGGAGCCATGTTCTCCCTCTCAGAAGTTTTACCTAGCCAGAGTACAAATGCCAAGGGTACAGCAGGAGCAGAGAATCTTTCAGTGACTGATTTAAACGAACATCTGTAGACTGAAGAGACCTTTATCTATGAAAGAAAATTATATAGGTTACGAAAAAACAGTGTAAATGTTTAATAGTAGCACTTAATATCTAAATCTCTAAAATAATAAATTAGGAAAAACACAGGGCAATTTTACATCAAAATTATTGAAGCAATCATTATATTCAAATTTTCCTTAACATAATGGAAAAACTAATTTTCAAAATACCTTTATCATCAGATACAATATACTATTCTAAAATAAAATCACTTCCAGTTTCAAATGTAATATTCCAGTGGCCCCAGTTCAAGGACAGTAGAAAAATGCTGATTAACACAACTACAATAGCAGGAAGGTAATGCAAAATGAGAAGTATGGACAACACAGAAACTTCACCCACAAACATATTGTGAATGTTCCGTTTGTTTCAATTTTCAGGCTGCTAAATAACAGGTGCAAAAGTCAAATAAGTTAAAAAATAAGAGTAGGCACAGCAAACATTAAATGCCATTAAAAAGTCACCCTGGCACACGATATTGCTGCTACAGTTCCATAGAAAATATGATGCTGGCAAATTATGTCAACACAGAGCACGTATTGACAGAAAGAAATAGGTATACTTATATGTACTAAAAATAATAAAGTAACAGCTATGTTCAATTGTAAATAAGATAGCAGATAAGTATTTATTCAAAGCACTTAATCTTTTGAAAGGTGTCAGTTACTCAGCTAAGAATGGGAAAATGGTACCTGCATTAAAAAAATGTAAAAAGAATTCACAGAAAACTCATGTACTGTCCAAAAACATAATGTGTATGCACTGAGAAATAGTGACAAAATCCCTTGTGATTGAGTGTGACTGAATTCTGCACACTAGCACCAGACTATTATTATTGTCACTAGCTAGACATAAAAAGTAGATGTTCAAAAATCCTTGCCTAGAAATAAAAGGTATGTATTAATTACTATAAACCCTAGTATCCATAGGCATATAAAACTGATTTTCAAGACTGAAGTCTTTAGAACAGGCAGTACATTGGAAAGAAAATTGGAAAGACGTACTCCACTGTGTGAATGGATGACACTCTTATATTACAGATTTGTAAACTTGCACAGGTTTAACCTAAATTTACCCCTAGATCTTAACTGAGAAGGGAAGAAGAGGAAAAAAAGGTGGAAAAGAGCTTCACATTACCCCAGTTCCAAGATTCTTTCAAGTTAGGTAATTTTCAGCACTTTCTACCAGTGACAGGCAACCCAAACTTAGTATATTATTTAACCTGGAGATTGAATTCTATAATTTACAAACAAGGGGTACCAAAATATTAATGTAATAGAAGGAAGAAATAATATTTTTGTTGGTATTATTATTACCACTAGTACTATTCCTATGTTGAGAAAAGAATGGGATTAAAGCACTACATAGATTTGCTTTGCAAGAGTAATTTTGTTTACGAGACAGTTCCAATTGCCTCCTGAAAAAGCTGGATATTTTTCTTGTTCTCCAAACTAACATATTGCAGGCTTTCCAGACAAGTTTACCCTTTGAGTAACTATGAGAATGAGACTGAATCTTTATTTCTCTTCTTTTTTCTACATTTGCTATCTAGTAACGGGGGAGCAGGGAGAATAAATATAAAATTGTCTTTCAGAAATGAAAAAATGACCCTTGAATTGTATGAATATGAAGGTGTAAAAAGTCATTGGTAATATTGCTCTGTTCCTTTTTCTAGAGTTGCAAGTATGGATGTTCCTGTTCCTGATTCTGTTTTGCTTAAAAGGAAAAGAGAAATCCAAAAATTCTCATTTCCACATGTCTCAAAAATTCATTATTCTCCCCCTAGATGCATTGGCAGGAAGCAAAATGAACTGTAGTAAGATACGGATTTTCACTTTTATACATTAATACTCTTATTTCACCTTCTAACTTTACCCACTCTACTGTCAGAAGAGATAGTCAAGATCCTTTCCCAAATACTCAAAATATATTTTTGAAGTCTCAAACATATAGCAAATGTTAAGAAAATTTAGTTACCAGCAACCAGAATTCTCCAAGATGCCTACATGTGCATTTATATTTTGTGACTGCAAAAAATTAATAAATATTTTCAACCTTGTAATAAATGGGCGAATATATCTGTATGCAAATGGGAACATTGTCCCTTAGGCACACACTGCATATAACACTGGACCGGACTGAATAGGAAAAAGAAAGAAAAGCAAGTACACATGACATACTGTTCTTTAATAACTTCTTTTTTTGTTAAATTAACATTTCTTTAAAACTATAAGTCACTGCCACTGCACCAATTCAAAACTTTAGTGACTCCCTGACCACTTAAAACTACTTTGAGTTCTCCCTGGGAATAACAATATGGATTACAATCTGTTAACCATACAAGAATTAGCAAGGATACACTGCCGTGTGAGTAAACAGAAACTACAAGAAACCATAGTTACATTTATAGGTTAGCTGAAGTGTGTTATAAGCCTTCAAGGCAGTTTCACCTTTTCTGGCTTTTAAGAGTTTTCAAAAAATCAGTTATTCTTCAAAAATCTGCCAAGACAAACAGTCAAAATTTTTGGGGCTGTATTTGAGATCAAATGCCTGATACAAGGCCAGCTTTGTAGCATCGCAGGTCCTTCTGAAAAAAAGCATCAGTAATACAAGACACTACTGAAGGTGAAAATTGGTTGCTAAATATGAACCTATCAGGTAAACCAGATCCAGTGCTTGCATTTATTCTGAAGAGATATGGATGTGAAGAGGCCTCTTCTGGAAGGCCCTTTCAAGTTTAAGAATAACCTAAATAACCTTTTTCAGTCCTCTTGAATAAGGTTTTAAAATTATTTGGATATGGCATGCATCACCAGAGACAGGAGCAGTGTGCTCATACTCCAACCTACTCCGAGCAACAGAGAAATGATCTCATTAAGAAAGGAATATTTTGCCTTAATGGCCTTAATTCTTATATCCAGTAAATTAGAGTGTGTCAGCCAAGTGAATTACAGCCTATTCTCAGAGTCTGCACTCCTGAAAATAAAACTGATCTGACCTTAAAGAAGGTGGGGACAGCCTTCCTGGACCTGAACGAGTGCCCAGGCTTCAGAGATATCCCTGAGGCATCTTGGCAGGCTCAATCTCAGATAGTAAACTGGTGTTGGAGGGCATCAAGAATTTGAAGAAAAGGAACTGGAAAAGATTTAAATGTGAGAGGTCTGACAGTAAAGTGTACTGAGAAAAGATCACCTCACTAAGTCATGCTGCTTACCAGGGTGACAATCATGGCATGGTACTGACATTTTTGCTGCTAAAGCCTTCTTACCCCATTTGTTAGCTCAGATCAGCCCCCTTCGTTTTCACAGTGAAAGCTTCTAATTACAAGGCATGATCTTGGGTGCATTTCAGGTGCTGAGAGCAGAAATTATGTCTACAAACTGAGAAACCAATCTACGTGTTAACTAGGGATAATCTTCTAGATTCCCATTCTCTGGGAGTTCTAGAGGACTAAAAAAAAGACTCGTTAAAAAAAAGCCTTTCCAGAATAAATTTAAAACATGACAAGTGTGTTATGAGCAATAGACCAAGCAATTTCAGAGCTGAAAGATCACAGGCAGGTTAAAAAATTTGTTGTTCTATTTTTTTCCCCAGGGGAAAGAGACCAAACATGTAAAAAGAAAATCATGATGGCAAAGACAAATATTTTAAAAATTTAGTAGGCTTGATTGAAAAAAAACCCACAAAAACAAACAAACACAACAAACCACCTTTTTTTTTTAACAAATATCTTAAATCAGAACAAGACAACAAAATGGAGAATGGGGCTGGATGTACCAACATCTTTATCCAAGCATGAGCACAGAACACCCTCAACAGATACTGTTGAAGGCAAAACAAACACCAGTAACAAACATTTCTGACATCTACCAATTGAACATATACATTAAAACTAAGTATACACTGCAATTCATGCTGAACAAAACACTATCACTGTTCTGCTACAAAGCTTCTAGAAAAGGGTCAAATATAGGAAACTAAATTCCAATCTGAGCACTAACTTTATGTTGCATAACTCAGCAAAAGAGCTGAGGAACACTCCAAAACTTCTCAGCAGAAAATTTTCCAGTTTAGCATTCCCAAGTGGATATATATTTAGCCAGTTATTTGAGTCTTCTTTTATCTCATCATCAACACATGCTGCTATGGTATGAACAGAGTCTACAGTAAATATTTTCCTTCAAAACTCTTTCTCATCACACAGTACTGATGGACTATTTTTGCCAAAGGTAGGCCTCTAAGTAAAATTTCATCAAGCATATGTAATATAATAATTTCTTGGTGTGTATAAAGATATCGTCAGATATGAAGAAAAATATTTTGTCAGAACAGAATATTTGAACAGCAACAAGAACAGGCTGTTTAAAGAGCAGCTCTCAAAACAGATGTGCTTTCTATTACTGTCCTTTTGCCATCTGACACTAAAATAGCTCCCGTTTATTTAGCTTATTATTTGTTTAATGCTAAAATTATGTCATGCTTAGCAAATATAAGTGCTATCTCTTCAGAAGAACTTATCCTAAAGGCAAATTCACAGAATCTGATTACACACCTCTTTCCTTTACCCCATTCTATTTCTCTACCACTAAATTTTCCTTGACTTGTTGAATGAGTTGGTTTACTTACTACAGTGGAATTCATTATGTTAAAAGCAAAAAAGACCTTGCACTCTTATATTAGCTGAATTTCTGGACTATCTGAATATTTTGTTCCTCAGTAATGCAATGAATTAATATGCAAAGATTCTCTCAAAAGAACACACTGAACATTTCCACATGTTACTGCAGTTGCTCTAGATTATCTTCCTTCCACCCCTAAAGCAAAGAGTGATGAAAGTCTCCACGTGCTTTCCCCGTGGACACAATGTTTCTATCAAACAGATGGGTGGATTTCTTCAATCTTTCTAACAAGAATTAATGGAAATTAAAAAAGGATTTATTGACTGGTGGCAGATGGCTGAAGGATTTTGCTTAGGTACGACTCATGTAAATTACAAAAGAAGCAAATTCAACCTCTTGCTATGGACAAGAGGTTAGGTCTGCATTAAATTAGGAGCATTCTGTTCAGATGTTAAAAGGAAGTAAACGCTTTCTTTTATACTTTGTCAGACACGACCACACTAAGACATCAAGACATTAATGGTCTCTTGACCATCATACATAATGCAGGCCTGCTTTGCATTCTTGGGAAGAAGCCCATAGAAATACTCATGATAAAAGACATTATGTTCAAATTTAAAATAGCTGCTGCCTGTTTATGTATTTGAAACTGTCTCCTGCAGTCCCAGCTCCTCACGAGCTATAACCTCCTCCTTGTCTGCTAACAGGTTCCATTAGCTTGTGTTCCATATGAGCAAAAATAAGGTAAAAAAAGAAGGAGACACAAAAACAGCAGAGCTTTTTGCTGCAGTGTTGCCCCATCTCCCCCATATATGAACTCATATTAGTACACATCATACTGGAACAGTTATTATTGGCAAGTCTAGAAAAAAATGACTTGTTATCTGAAGATAATGAAGATCCATCACTTCCCTTTTCACAGCCAAGTTTGTATGCTAGTAGATCAACATAATTATCTGCCAAAGGTACATCTTGCTTGTTCTGAAGCTTATTAAAGCATTAGCCATCAACAACTGCAAAGCTATGGAAAAACACACCTTTTGGCCTACACCATTTGTACAAATGGCAGAAAACTATTCATCAGCCTTGTAGGCACATGGAGTTCTCTGTCCTACATTTTCCTCACTGCTGAAAGCTTTTTGATGCTGCCTTCTTCAGGACAGGAATAATACAAGGGATTCTTTGTAGTCACATCACATTTCTAAGAAATGCCAGAACACAGGTTGCTGAATTATCTTCTGCACAAGACAGGTATTATATTAGCAGCAAATGTTCAGCTCAGTATTTCAGCTCACAGTTGTGCATTGCTTATTCCAAAAGTCATACGCCTGGGGCCAAGGGAATATGAAATTTGCTTTCTATTTCACAGAATCACTGAATGGATAAGGTTGGAAGGACCACAGTGAGTCATCTGGTCCAACCTCCCTGCTCAAGCAGAGTTGTCCTAGAGCACATGGCACAGAATTGTGTTCAGATGGTTCTTGAATATCTTCAGTGAGGGAAACTCCACAACCTCTCTGGGCAATCTGTTCCAGTGTGTGGCCACCCACACAGTAAAGTTCTTCCTCATATTCAGGTGGAATTTACTGTGCATCAGTTTCCAATTGTTGCCTCTTGTCCTATTGCTCAGCACCACTGTGAAGAGCCTTGTAGCATCCTTCTGACACCCTCCCTTCAGATACCTACAGACACGGATGAGACCCTCTCTCAGTCATCTCTTCTTGAGGACGAACAGGCTCAGTTCTCTTAGCCTTTCCTTGTAAGTAATCATCTTTGTTGCCTTCTGTTGGACCTGCTTCAGGAGCTCCATGTCTCTCTTGTACTAAGGATCCCAGAACTGGATGCAGCACTGCAGATGTGGCCTCACCAGGGCTGACTAGGGGGGCAGGATCACCTCCCTCAACCTGCTGGCAATGCTCTTTCTAATATACCCCAGGATATCATTGCCCTTCTCAGCCACAAGGAAGTCTGCTGCTGTCTCATTGTCCACCAGGACACCCAGCTCCTACTCTGCAGAGTTGCTTTTCCATGCCTCTGTAAAATCAAACAGCTCTGGGTCTAAAAATGCTAGGACTGAAATTTTAGAACACAGTTCATTTTTTATGTATTCAGAATATTTTACTGCTATGCAAAAAAATTGATTTCATCTTTGATAAAAATTATATATGGAAAGAAAATATTATCTCCACAAACATTATTTATCCACCCCAAGTCAATTTAAGTAGATTCTATTAAATATCTTGATAACAACATTTTTTGTTTTCATCCACAAAGGTCTTGATAACCTAATATAATATTAAGTTACAAGCTCTGAAGCCTCAGAAATAATACATTAAAAAGACAATCATTTATTTATAGGTCCCATTAAATGTTTATGTTTCTTGAGTTAGAAAAAGGAACTCTTCCATTTTATATAGTTGTAATTACAGAAACTAATCAGAGGTTTAATCCCTGTTTCTGGTGAAACAATAAACCAATTAAAATCTCCTCTGTCAAGTCATAATAGTATTTAACTAATATTTGCATTTTAATATAAATTATCTTTTAATATTTTTCTGATTTTATGATCCACTTAATTTTTAAAAGCACCCTGGAAACAGGTTAAGATGATGGTGTTTGAGCACTGGTTTACTGCTTGCCTTGTTTTAACCCTGCAGAACAATAGCCTAGATATTTGTGTAGTCTATATGGAATCTGATGTCTAAGAAAAAAACGCTCTGTGAACAGTTAAAATTATAATTTCTGGGGTCTTTCAGCTCTATCTAGACAGTAATAATAGTTGCAATTCCAAAACGTTAATGGATTTTCATGTTCCGGACTTTAGGTGAAGCTTTCCTTAATCAGCCTTACTTGAGAGAAGTTGCAACGCTAATCTTAAAGCAACCTCTAAGAATTCTTACTGCATCATACAATATAATTTCTGGTAATTTTCCAAAATTAGCAAAACTGCTCCAAAATTTTATTTGTTCCTATAATTATTAATGCAAATATACTATCAAACCTATCCAAACCTATTCAGCAATTTAAAAAAAACAGCATCTGGATTGTATGATTTGCTGGTGGATGAGTACATTCTGAAGTACAGTGTGCAGAAATCTCCCTGATTTCAATTGTAATGGGTACTCAAATACTTTTCTTTAGTAATGCAACACAGACACTTGAAGAGCTTGAATGGCTATACACAAAGGTAAATTGAAGGATATGACCCATCACACATTTATTAAAAACAAGATTCATCCAGGTTAGTCAATGATGCTCTGCTGAAAACAGCCATTAAACTGAGAAAAAATACAACCCTATTTTTACTTACCATGTTAAATTATTGTAACACAAACATACACAGAAATTTTAGGTTTGGCAGAAACAACACACTTGTACAATCTTAGCCAACCAAATGAAGAATCAGTTTGCAGAATTCCTTTCAATTCTTAATGGCTCCATGGGCAAAACCTAATTAGTGAAGTCAATAATTTGTCACATATGTTTACTGCTGGTAGATTTCAAAGCTGTCTTCCACATCCTGTTCTTAGCCCACAGTGAGAACTACATTATCAGAAAATGTCTGCAGACTTGGTTTGTGGGACATGTAGCTAGAAAATTAAGAATTAAATCCCACTAACATGATGCAAAGGTATAGGTTCCTTATCCCAAGTCTAATTGCATTTCAACCTAAATGCTAAATAATTTAACTCAAAAAACCTGGATTTTTCTGCCACTTTTAAGTACAGCTAAAAATAAGTTATACCTTTTATTTTGTATTTACTATGGGCTTCAGTATTTAAAAATTAAGAAAGTGCGAAGTAAAGCAGTTGAAATATTTAATGCTTAACTGAACTTAATGAACTTTAAATGAGTTTTTAAACAACTGTGTGTGGGATGAAAGTCTGACTTCTGCCCCATGCTAAAACTATATTTTTATAAAACATTCTTGTTGAATACACCTAAATTATCTTTGGAAAGCTGTGTTCGCATTCTAATGATTTTTCACTGAAGTAATCAAATTGCTTTTCTCACGTGAATGTTTGCATTTTAAAAAAGTCAAGTCCTTCTGTAATTTACTATTATAAAATGTGATAATTAATTGTATTAAATTGTGATTAGTCTAAACAGGACAAAACATGACATCTAACTTCCTTCGATAAGGTAGAATTCTACTGAAAGTACCAAATGTAAGATGCAATACCATTTTTTTGTATTTTTGTCAAGGTAGATGAAAAGATATAAGTACAAGCTAATTCTATCTAATTTATATACAAATACCTTCGATTGTTTAAAAAAAAATCAATAAATTCACAAATCACACTTTTGTCAATAGAGCAAGCCTATATATTGACTATTTGGAGCAGACTAGTTTATGAGCAAGTCATTGACCATGAAGTTAAAAAAACAGAAGCCTAGCACAATGACACAAGGGAGCACAATGATATAAACATTAAAATATTTATATTTTTAATATAAATCAGGAAAGTGTGATATGAGTTTCTTTAAACCATTCAGTCAAAATATTTCATGTTAGTAAAACCAAGCATTAATTAACTAAAGTTGCTTATAACTCCTAATTAAAATTAACTTAATAAGTTACAAAAAAAAAAAAAAGAAAATTCAGTGTAACAGTTTTCATTGAATCTCTGCTAGTAAGAACTACAGGGTGTAGAAATATGACAGCACTTATGGGGCAAAGTAATTTATTTTGCACTGAATCCTCGGCAAAAATACTCAAGAAATATATCTATGTGCACAGCAATACCCTTTCAACTTTTTCCAGAACCTTCAAACCTCCTGAAAATATATTTTCATTTTTTCCATTCTCATCTCTCTAGTATTTTGTATTCTTCCTATTATGCTAAGTAACATATTCCTCCCCCTCTCAAGCTTTATATTACAGTTATACATTAGAATTAAATAGTGTCCACAGTATGTCTTAAAGCACACTTTGCATTGCATATGCAGTTTCCTCATAAATCAAACCCTTGGCTTGAAATTCACAGTGCGAGTAAATGGATTAGTTCAAAAATTCACATGGATGGGAAAGTTAATCCAGATTCTGCTATTTCAGCTGCTGAAGGAGATACATGTGGTGTTCTGAAGAAGGGACACACTGCCTTGGTCTGGTTTGTCCCTGTCCCACACTGGTGATTGAAATGCTTTTTCTCTGTACTGACACCAACTTTGCTAAAAGATTCTTGCTGCCTTCAACACTATTGCCACTTCTCTCTCAAATAACTAAGTGCAGGTCAAGGTGGACATTCAGACAGTCCGTCTTCAAAGATGCCCTACGTGAAGTAGGTGGTTCTGCACTCCAGAAATGCTGCAAGTACTATATAAATGGACTGCTTAAAATTTTCACTCATGTTAAGAAATGAATACTCATGAGAACTTGTCATCTTCATGAAGATAAAGGCTATTTGGTACACCAATTACCTGAATACTTCAAATCATCTTCAAAATATCCTCAAATTCCTTGAGGATATTCCTTGGATCATATAATTATTAAAGTGATAGCTGCAGTTAGTTTCCTGGTATCCCAGACAATGAGGTCAAGTTCCCTAAGGTTTGGTTTTTTCTTCCTTATTTGTTACTGGATACCCATAGAACTGTTGCACAATATAGAAGATAACAAAAATAGAAAACACTAGACAAGTTAACACAGAACTTAAACCTCCTAAAACTCTGCCTTCCCAGGGCCATTTCTAAGGGAGATGAGCTCTCTCTATTTTAGGCTTTCCCAGCACTAATATTACTTTATTTCAAGTATCACAGTAATCTTTGCAGTTCAGGAAAATGGGCTCTGAATAATTTACCATTTTTAATTTTCCTGGGTTTAATTCTGCTGTCTAAAAGATTTGAGGTACCAATGTTGATTCAAATAAAATTCTCATGACTACAAAAATTAATGGGTTTAATCTAACTAGATTACTAGCTAAAAAAAATTTAAGAACACCAAAAGATTGATTGATTCATATCAGTGTGCCCAGCCCAAAATTTTGTCTTGAGACAACCTGGTTATCAGTTAAACACAGAAGAAGTCAAGGGGACAAAAATATTTTTTCTTCTCCCTCAGCCTCTACTTACAGATGTTTGTCTAATAAAGTTGCCTCCGTCTTCCCCTTGTCCAATCTACTCTGCAATGCTTCTTTCCAGTCAGAGTCTAGGTGGAAGCAGTTTCACACCTGCTGCCTAGACAAGTTGCTCAATTCCAATTCCAGAATTAAAATGCCAGAACTAGGCAGAATAAGTGGAGAAGACTTAGTTAATGGCGCTCTATGTGTCTGCAGTGATATATATCAGACAGACACATCAGAATGTAGCTTGATTTCTGACAGTTGCATGCTCTGAAGAAGTTTATGTTTTAATCAGTTTCTATTAATTTTATAAAGGTAAAAGGAAGAAAAAAAAGAGACACACTTTGAATCAACAACTACAACAAAATCTTGACCAGACTTCCTCCCTGCAAAAAATCCTCTTAAGATTAGAAAACCCATTGAAATGGACAACTTGTAATAAAATGCAGCACTTGGGATTATGGGAGGAAAAACTGATAGTTGGGATAAAACTAGATTTTTGGAAGAATATGATGCAATAATTCGCCAAGTATGTAGAATTTGCCAAAGCAAAGTACTCTCAGAGACAAATGAGTCATAATAGAGCATTCAAAAGGCTACCAGAAGAATGTTCTAAGGCAACTGAGCAGAATTCAGTATCTGAAAACACAGAGCACCTCAGTGAGTAACTCAGAAAAATGTCACAAGGCAGGATGACACCTAGCAATAGCAACAAAGTGCTACAAAAAAAGCCAAATCAAAACAAAAAATCACACACAGCAATTATGTCACTTTTCCTGAGTTAAAAGGCTTCAGCATAATGGGCTCAGCATGGCCAAAAAGTTTTATTGACTAAGAGAAAAGGACAACACTCAAGCAGAGTATAAGCAAGTCACCAACCACTTGCTATTCCACAACCTGTAAACTAAATGCAAGAGACAAAGCCAGTATAATTCTGAAATCACCAATAGTGCTGGGAATTACACTACATAAGGG
Organism: Campylorhamphus procurvoides; assembly: GCA_013396655.1. Lineage (NCBI taxonomy): Eukaryota > Metazoa > Chordata > Aves > Passeriformes > Dendrocolaptidae > Campylorhamphus > Campylorhamphus procurvoides. The sequence continues at coordinate 687,061 of WBMV01005928.1, read as the reverse complement.
TAGCTATACAAGAGCATCAAAGAATACAAGAATAAGATGATTGCTACTGGAGAAAGAAAAAAAAAAAGATGCATGTGAATGCCATTGTGTCATAGCAGTAAGAAACTCAGTTAACTGGCAGTCTTTTCGGTAACTTGATTGAATGACTGATCATAGAGTGTTTTATTACCAAAAAAGTGAGGACAATTCTGGCTCCTGGAGACTATTTTCAGCTATGAGGATACCAATTTAATACTTTGTCACCTGCTGAAAGGGATAAGAAATCAATCTCATCTGTACTAACGATTGTGAAACTCCAAACAGAACCAGTGAAACACAGATTGTCAGCTCCTGACATTAAAAGAAAAAAGGCAACAGGTATGTTTGCACTGTTAGAAACTAATGTCAATGTCACTGTGAACCTGTAGAGAGATTAGAAAGCAACAGATATACCAAGAAAAGAAAACCTACATTTGATTTTGATTTTGAACTCCCATTTCTTTCTGAAAATTATACAAATTATTTGAGAGAACTGCATGTTGCAAATATATATGAAGCATCTTCCCAGAGAGATAAAAACATTTTTTCCCTGAAGCCAAATAAAATATTTTTTGGTTTGTTTTATTTTATTAGGTCCAGATGTACTGTGCCATCATGAATGCTCAGCAAAATTTATGAATAAATTGTACTCTGCCAACAGCAGTGCTGGTAAGTCAGCAAGATCTGCATATCACTTTGGCATATGAAAAGACCAACTCAATATGTCCAATATTCTCAATACTCAATTCAGTTACATTTTTATGAATTCCTTCATATTCTGCATTGTGCTACTTTAAATGCCTATGATGAGTGTCTTCAAAGGCTTTAGCATGAAATAGAACAACTGAAACTCTCTGCAGGATCAGCAATAGGGAAAAGGACACAAACTTCATTACTTTCTTATGATACAGAAAAGTTAAAGCAATACTACTAGAATGAACCAACAGTTGAAAAAGATCTTTTAAGAAGAAAAAAAAAACAACATATGCTTTCAATATGCAGATTATCCAGTATCTGAATGGCTTGTTAATTGTACTATGAGACCTCTCTGTTCAACAGTGCTGACAGTATTCGTGTCCTCTTTTGCAATTTTGTCTTACAATAGAACTGAACTGAATAGCTTTGGGCTGACAAGGCTCTGCTCGGGATCCTAAAGTGCCTGGTAGTTTCATTGTTCCAGAAGAATGCAGTTCTTATGGGAGGGCATAGTTGTGCACTAAAAGAGATGGTCTCTCTCAATTTAGACTAATCCTATGAATGGCTTTGATGTTTGAAACCTAGACCTTGAATTTCAATTTATATTCAAGCTGTGAGCTGGTGCAGCAAGCACAGTCCAACAGAGGAGGAGCAATAGTGCTGACTATTGTCATTAAGCAGGCTGTTCTGTTCTAAATATGTTGAAACATTTTGCAGAGTTGAGACTTTTATTTCAATGTACAGTTAACAATACTTGAACTTGAACCATTGATCATTAACTTTACAGCCTATGTTACAAGGTATCTCATCTTTCAGGTAATTTTTGGGTTTAGGTTTGGTGGGGTTTTTTTGTTTTTTTTTCCTTTTTAACTTTAAGCAGACATAACTATGTGGTTAGTAGTGTCACTGAGAATTCCAGAAATGCCTTGAAGTCTTAGCAACAAAAGAGCAGCAAATGTTTGATGAATAAAGACCTTAGAGATATATTTAGTTCTACTAAATGATGGGTGTTTTTTAAGCTTTCCTGGAGCTTTGACTTTTGTTTCATTGTTCAGCTTTAATTTCCTGCTTGGCCTCCAAAAGCCAAGATCTTTTAGCCACCGAGATTGCAGTTGTTAGGGACTTACGGATTCAACTCTATCAGTAAATAAGTATCATTCAGGTTATATTAGTGGGGAAAAAAAAGTCGCATTATGAGGACATTTTAAAACTTCAAGATGAATATTTGTCAGGCAAAGTAGCAAACAGCAATTCACAGAACTATAAATAATAGAAAAAGCAAGACTTAAAAAGTCAGAACAGTTCATTTTGTCTATTATTCCAAACGCATGTTAGGTAAATCTGTTCACACAGCAAGGGAACACATTCCTAAAGAATAAAAAGTTAGATATTCAATTGAGAAATACCCCATGAAGAATGCACAGCATGAACTTAACTTCCTTTTTCTTTTTTTCCTGTTTTGAGATGTTAAGTTACAAATTTGAAAACAGACTTAAAAACAAACAAACAAAAAAACAACTCAATTACAATTTCCCACCAAAAGATGTCTCACACACATCAAAGCAGCAAACTACCGTAAGAGCTGGGAGACCTAACAGCAGGACTGTTACAACAAGAAGCACCTTGTTATGTAGACAACATCTGTGTTAGCTAAATGGCAAAGTAAATGAACATAATGGTTACTGCCCTGTATTCACATTTTGCCACTTGCATATGCATGGCAATATGCTGAGTAAACAAATCAGAAAACACACACACAAAAATTTCCTGCATCTATCTTTCCACCTTCCTCAAACATCAATAAGAAATGTGTTTATATGCAGCAAAACAATACACCAAAGTTCTACAGATAACCCAATCAACAACAGACAATGCTATCACTTGTAATAAGATCAGGACATAACAAGCAATGCAACTTTATAACTTGGCAAGATGAAATAAAAATATTGGAGTAGGTGCTACTTGCTTGTATATACTCAGTAGTTTTATAAATGTAATTATGTACTAATGATAGAAATCTCAGTCAAGTAATTACTAAAAGCATACACATCTGGGACCTTTTAGGAATAGAGGTAGTGAAAAATTCCTCAACTATTACTATGTAAACCCAGAAATCTTCAAATAACTTTCTAGGGCCACACCTGTTGACTTCTACATCTATCAGTACTTTAAAGCTAGATAATATTAAAAAACTTTTGTTAAAAAACGTTTCCAGCTATCTCGAGAAACTAAGGCTTCTATATGAAGGACTGCATACCCCTTTGTGGAGGGGAGAAAAACATCTTCCTTGGGGAATGGCAGCCCTTAAGATTTAAGACTATGATTTCAGTTAAGAAAAAAATAAAGGAAATGCACTCTTTCAAAGAGATCTGCTTCTTTCTAAGATTAGATTCTGTGTGCAGTTGAGGTTGCATAAACCTTATTCTTAAACCAACATTTTCATTTTATTCCATGGTATGCCAACACTTTGTAAATAGTTGTCTGCATTGTATGCAAACCAGTATAATTCAAACCCACTTTGCATCAGTTATCTTAGAGAATGGTGGAGTTGAAATAATTCCATCTTCCTGCTGAATCACTAGAACCACATTGATCCTTAATGGAACAAACAAGTCTGTTATTAAAACCACTTGAAGTAGTTAAAGGCAATGAAAATACACTGTTTTGTTATCAATATATGGACATTCCTTAAACTTTCTTAATTTTTAATTAGTGAAATTTAACCTTAAAAACACTATTTAGAATATAAGTATGGTTTTTTAAAAAGTTATTAATGCATTAGGTTAGTTTTGTCATTTGTTTGTGGGTGGGGTTTTTTTTGTTTTTGTTTCGTTGGGGGTTTTTGGGGGGGGTTGTGTTGTTTTGGTTGGTTGTTTTTTTTTAATTACCTACAATCTTCACATGGTTTTAAAGTTTTCTAAGTATTATGAATAGTCTCTAAGTCATAATGTTGCAGCAGTCATACACATGCAACAGACATTTCACTTTCCTGACCCTAAGAAATATGATATGAGAGCACTTTATTACATCAGGAGGGAGGATCCAGGATTATTCATCCCAGAGAAATTCAAACGTGGTTGCCCCTCATAATTGGTGTCAGGACTTGCATAAGTCTAAGAGAATCAAATTCAAAGGAGATCAAGTATGTGTTCTATATTAACTCCATAAATACTGACAGCATGCCCAAGGAAGAGAAATTGCTATGTATCAACAAGCAAATTTAAATAAAGTTTGGTTGGAATAAAATCACTACCAAAAATATAGTGCTATGCACAGTAGAAATATTAGAGTCCCCCATACCTTGCAAACCTCAATGTTTACAGTAGTTAGTTAAGAATTATTTTATGCACATTCAAAAACACCCAGTAGGCATCCCAATCCTAGCTGTGGGCAGGATTTGCTGGGCATGTAACAATTTCATAAAAATGTGTGCATTACTACCTTCTTGTTACCTAGAGTGGATTAATTTATAATAAAACCAAGATTGGCAAAATACCAGAAACAGTGCGGCTAGAGGTAATTAGCCCAGCTGGAAAGGCATTGTGAGGAGCTTTTGATGTGAGGTGACATGAGAGGTGAATATTTGTTTCCAAACAAGAGCACAATGCAAACAAAAAAAACCCTACGGCTGGATTTTTTTATAACTGAGTTAACACACTGTTTGCAAAATGTGCATGTAACATGTAAATGTGCATGTATTGTTTAATTAGTTACACATGTAAGTTGTTCCACATTAACAGAAATATGTTCTTTTATAAATTCTCTTAAAATTCCTCTGCACAGAATAATTTCCTTTATTTAAAATATCAGAAAGATACTGAGATCAGAATGAAAGAAAATCTACAGGGAAGGTTTAATACCATTTTTTATGCATGTTTTGACTAAGTTTTAAATTAAGATATACCCATGACTGAGAAAATGAAGAATTCCTGTGTTTTGAATTTTGCAGAAAATTAATTAAGTGTGGAGAGGTCTTTGTTTTCAGCACACATCAATGCTTTACCCAACCCTCTAGTGTACAACACCTTAACAGCAAATCTTTTCTGTAACACAAAACATGTTCTGGTTCAAAATAAAAAAAAAATTATTTCAATTAAGTTTTAAATGTGTCATTCTTTGCCTCAGATGGTTTAGGCACAAGGTGTTTGCTCTTAATTACTCGAGTTTCTGTCCTTTATAATAGCCATGTGCCATTATAAACAGCTGGCTGGTTTTCCTTTTCAATTTTCATTTTTCTCTCAACATTTCCAAAAAGTAGCTGAAATCTAAACTTTCAAAATATTTCACTGAAACTCTTGGAAAAATACGAGCTTATATAACATATATATTATAATATGTAACATAAAATTATATTGATTTTTATTAAGGTAATTCATATGTGGGAGTTTAAGCCTAAAGCTTTTTGTGTGACTTTAATTATCAAGTTTTCACTGAATATATTATACACACACATATATATGGGGGGGATTGTTTTGATATGTAGAAAAAAATACACTAAAATCTTATTGATATGATCTACGACTTTGCAAATACATAAGACATTTGAAAGCAAAATTATTAAATAGAGTTTTGTGTACTTTTCACAAGGAAATAATACTGACTAGAAACTAGCTTTATTACTCACAGTCTTATGGGGGAAACTTTCAAATCTGAAGATAGCTTTGCAGTACAAACTGAATGGACTTACAGACTGCAGTTGCATGTTCAATATAGATATATATATATACACAAAGAATTTAAGCTTACACTTCTAAGAGGTATTCCTATAAAAATTTGAAACACTTTTTAATATCAAATACAATTGCAATGGGGAATTGCAAGAGTCTCTAAGAAAAACAACCATTTTATCTTTTATCTCCATATTCTCTCTCTTATTTAAGACAGTATGTACAGGCATGTAACATTTCCTATCAGCCTTCAAAGGAATACACAACAGCTGTTGATATAAAATTATACGTGCTTCTTAGATTTTATTTTGCACATATCTATGTCTTAAAGTGCTCTCTATTCGATTGTTTCAGAAATACCATCAGGATTAGCACTGAAACAAAACAAAATATAAATGGATTCTCTTTAGATGTTGGAAACAAATGTGGCCTCAGAAATCACAACTAAATTTTAAATTTCTTATCTCTTTAAGCTAGTACAGTGGTTCACTAAACATAGTTGAATTATGAAAGCCTTACTGCAGTCAATATCCCAGTGCACTAGCCAATATGTTGTAAGAACATTGTTTTGAATTTCATCTACTCTGATCATTAACTTATCACGTAGTGAAAGGATATCTCCAACTGACTGTAGCGCCAAGACATATTGTAAAAAGCCTTGGAAAATTACTCAAGCAAGAACCAACAACAGATTTTGTTTACAATGAGGGACTGAAGAAAAATCATTAACACACTACAGTGTTTAAGAAGACAGATGGCAGAACACTAGACTTAAATATAGCCATACAACTAAAGTCATATAGTACATGGAGAAAGAAAGCACACTGAAAACTTGAATATAGTTTTTTTCCTGGTACAAACACCTATGTGGGGCTTTTGAGAATTTGGGGCTGTTTCGTTTTGTTTTTTGTTTTTTTTTTTTCCTGAAATTCTATTTATGCTATTAAAAGCACAAACAGTTGGTCTATGACTTGGAGAGGAGTGATAATTTTCTAAGAAGAACTTGCTTCTGTATTTCTCTTTTTTAACTGAAATTTGCCTCTGAAGAATTCATACTAAGCCCATCACAAAACTGTTATATTGCATTTCAGGATGTGGACTAAACAACAAAAATTATATGACATGCACCTTTTTGTGAACATAATCTCACCAAAAGATGCATGACGTGAAATGACATACTTCTTTCCAAGCATTCTTCTTTCCTAGAAAGTATGTCTGCTGTTGTATATATTTATCTCTTGCTAGAGAAAGAACTGCTCAAGAAAAGAGACAAGTATTGGAACACCGTCACATTTCCACAGATCCTGACAGAGTTCAATTTACAGTCTTGAGCAGGTTTCCAAACAGAACTGCTTTCTGCATAGCTAAGACATTCTTTTTAAATTTTTGCTTGAGGGAGAACCAGTGGTCTTGCTTTCCACCTGAGATCATTAGGTAGCCAGTTATGAATTAAGGATATACAATATAGTGAAGTAAAACTTTGACTCTGGATTTTAGTATATACTCAAGTTTCCCACTTACAATCATATTCCACAATGTGACACCTAAACTTTAAAGAAAACCAATTCAAAAGTTAATTATTGGGGCAGGGAGGAGCAATCCTTCCTGCTTAGATAAAAGTATATTCTTTGACTTCAAGTCCTCAAATAGCAACATCCCTGAAGAATCATGAATTGCTCTATTCATACCTATGCAATTGTATCATCCCATTCACCAAAGTAACTCCTCACTGACTTATTAAAAAAAAAAAAATCCTTTCAATCTTTAACTTAATCCCTTTCAGTTTTATTCAGAGCCAGTTTGAACAAAGGCATAAAATAAAGTGATAGGCTACCTGCATATTTCAACAAGTAAGTCTTGCCATTCCAGATACTGATGGTATACACAGCTTGAAAAACAATTACAAATCTTGGACTAAATTCTTCTTGCAACATACTGTTACCATGACCAATGAATTGTAAACATGTAAATTTGGATGACCAACAGATTGTGGAAAGGATTTAAACTGGATGGTTTTTGTGGATTCAGATGGACAAAGATGCACAGTATAACTGCATCAGCTTAATACTAACAACTATTATTAATAAATTCTGACATGATTTAGAGATGTTTAAAACAGATTTAACAATTTATCTTGAATAGACAATGAGCTCAGATACTGCGTTAGCTTCAATGGAGACAAAGGGATAAAGTTCTGTGACTTGTCACAGAGCCTGGATAGATATGTTTTTAGTTACTCAACAAATTATCAGATCTTGTAAGTATTAGACTACAAATCATATTTGATGGCTACTCAAGTGGCCTGTGGTTATGCTCCTCTCACACACACATGTTGTGCTAACCCTGTAATCTCACCCATTCTCAGTGCTGGGATATACAAGTAACTGCCTGCTCAGTCCAGCAGGGCTAGAGACGCTGCACTGCTATACTGCACTGTCATGTCTCACACTCTTCACCCATGTGTGGCATCACCCATGACCACCCCCATACACAACCTGCCCAACAGCTTCAGTGCACAGTGCCACGAAGCAGCAAAAAGACTGCCATTGCGTGCAGCAGCTGCCTATTTACTGCTTAACAATGCCCTCGATTCAAAGCAGCCTGGATGATAGGCTCAATCCCAACAACGCCACAGGCTCCTTCCTACTTCCCTAATGTCAGGCACGGCATCTCACATTGGGAGACAGGGTAACACCTCAAATGTAAAAGGCCAGTTGGATTCACCTAGCAATGCAAGAAAAGCTTTTGGTGCAGTTTTATAGATTTTTGTCTCTATTTTATTTTAGGGACAAAAGCCTTTATGCAGTTTTAAAATCACATGCTCAGGGTTTATTTTGCGCAGCACTTTATAGCAAAGTAAACTGAAAAAATCTAACTTACCAGCATTTCTTATGGTTCACAGCATCTTCTTTAAACTAGTTTTCTTCCAGAGTTTACCAAAGCCACGGTAAACTAGAAAAACACATTATGGGGTTCTTTGAACTCCTTATCTGGCTATGACACTAAGTGGCTTGAAGGCAGAGTTCTACACATTTCTAGGGAAGGTGTCATTTTCCATTGAAAAAGGTTCTCCTATCACCTTTTACTGAGAATCAGGCACTTATCATAAGATATAGCAGAGAGTTCTGTTATGTTGGGCTTTTTTAAATACTAGTTCAAGAAAGGAAGGTTCTTTATCAAATATTTTAGGCATAGGCCTCAATATGGAAGTAAAGGCTGCAAGAGTAGGTATTAGCGTGGATAAGTATACATATAATGAGGAGATGGTGACAGGTATGACTATTCATAAGAAAAATGGAAAATTTTTCAACAACAATATATTTACTACAAATGCACAACACTACTTAAGTAACAATGAAAAACACTAGCTTTGAAACTGGACAAAAGGAAATCTTACATAGTCTCAAACTTCTGTCTGTGATTAAACCACAGTCAAAGCATATGATATTATAAACAACCTATGTGTCTTTTTTTTTTTCTCCATGCTTTTACATCTCCTCTAAAATAACAACTATTGGTACTTTCAAAATGGCAAAAATAAAATTCACATGACAGGAGTTATTGTAATATCAAACAACAAAGTAATAATGGAACGATTTTTAACTTTTTTTTTAAATTACCAAAGCACTCTAAGAAGAGAAGATCTAGGAACAAGTGTTTGATCTCCAGTTTGATGCAGCAACAGATAGATCAAGAATTATTCTTATTGTAAAAATAGGTTATAAGTTGTCAGCAGAAGATAATTCACAATAATAAAAGAATTAGAGAAAGCAATGTACTAAGTCTCTGCCTACAGTGTTACACTCTCAGAGATGAAAGAATGGATTTTTTTCCTCCCCTTGAGTGTTACACTGGCTAAGAGAAGTTCAAACTCAATGCAAGCTTCCTTTGATTTCTTTTTTAGAAAACACAGTTAGACAGGGTAAATGAATACTACTAAGTTTAATGATCTTCCTCACTAGAACACATTTTTTCATAGTTCCATCCTCTTGGAAAAACCTTTACACAATACTCTTCATCGGTGGATTTTATAACACTTCACAGAGGAAACAAGGTATTTCCTTCAATTTACAATAAGGAAAACCAAATGGAAACCCCAATACAGATATCAAGAGAGATTCTCAAAGCTGGAATCACCCAAGAATTCTCAGAGGATCCTGGTGCTGATGACTAACTCCTATAAAGACTTGTAAAATCTCAACTTGCTTTTTCTGGATGTCCATGGAAGCCAGCGGCAGAATCCCTACCTTTCTCAGCAGCTCCTGGGACTGGGGCTTCCCAAAAACTATCAATTTCCAGCTCTACCCCAGGTCAATTCAGAAGCATGGTAAGTAAAGGCAGAAGCAACAGCTAGGTCTCAGAAGAGGAAGAATGATGTTCTAGCAAGCCTGAAAAGGTAGAACTAATTGATTTCCAGATACTGATTCGACCAGCATCTATGACAAACAAATGAGACCTTTGGGAGTTTCCATTTTATAATCTCAAACCTGAGTCAACAGCATTTTTAAGATAAAAATTTTTGAGTACAATTCTTGAAGAGCAGATCACCAAGACACAAATCAGACCACAAGCAATGCAAAACATCAAGGTAAATTCTAGAAAAATCTTGACTGAGAACTTCTATTTCTATTTGATGTCCCAATATCACTTAAATCTAATCATAAGTATTTACTAAAAGTAGAGCTTTTTTGTTGCTAACATATCTATCTTTTAATACTATATGAAGTTGAACACCAAAAATATAACTGCAGCATTATGGGGAGTAAAGTAAAAGAGCTTAGGTTTCCAGTTCTTTTATGTCTCATTTCTTTAACAAAAATTACAGTAAAAAATAAAAAATGTTAGTAAGACATTTCCATTTACAGAATCCCATGGATTTACAGAATATTAATAGCTGCATTTCAATTCTGAAATACAATGTGATTAGCAATTATGCTCAGAGACAGATAAAGTACTCACATTGCTCAGGTTTTCATAAGATCTGGAAATCATTATTGCACTATGGAAAAACAGGCTTGGAGCGTGCTACAAGTTTAACAAACAGAGTAACTAACAGGAAGTCAAGACCTTTAAGGAAGTTTTCAATCTCCTGGCTTAGTATTGGCTTCTTCTCATCAATTCTCTCCACCAGGTTTCCAAAACAAACAAACAAATCAACCAAAAAAAACAACCAAACAAAAAACTCCAAAAAACAAACCACTTTGAGAAAACTTTGAGTTTTTTGGAACACATTTCTGATCATATTAGATCCTTACATGCTCTCCAGTTCCTCCGCTGTTCAGAAATTGAATAGTATTTCTAATCTCTAGCTTTATGTAGCTAGACTTGTTTTTCATCTACCACTTCTTCAGCACGCTGTACAGAAGCTCTATTTTCTTAAAACTGTGGATTTTGTGTGGGTTTTTTAAAGTAATATTTCAAGGTAACTATGGCACAGCAGTAGAAGAAAGAACTTCGAAAAGGTAAAGGTGCCATTTCATGAGCTATTTATGTCAACACAAGTTCAAACTGCAGTAAAAAGTTATGCTCCCCTGTTCCTCCCACCCAGTTAATGGGTTTCCTCCTACTATTTGCCAGTATTAGATTTCTAATACCCTGAAAACAAATTGAAAAAACAATCCACAATCTTTATATGTTTGAATTGTTAACTCTCAAATTTTATTTCAATTTATAATGTCTCCACTAGTGTTGATCTGATTTGGCTAGAATTTCCCCCAGATTCCCACAAGTATACTTGATTATTGCTGACAAGCATCTGAACATCTATCATAAAAACAATCTCTTACCTATTTCAGAAATTTGCATAAGAGAGCTTTCTAGCTTTGATAAAGATCTCTGTTCACAAGAAAAAACAAAAAAAAACCAAAAAAAAAAAAAAGAAAGGAAATCGTCAAATTATCTCCTTTGCTTTCTTCAGCTTTTTATCCTTTAATTTGCCAATTTCCCAATCTCCATTCCCCAGAAGTCTTAAACTGATTTTCCATGAGAGGATAGAATTAGCTGCCAAATCTGAAAGTTTTTCATCAAATCTGAATGTTTTTCTTCTTGTTCTTTTGCCATGCAAACAGTGTAGTGCCTGTTAAGGACTTGGTTCCATGGCTCCACAGTCTGAGCACATGTGATATGGGAACTGAACACAATTAATCCAGCATTGTAAGTTATTCATACACTAATTTCCCACGAGAAACACACGCAATTTTCTATCATTTATTATAATGTCAAAATTGCATTGGGAATTTATATACTTTGCAAAAGTATATATATATATATATATAAAATATACTCTGCAAAAGAAAAATCTCTACAGCTCCACTGACTTCAGTGGACCTACAGCATTTATATTGTTAAAAGACACGATCCACTGTAATTTGAGACTCAAACACAGATACAATAAAATTTAATGTAGCTAGGGAAGGATCTATTTGAGAAACAGCTTGTAAGCATCAGATAATTACTCTCTTCAGATAGTTACAAGGGTGGATTAATTTTACATCTTGCTCTTTTCCATTTAGTATGATGTAGATGAATCAATGCTACAAGAGGAAGAAAATGCAGGAATGTTTATCAAAATGTGTAAACATGTTTTCAGTCTTTTGCTGTATGTTCATTCTATCTCATTTTAACTTAATTACAGATATTCTTGAGTAGCAATGAAGACAGCTTCTGAAGAAATCCCTTCCTATTGAACTATCAAGTTACCAAAAAATGGCAAAAAGCCTAGTTCTTCCCTAGGGACTAACTCTCTAAAGGCCAATACTGATCTCATGAGGGTATCTATACCTGGTTTTGTTTTGGTTTGTGTTTTTTTTTCCTTCAATTATTTAAATAGGTTTATTTTTAAAGTATTTTTGAGAGTTGCATGACTTTGAGTGTTCAAAAAAACTAAGAAATTTGTCAGACACATTGCACTGAGAGTGGAAACACAAAGGAAAATTGTCTCTAGTTTCTAGAACCCTGAATTATAGTTTCATTCTATGAAAACTATACTATGACAAATCTGTCCTTGTTGGTTAGAAGGTGTCAATGGTTGAAAGATTTTGTATTCTCCAGTTTTCATCCTTCTGAAAATGTTTCTATTTCTAGTTATGCCCTTTATATATCAGAATACACAAAATGAGATAGTCAGCTCTTTCTGCTGGACTGAAGCAACTCTTTCTAGTTCTAAGCTCTTCTCCCTTATGAAGGGTTCCTCATTTTAAGTGAGGAAGTGTACTAAGGTACAATGTAATTTGAGAGCTTTAGAGGAGAATTGTTTTCCCCTCTACCAAATCTATTAAAAAGATGCAGTACTTTGAAAACAGTAATATTACTGCCATTACTTCATTGCCAAGGGACAGCTGCTGTTAAGGTCATTCTCTGTAGAATTATTAATTCAGCATTTTCCATGATACACCCTGCTTTACATTATTCTAACCATGCCAAAATTTAAGCATTTGGACTGTGATGTTGTTCATAATTTTTCTACTTTTAAAATTTTAGCATGACCTTTTGATGCTTCATCTAATAATACATGCAAAATCCACTGGTTTTAAAAGCTACATTTCCTATCATTTCTGGAGCATTTTTTGTGTCCATAAAATACAAAGATTGTCTTCAGCACACTCATTTGAAACCTGACTGAGAATAAAGTATTCATTCTGCAATGATAAAGGTATATTTTCCGTCAATAATTCTTCCAGCATTACTCAATGTATAAATCCACAAAAATTAATATATTCATCATAGTTTTTATAGACTCTGGTGGCTGAATAACAAGATTTCCACTTCAACAAGCATACCTTACTGCCAAGGATGTACAAAGGGATTAACCAGAACCAGAAACAAGTTGTAATTCTATGGCATTTGTCATTTCAGTGTTTTCTTGTCCAGACATAATAAAGGAGAAAGTGTCCTACTGGCAAGACAAAAGGGTAAGGAGCTATAATGGAACTAAGAGGAGAGTGACAGCTTTGATCAGCAGAGATTTAAGAGAAGAATAGACTGGAATTGTTGTATCCAGGTGAGATACTGCTACATAAGAAGGGACTGATTGTGTGATAGAAGTGGACCAGAAGGAGGTAAAATTTTTGAAGAGTCCTTGGAGTCATTCCTTTGACATGCAAGGAAACAACTACCAAATTTAGAGACATGTACTTTGTTCTTCCTCAATGAGAGCCTGACAGTTATATTACACTGGTATGCAGAAAAATGTCCTTCATGCACCTGAGAACTCCAGCAACATAGGAGCAAAATGATAGGACACGTTATTTTTTAATTTCTTAATAGGCTTTTTAATTTCTTATAGGCTGTGTTCCTTTCCTTAGCTAAATACTTTAGTATTGCCTGCTTTTCTACCTATCCTCACAAAAGATTGGCGAATTAGCACTGAGGGGGCACATGGAAAAAGAGAACTCATTATTCTCACAGGAAATTGTCCAAGTAGAAATTTCTGTACTAGATTACCCACTTACTTGTAACAAAACATCTTACATTGGAAAGCCTTACTCAGGTATGTATCTTCAGTGATGGAAAATGACACAATATTCTGAATAAAGGATTACTTTGGTCCCTGAAAACTGTATTCTGTACATTATGAAAGGGGACATACCACACTGGTTAGAGAGGGAAAAATTTTCATGTTGTCTTTTTCCTAGAACTGGTGTAACGATATGCTTATTCTATAAAATATGTTGTATCATTTTTATCTAAAGCAGTCTAGTAGTCCCCATTAATAATGTAAGAAAATAGTATTAGGAAACAATATCAAAAGTTAAATTTAAAATAGAGGGGAAAAATAGTTTTAATCCACAGGAATGAAAACAATCATTTATTTTTAAATATGATTTCTGGTTGAATTCCATAGTTATTCAGAAAAGCACAAACAAAACCATCTAATGAATGAAAACTATTGCTATTTCAGTAAGTGATCTAGCACAGTCACAAAGTTAACTCATACTAGAATTCATAAGGGAAGAAAGAGTTAATAATCCACACTCAACAGAGTTTTAAGATATGGTGTTTATTGAACAGTGAAAGGTCCCATCTAGGATTATATATAGAGCTTTACTAGGCCTAGTACTCAGCATTTTCAGTAATGACACAGAAGATTCAATAAGTAGTAAACTGAAGAAATACATAAATCATACCAGAGATAAACCAATACCAATAAGGCAAATATTTTCAAAACATAATCTGAAAATAATGGAATTGTATTAGACTGGGAAAAATAATTTGGAACAATTTTTGAAGAAAGAAGACAATTCCAGAGCAACACCAAATCAGGGCAGTTAAGAGAGAAAACAATATATTTTATTGGTGTGAATTGGTAGCAAGAAAGCTTTTGCTGCATAAGGCTGCGTATATCAAAAACTACACACAACAGTGTTTGAGTACTTGGTACCCTGCACTTCCACAGCTGTTTCTGGAACAGCATGTTCAGTTCTGGGCATATGACCAGAAAATTATTGTCAAATTAGAACAGACTTGAAGAACAGTGAAGAACTCAGATGCCTGAGGGAATTTTATTTTACAAGATTTAGGTGAGCTGTATATGAACTGCTTTCCTCAGGAAGGACCAAAAATCCCCAAAACACAAATGTAATTATAAGGTTAAATAATATTGTTGGAGAGGATCTAGTTGTCATATGAAATGGAAGAAAGAAAAAAAAAGGTAATGATATTAAAAGAAAAAAAAATATTTAACCAGCTGGAAAAATATTCTAAGACTAGAGTTAAAGTACTGGGTGCTGTGACACTTGGAAAAGCTCCTCTGGCAAATTTAAAACCAGGATAGTCCAGAATTTTACATACTAAGAGAAGCCAAGAAGCACCCAGGGCAGGGACAAGATTAGGATATAGCAGAAAATAGCAAGGTTTAATGTCTCAGAAAAGGAAACGAATGAAAAAAGCAGAGACAGCCCAGGAATACCAGAAACTCCCAAACACTGAGAAATGGTATCTCAGGACTTCTCCTGTTCAGTAGTTTGTATCTGTAGCCCCTGTTGCTACAAAATACACTTTTCAATTGCTGGTGTATATTTGAGGGTATTCTGACTGGAAATTCTACTATCAGTTATAGCAAACATTTATTACAAGTATAAATGAGAACAGAAAGAACTAAGAAAAGTAATCCAATTCAAACCCAAAGTCTAATTTTCTTACAAACTGAATCTACTTTATTCTGAAAGTAATTAGTTCATCCAGATTCAAATGTACAGATGCAAAAGACTTACTTCAGAGAGAGGTGACTTAAGAACTTGCCATGAAAAGAAAAAAATAAATCTCTACTGCAGAATAAAATAAGCAAAAATAGTCATTCTAATATACTCTCACTTCAAGGACCTCTCAGGCATGAAAGATGAGAATTTTAAAAAGGTTAATTTCAGCTCTCAGGTATGCCTGACTAAAGGTACAATACAATAAGAAATTGCTTTAATTATGGCAAGCCAACTTACTGTATGCCTGAAGTTTTTAGCTCTAATAGTTGCAGTTAAGGAATTTTTAAAGATTCTGTCATAACCATCACATTCATATCAAAGCACATTTGGGACCAAATTTTGCCCTTAGTTACACCATTTAAAATCAGTATTAAACTCTCCCAATTACTGTAGATTATGTTTACAAAAGCCTTTAGACACACGAAGCAACCAAAAATAGAGTGCAGCTTTAATAACTAAAATGGTGGGGTGTCGGAGAACACTGTCTCAAAGGCTGCCAAAACAACCAGGATGAACAGTTTCTAGCAAGTGATAACACCAGAAATGGACAACTACCTCAAAACTCAGAAGTTTATGTTTTAAAAGATTTTCTATAGCACAGATAGTGACTTATTGTATTGGACAGATAGTTATTCCTCCTGTATTTGTATGTTTTATTCTGATTGGTGGTGGCCACCCAGTTACCAGTCTCCTATTGGTTGTGTATTCCCTATTTTTTCATTGGCTGGCTTGTGATATAACCCAGCGTCATCATGTGAGGCTAACCACACCCCATCTGTATCCCCCTTTTTCCCTCTTAGCCCTTCCCCTACTTGCCGTGCTCCGCCCTAAACTCCTCCCACTTTCCAAGCTTCTCCCTGAACCCTATATCAGTCCCATGCTCCCTGAATAAATGAGTTCCAGCATTCACCCTACCATCAGCTGAAGACGTTTCCTTTCTTCCCTATGGCACGTGGCAGTGGGGAATATTTCTTACAGGTGAGACATTCACAAAAAATAAAAGTCAAAAACCTTAAACTTTCTTTAGACCAATTATTCTTTCTCAGATATCATATCTTCAGGAAGATTATTCAGCTATGACAATTGAGAGTATTGTGAAAAATCTACCTATTTATCTCTTCAGTTGAACTTCCACAGCTTAAAACTGTAATTGGAATAAGAACTAGGGCTTAATCCTCCCACATTAGTGCTCCACCTAGCAACCTAGAGACTATTTCCCCCATTAACTGGCTCACTAACTTCGTAAAACTCTTTCAACAAGAATAGGCCAACCCTCAAAATTAATTACTGTTGTGAGATAAAATTCTTGACTTAGTCTCCATCCCAAAAGAAGCTGAAGGGACACCTGATTCTTGTTTCCCCCCCCCCTCATCACATTAGAAATGAAAGAGGGACATCAACACCTCCATTTTATTTACTATTACTATTTTATTTACTATAACATTTACTATTGCTTCAACAGACCTCTGAGTACACCTAGCAAAATGAGTCCCTACAGGTGAAATATACAGAAAAATGAAATTTTGACTCTGTGCCAGACAGATTCCAAGAAACTTAACTAGTATGTGACTGTCACGAATATCCTAAGTAGCAACAAGCTCTTGGGTTCTTGTCTAAAGAAACACGCATACTTGGTTTTGGCACTATGTTAAACTAAGATTTCAGAGGGACAGAGAAATCAAACAAACAAACAAATATTCCATTCAGCTCTTACTTTCTAAGGGACTGGGGTGGACTTGGCTGGGATTGGAGGAAATATTTGGTTGCAATGAGCATTGCTATGCAATTGTCTCTTTCTTGTCAGCCTACTTATATCATGTAGCTGGAGAATTTCCTAAGTGTCATGCCTTATCAATAACTTTTCTTCTACCATTATTTGTTTAAATGAATCTTTACAATGCATTTTTTCTGCTAACACAATATATTTTCATCTTATACTAATTCCCAGTGTGGTTTAAATGTAATTTTCCACAATTACTTATAGAAACGTATCTAAACACCAAAATAAACACCACAACTAAAATTATACAACAACATTTCTCCATTAGGAAAGAGAACTAGGACATTTACTGTGAAAATTACACACATGTGTTGCCTGAGTCCCATAGATTTTGATATGCTGAAGCTCATTACTAGATAATATTGTATTGATAAAAAAAATAAAGGACAACAGTGAGACAAGTAAAACAGATTTCAATAAGCTATATTATGAGACAATTTCCCGTATATCTTACAAAATTTTTTAAGGAAAATTTAACAGAGAAATAGTATTTCAGTAGTTTGAAAATTCCAGACTTACACATACTAATGCAGAATATAGCCATGCCATGAGTTATTTGTCTCACTCAAAGAATGGAATTGAAAATAAATTTTCTAAACAGTAGATTCAAAATACTAAATGAAGACCTGTTCATATATGGCACAATTCAATTGAAGATTTCCTTCTTACAGTAGGTTTCCTAAAACAAAAGTATAAATGGGATTAGCTGCAGAACAGGCCAGCTGACCTTAAATTTCTGGTTACCAGAACCTCAGAAGACATACCTGGGGGCAATGACTATATCATTGTATATCTTTTTCACTTTTTTCAGAAGCAGCCACTATTGGCTGTCATCTAAAACAAGATATCAAACTAGGCACATGTATAATCTGACTTAATTGCTGTTACTATATTATATGCAGTGCAAAGAATGATGGTCATATTTCCATTACAGTTAGTTGGTATGTGCCTCACTATAGTGTCCACACATGGAACAGAATAGCTAACCACAGAATAATATTAAAAACATAAAGATACATTTGAAAGTCTTTGCTTTCCCAGACTCAGCAATTAGAGGGTTTTTTTTCTCAGCACTGAAGATTCACTGCTACTTTAGATTATGTCCAGATTCAAAA
>WBMV01005928.1:553515-668560 GCA_013396655.1 Campylorhamphus procurvoides | reverse complement strand
AAAAAATTGAAAATATTAAGCCAAATAGAAAAAGCTGGAGAGGCATGAAAGTTAACTGGAACAGAGCAAATTACAGATAACAGTATCTTCATAAAGTACCTTTTTCATTGATGAATAATGTAAAACTAAATGGACAAAGCAGTATGCAAGGGAAATGAGTAAGAATTTATCATAAAGGAAAAATAAAAATTAAGACAGCCAAGAAGACTAATTGCATAAGTGCATAGAGGAATAAAACCAATCTCTTTCCTCCCTCAGTATGCAGTATTAATTTGAAAAATAGTGCTAATATTTAATGCTCAAATAAAAGGGAAGGGAATCTATAAATGACAACAATTGGGTAGGTTGATTGGAACTTCAAGACACATAGTTATGAATGCCTGTGTGAGAGAGAATTAAAAATGTGATTGTAAAACTTAAGTTTCCAATTGCTATTCCTAAATTTCTATGTAAAATTTAATAAGTAATTTAATACCTTTTACAACTGGATAACTATATAAGTATATACTAAGAAAGTATCAGAAGCATAGGTGATGTGGCAGCTTTGAGAGGGATGGTTTTGTTCAAGACAAATTATTAAATATATGAGCCAAAGTACTGATTATTTCAATATTTGCTAGCTATTGACTATGCAAGATTCGAAACTTGAAATTGTTGAAGCAAATCAACATTCTACTTTTAGTTATCTTTTAGTCTGGGTACAGATACGAATAAAATAAATAAGATGAAAAAGATTAATTTCTACCAAAATATCTTCTTGATAACTCCCAAGAGGTTTTTCTGTTGTTTCAATTTTTAAAATAAAATTAACTATTAAATTCAGTGTTGATAAGCATTTTAATGATCATAAGTCAGGAGTGAAACAAGGTTCCATTGTGCCAAATCTAAAGAAGTTCTCTTCTTTAGAATTCTTCAAAGAATTTGCTATATCAGTACATTCAACATCTACCTACAAAGTTCATATACACTCAACATTCCTGCTACTTAATGCTTTCTGATGAAAACTTTAGTCAAAGTGATCTGAAAAAAATCCAAGCCATACAAAAGTTTATCAGAGAGTAACTTCCTTGTACATATAACAAGGCCATTACACCAAAGTAAGTTGCTTTATTTGGAAGAGTCTCCTAAGTTAGTATCAATTAGGAATTGAGTAGATAACATTTTTCTACCTCCTCACACAAATACTTGCCCCCAAAACCATAGTCTCTAGCCAGAAAATGCCCAGTAATTTCAAACTGGCTTTTTTCTAATAGCAGAGATTAGATTTAAGTTATAAAAATCTAATTTAAACTCCTATAAAATGATGATGTAAGGTAAGGGCATAGAATACATTAAGTACTTCTAATAAATTGACATTGAAACAAGTGATGTGCTACATGGTGTTACTTTTGCCTCCTTATGACTTCTTTCTTCCCTTTGTGATGAAATTTACTGGCCATAACAAAGCCAATGGGGAAACGCTCAGTGACTTCAGCTGAGTCAGCTTTTTGTGACTTCTACTGCAGGCCAGGAGACGGAGTGAAAAGCCTATTAAATCTCACTGCAGTGACAGCTCCATTACAGGAGACATTCAGATACATTTTGGGGAACCCAAAAATCTCTCAATAATATTGACATATCTGAAACAGCAAACCTATAATCTACTGCCTAAAACCGCAAAAATCACCAGAAACTTTGAGTAAGGAATTTACATGCTGTCCGTTGAAGAAGATTCTCCCATTCTGCTCTGCACTGGTGCAGCCTCACCTTGAATATTTGGGGCTGTTTTGAGCACCACAATATAAAGATATTAGAGAGGACAAAGGAGGGCAATGAAGATGGTGAAGGGCCTTGAGGGGAAGCTGTATGAGGAGTGACTGAGATCACTTAGTCTGTTCAGCCTGGAGAAAAGGAGGCTGAGGGGAGTCTACAACTTCCTCATGAGAAGACACAAAGGGGCAGGCACTGATCTCTTCTCTATGGTTACCAATGACAGAACCTGAAGTTGTGTCAGGGAAGATTTAGGTTGGATATTGGAAAAAGGTTCTTCACTCAGAGGGTGAACTGGAGCACTGGAGCAGGTTTCCCAGGAAAGTGGTCACAGCACCAAGCCTACATGAGTTCAAGAAGCATTTGGACAATGCTTTCAGACACATAGTGTGATTCTTGGGCCGTACTGCGCAGGGTCAGGAGTTGGACTTTGATGATTCTTGTGGGTACCTTCCAACTCAATGGATTCTGTGATTCTGTGTTGAGAACCAGGTTGGATGGCACCCTGAGAAACCTGGTCTAGTGGCAGGGAGGTTGTAACTAGACGATCTTCAGGTCCCTTTCAACCCAAATATTCTGTAATTCTATATTGGTGTGAGTAGTTTTTTCCAGTCTACATAAGTTCCAGCAGGAACTTAATAACAAAATTGTGCAAACGTTCTGTCTCTGAACTTGAGCACATTCAGTTCACATTAAATCTTTGGAGATTATTTTATGCGAAATTTGGTTTCCACTGAGCACACAGCAGTGTGGGTTAATCAACACACACAGGTTCAGCCAGAATTGAGTGAATTTTTGAAAAGTACATGAAAAAGTGAAGTAGGTAGACAAAATTCAAAGCTTTCTCTCTAAAGCATAAAAATGACAGATAACACTTCTAACAATGTGTCTGAAACAGTAAGACAGGCTATGCTGTTAAGTAGAAGGACAGAATTAAATCCTCCTATGCAATACTATTTTACAGCTATCTGCAAATACATTTTATAATCACTCTTCATTACTTCATCACAAAACCATGCATATTCATTTTGCACTGCGCTTCAGTGTCAGTATATCTGCCATGATCAAAAAGTATATTCCATATGAAAATATTATCAATGTAACATTCTTCAGGTCATAAACCACTAAGCAAGAAAAATCCAAGCATTTGATCACCAATTTAAGTCAAATAGTACTTTACCTTCAAATTCATAAAACTGAAATTCAGCCAACTCTTTATGGATATTTGAACTCATAAACTATTTAGAAATAATGAGAATCATTGACTCAAACTCCAAAAGTTAACGCAGTTTAACCTTGCCTAATGTACATGGAATATGAAAGAGATGTTGACAAAATATACTTTGCATATATTGTACTCATTAGTCAAGTATTTGTCTACTTCCTCAAAAACAAGTCTAAACATATTTTTCCATGCATAAAATTATAATACTTAAAGGGTCTGCCTATGTTTGAGCACTACTAGTTTCTATATAAAAATTATTCAACAAAATAATTAAGCCTGAGTGTGACCATACCTACTTCTCATTTTTCTAAATTACAATGAAAAGCATAAAAACCCATCATATTCCATTTTCAAAGTCTGTTTTGCTATCCAGCATCAAATTCAAACAAGCACTGCACAAAAGCAGACTATGCTTTCAGAAATTATTGATATTAGATGCAATAGGAACTCAAGGGAGTTTTATCTAATTAATTTATTGGAAGAATCACTAGCACATAAAATACAAATTCAGCTAAAGGATGATGGTACTGTACAGAGTAACTGGCTATTCAATTAATGATCTCGTAGTTTTCCTGCAGTTTTTCTCTTCTATTCATTGATCTGCCAAGGGACATCTTAGATGCCTCCATGACTTTTGCTCTCAACTCTTTAGTCAAAATGGAATTGCTCCTTCTTGTGGAAAGATGACATGATGGATTCAGAGCTCAGAAATGGATCTTTAAAATATCTGTTTTAAATATAGATCAACTCTGTATATCAATCAAAAAATGTACTGTAAGACAGCTTTTGTCTTGAGACTTCAAAACCCCTTTCCCTGCTCAAGGCTTGGATGCTATCTGCATTCACAGAATAAACTATGTTGCAGGTTCCAATAAAAAATCCAAAATTATTTTCTTTATAACTTCTTACTTCTCCATTTTTTCTAGGTTTAAATTTTATTCTTTTATTTTTTCCTGTCATATTGATTTATAGAGATACATTATTTGAAAACTACTTGCATTAGAATTTCCTGAGTCACAGGTTTATCCATTCCTCCTAATAGAGCTCTGATTGTATTTCTAAAGGAATTTTTCCACTCATCCATCACTGATACACATTCCCAGACTTTATTTTCAGTCTCTCTTTTCCCCCTGCTGGACATTGTTCTCAGTATGGCTAGAGAGGTTCTTAGAACATGCAAGTACTCTACTCTGCTGAGTACCTGTCTCATCACAAAACATTCCTTATTCAGGGTTGTGGTTTTTTGTATTGTTGGGGATTTGGGTTTTTTGGTTTGGTTTGGTTTTTGGATTTGTTTTTTTTAAAATGACTACTGACTTACTACTGTAAATCCAGAAATCATCTACTAGTTCAGCATGGAAATTCCATATAGTGCTCAGCAAAACTGATTTATTGTGCACAATTCTTCAAATCACTTCAGATTCTTTTGACTTATTAGGATGTATTTAAATATGGCATTTGTAAGTCCCACTCTGGAAAGTGAATGTAGGTAAAAACAGAGACACTTGATAGCCTCATGTTCACTTTATGGAGGTGACTGGTAGCTGCTATTTTGTCAAGCAACTACAGGAAGATTATCTTCAGCAGTGGAGTTTGTAGTGTATAAATAAAGTGCACTCCACAGAGTGACAGAACAGAAGCAGACCTCCTAAATTACACAGGTACATTACCCCTCTCTGCAGTAAGAGGCACCCAAGATCACACTGGATGGAGCATTGAGTAAGCCAGTTTAGTGGGTGGCACCCCTTCCCATGGCAGGAGGGTTGGAACTAAAAGACCTTTAAGGTCCCTTCTAACCCAAATCATTGCATGCTGTACGAAAAAAGGACAGAGGAAGAGAAAGGGAGTGTGAGTATACACACACACAGACACACCAGTGTGACCCTTCCCCAACAACTTTGCCTTCAGCTGGTTATGCCACATGCCTCTTCTACTGATTACTACTAATATAACTACACCAGATAATTACAATTCTCATTATTCTGTATATTAGTAAATACAGTAGAACAGACACATAACAATGATGTTACTTCAGGCAGACCATTAAACACAGTTCATATTCCCAGTAGCGGAAATAGAGTTTAAAAAACTGTTATGCCCTCAAAAAAATTGCATGAATTATTATGCACTGGCAAATGCAAATGATTCTGTTTCCATGACATAGCAGTAGTTTTTGACAGAGCTTACTTCTTGCCTGACCCTTGGTAGACAATGTCCAGCTCAATCCTAGACATTCACAAACTGATGTGACATGAAGTTAACACAGTCCTTTTAACTGGTCAGTGTTCCTAGTTGTTGTTTAACACTATTTTGAGTTGCTCATGTGGTTTTTGCATTAGGCCTTAAATCAAAAATACCACACAGTCCTGTGCTTCCTGTAAGTAGCACTGCATGTGTACCCATAGTATATCTATAGGCGACCTTTGTGTTACTCTAGCCAGAGGTATTTTGTTACCTTTCAGCACCACATAATTTACCAGGAGTGTATTTTTTTTTCTTTTCCTTTAATGTAAACTCAATTAAAATGAAAATATATTTGTACTTACAACCAAAAGCAAATTATTGTACATTCCTAAAGTATAGTAAGTCAGCAAGAGGCTTATGGATACAAATAAAAATTTTATGAATTATTCCATGAAACCATGTCTGGAAGACTGTTCAAAAGAATTGTTTTCAAATTGTGAATTAAGGAAATAATTGTATATTTATTAGACTGCCTGAATTGCTATGACTGTCATAACAGTATGAGAGGTATTTGAGGGTTGATACTGGATGTCAATGAGGAAATTGAAAATAGTTCAATTGATAAGTTTCTACCTTTAAGAGGTTTCTTTTCTATTAAGAAAATGGTGCTATTGCCTGCAAATGGAGTTAAAATGCTATTAAATGCCTGTACTTTGAAATACATCCAAAAACTATTCAACGTCTCTTCCTGCATCTTATTAGCAGTCAAGAGAATTCAGATTACCAAAACATTTAAAAGTGCTGCCCAGAGCAGACCAATTTTTATTGTGAGCAGAGATGATTATCAGGTAATCAAGGAACTTTTTTCCACAAACAAGTCTGAACTGGCCATTTAGTGTTCATACTGATGAAAATACTCCCTGTAGAGATTCAAAACAGAGATGAAAACTCAATCTCAGCAGCACAAGGGAAAACTATCAAGGCTCCTTTTGGGAGGCTATTTTTGTAACAAATGGGTATCTACTAAAAGGAAGTGGTATAACATGGCAACTTCTGGACACTAAGACAAGAGCAGAGGGAGAAGGAATGAGTCAATTTTCATTTTTCCTTTAAGAAACTCAAGAACTTCTGAGATTTTTCTTTCATCCATCCCTTATTAGTCATGTATAAACTACAATATTCCTCTATAACTACTCGAAACATTTCATTTCTACTCCATGCAAGCTATCTCTCCTGTATTTTTTTCCCTCTTTAAATTAAAGCTAAAACTCATTGGCTTGAGGGTTTAGGCAAGGTGTTGGTGGGGAAGGCGGGGGGGGGTGTTTGAATTGGATTTTTTTGCTTATTTTAAACATCTTGGAAGTTCCACATACTAGCTTGTAATTTCCTCATGGTGTTTGTATCACTCATCTCCCTGACAGGTACAGGGGACTGTGATAGCACACACTCATTGAACATTGGCTAATTACTATCACTTTCTTCTGGTTACATAGTTGCCACTCTGAATTTAAAAAAAAAATGCATAAATAATGATGGTAAATTGTCCTTCCCTGAAGACACAAATTAACAGCCAATAGGTCTTTTTAACCACAGTATTATGTATAAATACATAAACATAAATTTAGTAGTATTTAGGTTTGCACATACGAACAATAACCTATGTGGGTTAATTTACCTTAAAAACTTAGACTTTTCTGCAATGGTTATATACACTGACACAAAGAAGCTGGGTAGATAACCTGATCTGCAGAAATTACTGCACTATAAACAATGATACAGAATAAAACCTTAAAATTTACGCAACAAAATGAGTTCACTGTGTCCTGGTTTGGCTGGGATTGAGTTCATTTTCTAAACACCTTTCTGTGGTGTTTAGCTGCCTGCAGGTTAATCCACAATGGTTGAAATCTCAAGGCATTATAATTCTTTCTAAAGCCATAGAGACTCTGATGGAGATGAGAAAGAAATGTTCAATCTTAGAAAACCATCGACCGACGACACGTCAAGAAAGGCCAAGCAGATCCTGAATACTAAATAACAGAACACTGAGGTGACTACAATTTTTCTCAACTGTCGCACTTGTCATATAAGAAAAGGAAAAAACTCAGTGATGCAATATTCAAAAATGCAAAACAAAATAGAACAAAGTTCCCAGAATCAGTGAATATCTCTGCTGTATTTTATTTCCTAAAATATAAAGGAAAATGGAGGTTTCACATAATCGGTATGCATCCTCTGCAGAAGAGAAAGCAAATCCCTCCAAATCATTCATGCAGAAAAATTCTTCAACTTAGGACTGTCTCACAGGGAACAAACCCCACAAAATATACCAGTAGACTTGGTCTGTTTCTAGACAGAGACATATAAAGACTGTCAACAGGAAATCTAATTCCTCAGGAACTCTCTGTCCCTGTGTTCTGTTCCATCACAAACTAGTATTAGCTCTACCTGAACCTTTAAACACCTACACACTCTGCTGAACATCACTATTCCTCAGTTACCAATAAGCAGATGAATTTAAAAGGAAGAACTCAATTCACTTCTCTGGCAATTTTAATAGTCTACATTTCAGAGGCCTGAGACATTACTCCCAGAGTAACAATTTAGGAATATTTAAAATGTGCACACACTAAAAATTTAATGTTAGAAATGTGCTAATCTGAACTTCAAAACATAGCGATTTGTTGAAACAAGCACACCAAATTATGCATAGCCTCATCTCAGCATTCAGAAACACTTTTGAGAGCACAACTCATTCTGAGAACTTTAATAATCTATGAAACACATTTCTTCAAGTTAAGAGAACTTTCTCACATTCCTGAAGTTAGGAAAGCAGTAAGTGAGAAATGCAGGAAAAAGTACTATTACATAATTGTGCAGCCTTTTATTTGCACATAGTTAACTTTCCCTTTTTCCAATAGCTCAGATCAGAAAAGAAGCAACTGCTCAAAGGTACCCTTGAGTTTCCCACTGCTCCTGTGGAGATCCTTAAAAACCCCCAAAATGAACAAAGCAAAAAACACAATGAAACAGCAGCTGCTCATTTTCAGCCCCCAGAGAGTATAATTACCTAGCACAATTTTGTGTATCAAGGAAAAGATTAAGGAGCTGACAACAATCATAGCCTGTGAATACTCATGTAGGATGCTTTCTAGGATGCTTTTTGATTTGATAATTTGGTATTCAGATAAACCACCTTTAAACTGATACTGGTGGATCATTCCAGGCTGCTTTCTAGCATGACTGTGTATTGCTGATTTCAAGTCTGAAAGACCAAGAAAAAACAAGGCCAGCCAACTCACAGAATGGAGAAGCCAACATTTTTATGCCAAGGAAAATGGTGACATGGCTGTAGGATCAGTTTTTGAGAATTTATTTTGACAGGAATTTTAGCGAGATAGCTTCTTTTCTTTGTCTGTTTTTCTTTTGTTGACGGTTTTTTGGGTTTGATTTTTTTATTCAAGGAGTATGACTCTACTCTTATTTCCACTTTAGTGCCTCAGAATAAGTCTGGTAAATAAATTTAAACTGATGCCATTTCTGGAGATTTATTAGGCCTATGATTAGGATTTATTAGTTGTGTCAATTGATCATCCTGGCCTTGAAGTATAGCATCTACTCAGCTCTGTGGAAAGAAGAATTTTGCCCATCTGTTTCCTGTCACCATTACAACTTTTTTTTTAAAAAAATAACTGTTTTAAAATACTTTTTTTTAACAGTGGCAATGGAAAGAATTTTCCAAGAACATTCCAGTTAATTTTTATTTGCACAAGTAATTTCTGCAAAATTTGCATTCAACTTCTTGCAGTGTGAACCTCCTCTTCCCCATCAGTCCCATAAGCAAATATAAAGGATTACATGTATTAAAATTACTCACTTTCTCTTACAAGAGACAGAGAATTAAGTTCCTTTATTTGATTTATCATCTGGCTTTTAGAAAAAATAATACCCCATTCCGTCTTCTGCACTGAAAACTCAAGTCCTTAAATTATGCCTTATAAAAGAACAGTTAAATACTGCAAATACTGAACCATTCATTGGGTGAACTCTGTATAATTTTTTTATGTTATCAGATTATCATTTCAGAGTTCCAAACTTTTTCTCAAAATAGAAATAAAGCACCGTCCAAAACTTAACAAAAACAGGCACAAAATTAGAAATCTATCTGTGCCACCATTCACTTTTCATTTCAAAAATTCCTTTACCTTCAAGGAAGGTCCAGAATGTTTAGTAAAAAATTATAGTACATGTAGACTGAAAATGTATCTACAATGCACCCTAGCATCCCAATCCTTTGATCATCTAAATAACAACATTGTTTAGGAAAACAACCCTTTTTAGTCTATGTACCCAGGCTTTCATCTTCCAGAAGCAGGCAAAGGGGACACCATAGACTGGTGCCATCCAGAGATCCTTTGTGGTATGAAATGGAAATACTGAGATGCACATGCAGGCCCCATGAGGCTTGAAAGTTTCTTCATTGCCACCATCACCATTAATACTTGCAAACAGAGGAAAACAAAATCAAGGAATGATTTTCTAGTGGGTTTTGTTTGGGGTTTTTTGGGAGTTTTTTGTTTGCTTGTTTTGTTGAGGTTTTTTAACACTTTTTTGGGCATGAACTGATCTCAAAGTACTGATTCAGATGTACACGGTGCTACAAAGAGAATATAAGGACAATTCTCATGGATATACATACCGTGTACAGACATATGTTCATTTATCTATAAACTAAAAGAATAAATAAGGGCTGTAAGTTGTTATAACTATTTCAGTTGAACTCCTGGGTCACCCTATCAGCTGTTAACTCAGGACTTAACCTAGTAATATCTTCCTATCATAGGTCTACACAGACTTCCTGCTGCCTAGGAACAGGCCTACACCTTATTTTAAGTCCACCAAGAGCAAAAGATCAATGGAAATGCCTCTATTTACTTTATCTCCAAGGTTATTTCATAGTCTAACATGAATAGAATTAAGACTAAAAAAAAACTTAAAAAAATTAAACAAACTAAAAAACCCAAACCACCACAAGAACATGAAGTGTCATAAGAATTTCTTCTAATGTCTCCTTTTGTTTGTTTTTCAACTACCTATTCTCTAAAAATGCTGGACATAAATAAAGTCCAACTATTTTTAAAAGCATCAAAATTTTCAGAATACATTTAAACTTTTTAACACTTTAAAGGAGTCACACAAGAAAATCTTTAACAAATTAGTAAACTCTGAGGTAAATTTCCAGAACATATAGAGTAGGTAAACCACATCCAATATAAGTGAGAAACTGTCACCAACTGCAGTATTTATCAAACCAACAACCTGTCAGAGAGAGACCGTTTAACAAAATGCTGCACCATTTCACTATGCCTATGTCTAGAACAGTGAAGCTGGGAGCTCTTTGTGGTTTCTGGGTCTGGATTCACATTTCAGACAAATCCAAAGACCATTTCAGAAAAGCATTCAAGCTTATTAACTTATGCCCTTTCCCCTAATAGTTACTTTTTGTGGAATATGTTAAGCAAATAAAGGAGAAATCAGGACATGGTTCCTGAATCATTAGGGATGAGAATTCTAGGGCATACCAACAGGAAAAGCATCAGTTCAGCATACAGGCACTTTGTGATATAGTAATTGAGAGCCTTACTTTCAGCTCTCTGCTACTTGTCATTAAGCTACCTAAAACTAATTTTCCATGCAAAAAACTTTTTGAAGATTGAGCATTCATTTTTGGTTTGCTGTTACACAAATCCAACACCTCTGTAAATAGTCTAGGGATCCTAATTTATCCCTGGAACAGTCATGCAGCAGGATATTAGACAGCTTTATGAAAAGCCTAGGCTATGGCTTCTTTCTGAAACTTAGTGCCCAAACTATGAGGCCTTTGAAAGAGTATTTAAAATCATCAGAGTGTTTCCCCTTCAGTTATTTCCTGTTATACTGCACCTCCCACTTGAGTACTGAAATTATCAAAGTGGGCTCAAGACTTAGACTTGGCCTAACGTGATCTGAAAATAGACTTCAGAACATCAACCTGATTGCATTCTGTGTAAGAACAACAAATTTCACACTATTGGTACAAACAGTGTGTTTTTAATAGTTTTTCGTTTGTTTGGGGGGGGGGGTGTATTGTTTTGGGTTTTGTTTGTTTGGGGTCTTTTTTAAGGCTTATTTATTTCAAACTTCTATCAGAGTATTTTCTCCTTTGGACTTATATTTTTCAAGCATGTAATATAACAAATATTCTTCAACTGACTTCAATGAACTTAATGTTCATTAGCCTCAGTAGGAAGGTTTGAATTAGATCCTGAGTTTGCTCAAATGATAGTGTCAGAGAAACATCCATACTGACTAGGTTTTCCCCTGCCTCACAGTAATCCTTAGTACTTCAGAGTTTTTTTAGTTTCTTAAAAAGAATAAAGTACTATAAAAATTAAAGAAAGTATTAGCATTCATACACATTACATGTGTCACTTATGTTCAGTCAAGTATCTAATATGTATCAATTTCATGTACTCAGTATTAGTGACTGAAATATTTTACCAGGTTTTTTTCCTATAAGATTTATGAAAAAAATATGTTTTCCCAACCATCATAGCTAAAATGTGTGCCTTAAAACTTCATCATAGGCTAAAAAAGAGATAT
The DNA here is from genome assembly GCA_013396655.1 of Campylorhamphus procurvoides. Taxonomy (NCBI): domain Eukaryota; kingdom Metazoa; phylum Chordata; class Aves; order Passeriformes; family Dendrocolaptidae; genus Campylorhamphus; species Campylorhamphus procurvoides. The sequence continues at coordinate 656,760 of WBMV01005928.1, read as the reverse complement.
ATTCCCAGTGTGGCCATTCACCATCTGCTTAAGCAAGTACACTTAAAGATACTTCTACAATTGTGATAAAGTGACAGCAAATCTAAGAGCACACAGACCACATACTCTAAAATGATGATTGTACAACAAGAGTTTGCTTCACTAGGGACCAATAAAAATCTTTATGTTCCTTTTGAACAGCAAGGACCTTTAACAGAGAGAAGATGGAATATAACAATAACAAAGAACTCATCCATTCAGTAGTTCTCTTAAATTTAGAAGCACAGATGAAGAAACTTCTTGACCGTAATTAGTATTTAACATTGCAAAGATATTTTTTTCTACTTTCAGATTTTTTTTTTCCTGACATACAAGGCTTGGCAATTTACTAGATTCCAGGAATACTTTTTTTCTCATTTTCCAGGGGAGATTTACTTGTGCTCACAATTAACAATAGTTCTGTTACTGTCGGTGAATTTAGATTTTTATTCTTCTAATTAGCAAAGTGATGACTGGGAGATGTTAATTAATAGCTTCCTCCTTCACAACTAAATATCCTGACAAATAAAGACTGAATAATAAATGAAAACTTGCAATTTTGTCAATAGTACTTTTCCTGTTCTGTATAACTAACATTATTAGATTGATATCAAATCTGTATTAAAACACTGCCGATAACAAAACTTCAGTACACTGCCTATTTACCAGGAGTCTAAGTAATAAACCTACAGAGAATTCAGCTAAGACTTCTACTGATTTAAGGCCAACATCAGCAGGGTTTTTTTGGCAAAAATACTTTTTCTTGTTGAGATTCAGAGGACTTGATTTCTAAATGATGAAAAGTAAAAAAAATCTCTACCATCTGTCCCAGCCCTCAGGGAAACAAACTTTCCTGGCAGTATACAGTTCAGGATTTAATTTCACCCAAAGTCAATACAAGCACATGCTAAAGTATAAAACATCATTCTTAACAAGTGAAAGTTTTGTATAATTTTACTTTAGCTTATTTCTTGAGGCTACAGTTTAACTTATTTTTTCTGCAATCCATTTTCTTTTATTTCTGTTGCTTGCTTTCAACAATTTTAAATTAAATCCATATTATCCATATTATTTTTAAAGGGAAAACTAAAAGGATCTAATTAGATTTCATCACCCTGAATGCTTAAGTATCAGGAAAAGTACACTTGCTAAGGCCAATGCGAGCAGGCTAATTTCTTCATGAAAAGTAAAAACTTCAAATAATTTAAGTTTTACAAATTTCATAGACAATATTTATAAATAATTAGTAATTATAAATCTGTTTTCAATGATAGCAAATAGGAAAAGTTCAGAGTCAAACAAATAGAACTAAATTAGATTGAAACAAAAATTAATTATTTTAATTTCCTGAAATTAATCTTTTTAAATCAGTTTCAGCAGGAGGACTCTTTTGGCAAATCCATATAAATTTCAATATGATCCATCTCTTTACTATCTCAGGACAGTCTCTTTACCTGGTAATATGTTCTATTTCAATTGCAGTTTATGTCAAAAGGAGTATTGTGTATTATCAACAATTCCATACCAAAAAAAAAAGCTGCCATTGAATCACTTATTGCAAGTCTCTGCCAAACCTTATATTATTGTCTTTTGTTTGCAATGTTTTCTGTTACAGTAGCAACAGTATAAACACTGGCTATAGTGGTATAATTATTTTTTGAACTAAGGTAAAACTTAACTAATTGTTTCAGGTTACTTTTAACACTTGTTAGTTCATGCCATAACTTTAAAAATTAAAAGCATAACAACCTGATAGCTGCCACCACAAGCATGGTGGCAGGAGGTCATCTTTGTATCATGACGTGTTCTAGTCACAAGATGAGACAAATCAAAAGCGAAAACAGGAGATCATCTATGTAGTGATCTAGTAAGAATTTGAATTTGGAAGCATCTGACCCTTGCATCTCATTACTTATATTCTGCACTTTCCATTAGATTCAAAGAAAGCTGAAAAAACTCCCAACATTTAGAGATATTGACAGAATTTCCCTGAACTAGGTACTGTCAACTGAGTAGATTAAGTTTCTTTGAACCATATTCCATTTGTCAGGTTCCACTAAGGTGTTACACATTAAAAACAAATAACCTGGAAAAGGCAACACTAGTTTCCTAGTTTTAGTTTACTGTAAACCCACAAAACTTTCTATGATCCTGTTAAAAGAGAGTAAAGAGCAAGCCACAGGAGAAAGCTTTTAACTTACAAGTTTAATCCACAGTAGATTTATTCTTTCCATTATTAGCTACTAGAGTCAGAAATGGAAATTAAAAATCATTTTTGCATGCCTACTTCTCTTCAGGGATTGTAAAAGAAGCTATGGCTTTTTTTGAAGATGGTATACCACGTACTAGCCAACTTGAATTACAAGTATCATGCCAAAGCCTTGTACATGCATCCAATTGCTAATGATTTTTAAAGGCCAACAATATGTTCCATCAGAAAAATTTTCCACAAGACCTAATGATAATTTAAATAAAACTTTTTAAAGTTTACATTAGGTAAGCCAATGTGCACTATTAACACTGTGCTTACTCTAAAGCAAAAAGTTATGCATCTGTCTAAAGACTTCCCTTATTATAAATTTATGACAAAACGGTATGAATTTAGTTTGATTTACTGTGTCATCATTTTCACTATTCCATAGCACCCAATTTGATCTCAAAAAAAAAATATAATTTTTTAACTGCCAGGAAGAAGTCTTAGGTTTGGAGTACAAGCAGAGCCACTGTGCAACTACAGTATGGACTACAGTTACCTGGGGGTTTTTCCAGTTTTGAGCACATTTGTTATTCTCAGTATTAGGCAGTACAAATATTTATTTTAGAATGTCTTAAAAGAAGTTGTGTGGTGGTTTTTCTGCCTTTTACTAAACTTTTTTATAAAGGCCATTTGAACAGCAAGAACAAACAATGTGACTGTCCTGGTCACTTGATCTGCAGGCCCAAGTTAGCATGTTAGAAGTGAGGACACTAGTAGAACTCAAATGTTACCTCTCCACTGATCACACTTTGCCAGAACTCTACATCTGTTTCTCTTCGTCTGATCTGTCCAATTCCTCCTCAACAGCACCAGAAAATACTGGCTGAATTTTAGTGTGCTAAATTCTGCCTCTTCAAAACTAGGCTGAAGACGCATAAGGATTTTTTCAGAGAGGTTTATCCACAGAATCATCAATGTTGAAAGGGAATTGCAGAAATCATCTGGTGCTGCAACATCTTTATTAGAAGCAATAAAAGCTTTTAAATTTTCTATCGCTCAAAATCATTGATGTCAGCAGACCCATCTCTTTGTGCAGTATCACACAGCAGCAGTGACCTTACAAGAAATTTTAAACCTCATTAAGTTTTGCACAGATATTATCAAGAGAACACTAAATCCTCATTAATATATGAATGTAGAATAAATAACAAGTTAGAGCTGATTAATACACTTATTCAAGCATTGAAGGAACTGATAAACAAAGGTTGCAACTGCTCCAGACATATGGGATGTCGTTGCAGTATATGTTTAGCCAGTCAAAAAAACCCCAAGCCTATATTCATAATGTTTGAGGCTTGTAATTGTCCTGTCCTACATTTTAGGGGTATGAATTTAATGCAAAGGAGGAAAGAGAGTAGAGGTCAAAACTTTAGTTACAAAGTGGTACAATATGACTAGGGTCTGTTGAACATATAGTTTTTAGATTAAGCTTGTTATATGCAGGTTTTCACAAATATCTTGAACTTTACTTCACTCTTCAGATTTAGTAGCAGATATTACTTATGCAGGACTTGCATGGCAGTTAGTTTATGCAATTTAAGATAATTATGGGGAATTTAAGAGAGATATTTTTGACAAATCTTGCACAGATGTTGGAGGAAAAACAAGAGTTTTCCAAATCTCATGAGGGATGCAACTCAAGAAAATGGAGCATGTGGGGACAGCAGACTACAGTAACAGTGCTAAAATTTAACATGGTTTCAAAGGAACCTGTTTACAATTCATCACTTTCCAACAAAACACTGAAAGAAGTGGCACACTTGCCATTAACAGTGATATTTACTGGTCTATGAATGTGTAATTACTATCATTAATAGTTAAAAACATCTACGATCCCTGTATGAATTCAGTATTTAAGATTAATTTCTTAAGTATAAGTGTTGCAATAAAGTGAACATATGAGATCATCAATTGAATTACTAATCTCAGTCAAATCCCTATGCTCTATTAAACTTCCTTAAGATCCAGCAGAATCCTTCTTACTTCTTAGTTTTCTGACAGGGCTCTGAAAGACTTTTGATATTTCTTTTCACAATTCAGTTTATGCTGAACATACATCTTGAGTAATAGCTGAAGCTTGAAGTTTATCGGCAGCAGCCTTAAGGGTGTATGCTATCTGCAGGAATTCATGATGTTTTTGAGAAGTTCAACAGAAAAACCAAGTGATAACCCAAGCAAAAAAGCAAATACATCTTATAAAAAGAGGTCTTTTGCAATGAAGATACTGCAGTATATTATTTAGGTTACCATAAATTTCTTTTGAAAGACTGGCTAATGATCAACATTAAATAATGACTGCTCAAGATTTATATTTAAGAAAAGATGAAATATTTCCTGAAGTGAAACTAATGACATGACAGACACTTGTTTGCTTTGGAAGTACATGAATATCAAATGAGATTAAATAAATGTCAATACTTCTAAATTAATGTGTCAATATTTCAGGACCCAGTCTAAGACCACACTCACCGAGGGCACAAATCACACACACAAAAAAACCCTAAAATGTTTGAGCTAGTCCTATTGAAGTCACAGTGGAAGCTAGATCAGTGTTCTAGTTCTTTTCTATAGGCTACTGTTAGTTCAACTTTCTTCCCCCAGCCCTTTTTCAAAAGAAAAAGCCTACAACCTTTCCCCTAGTACTTACAGTCTGTTTCTCAAATCCTATACTGCTTTTATTCATGAGATCTGATGTATCAAACACCAAAGCCTGTTTTGAATGTTTCCTGCTTACTCATTCGATCATTTCTTTTATTGTAATACAAAGCAGCCTACTCATATCCACTCTTAGCATGCCCTGATGATTTTATAAGATGCCTTCATATCCCCTTTAAGCCATTTACTACTTTTAGTCAATCCTGCTGTCTTCTGAACTTTTTCCAATCTGCCCATACCTATTTTGAATTTTTTGCATCATCAGCTCTTATCCTCACTGCCCTGAACAACTTAGTCTCATTAGCAAATTCTCTTACCTAAGCTTCTACTTTCTTTTGAGAACAGTCTAAAAAGCAAATGTTATAGAAGTCTTCAGAAATCTAGACATTTTAGTAACAGTAGTAAGTAATCTGAAGCTCACAGACTATTTAACAGATTAAAATATTCACCAAATGAAAAACGAGACAGAAAGAGAAAGTGAAGGGATTAAAATATTGTTAACATCACAAGGATACTACAGAGGCTACTTATAAATAAAAAGCTTAAATATGAAGTAAACTTTATTCGAGAAATATTCTATGAAACTCATAGTACCTAGGAGTTCATACGAGTATATGTTATATTCCCGGGGATTCCAAGCAAATTGCCATCTGTCATACAGTGAGTGCACCACTGTATGCAAATAAATATAAAATAAATATAATAGAAAATATACAAGTAGCTCAGGGTGCAAAGAAAATACAAGATGGTGAAGTTTTCATGGTGAAGTTTTTAGTCTCTTATTTAGATTTACTGGTCTGGTTTTAGGAAAATGAAGCAAAAAGTAAATATAAAAACAAAAATGTAACTGAAGCTTATTTGACATCCAGATTGTGACATTCACTACCTGGTACATTGTCCCACACAAGAGTCCAACTGAACTTTACAGAAGCTGGAGAACGATTTTTCCAGCTTTCTAAATTCCCCACAAAGCCATTAACTTCACAGTGTCACTTGACAGGATAGAGATAGGGGTGGGTGGAGGGATCCATTTGAATCACCACCCTCTGGGGCTTGTTAAAGCTCCAGCTAGCAACAGCCAGGAAGGGGTCAGACAACAGCAACAAGCACAGTGAGTCAGATGGTTAGTCTGCTCTTCTTGCCACAGACTGAAGCTGCTCTGAAACACAAAGCACATGGCTTGAGAACATCCAGGACACCAGAAACAGAGAGGTAGCCTCTGCATGCTCTTATATGAGCCCTACATGAACTATTTATTCACCAAGCAAACAGAAGTGATGCCAAACCACAACAGCATCAGCAAATCAGAACTCCCACCTCAAATTGTCAATATCAGATCTAATAAATAATCTAAGCTTCAAATTTAGAATTTTGTTATTAATATTTCCTGTAGTTCATCTTTCATGTTTCTTTCCATCACTGAACTTGGCATCCTGGCACTTCACCACCTCTTTTTTTCTCATTGATATTCTTAGAAAGTTCCTTAGATCACAAACCAATTTTTAAAGAGTTCTTTTACATTAGAATAATCCTAAATACTTTATAACATTTTTACATAGCTGGGGCCTAAGAGCTCATCTGAAGCACCTGTGAAACTTTCATTCACTAACATCCAGTTACAGGACACTGGACTTTCTTGGCGGGAAATAGAAGACTCTACAGGCATACAAGATACTTCTAATCTAGATACATAGGAGAGAGGACTATAAATAATTAGCTTCCCTGCAGAATACATTTTGATTCTATATGAGAAGGAATTGAAACAGATTATCAAGTAACTCTCAGAGTCACAGTCAACAGCTAACCAAGCCATTAGAAAAATTTTTCAGTGTCTGATGCATCATGACATGCCAATGGAAACTGATGGAAAAACTGCAGTATGAGTGGAGGAAAGTAATTTCTACTTTAGTATGTCCATTATCTTTATCCATGATCAAAAATGTACAATTTGCATATAACAGTCTCAATCATCAAGGAAAAACAAAGAGATACTTAAAACATTCAATTTTAATGACTCTTTTTATGCTTGCATTCCACGCATATTTTGGGAAAATGAGTCATTGAATTTGGTGTGAAGAAATAAAGCTAGCAAGTGACAATGAAAAAACGAAAAAGAAAGGAATTTAATGAATCTGGTGATAAAAATTTTAAATAAAAGACAGATAATGGACAAGAATTTGAAGTTTTCATTTAAAAACCTCCAGCATGTCAGCAGAGTCCAGCTTTGAAACAGCTAACTTTTGCTACCTCAAAATACATTTATCAAATGTTTCAGACATGTCTCTTTGAGATTTGATGCTTTTTGTCTGTGCTGTTCCTTGCAGAGCTTAGCTAAGACACACATTTCTCAGTGATGCTAATGGAGTCTCAACATACAAGCCAAAGATCTCTCTCATATAGGAAGTCAATCTTTTAACTCCACTTATCATGTAAGTCTTTAAAAGGGCAATTTTCAAACCAATAAGTAGAACTCATGTTCGAGATCAACTATAAATCATTCAGCTACAAGATGTATTATTTAAATAATTATAGCTACCTAGCTGCCATTGTAATGTTAATTGGGTATATTGAACATTTGCTTCTAATTTTTTTTTTCTTGAGACACAGACTACTAAAGGTATTTCTGGTAAGCTTACTCATTAAAATAAGGTTTATTTCTTGGCTTCTCTGATCTTGAGCTCCATACCCAATCTAAAACTTAAAATTTTTTGCATGAAGAAATATTTCCACCTAAAGAGTGGGTAGGGGAAGGGAGGGAAGAGAGAGTCAACTCACTATGAGGATTTGAAAACCAAAACCTAGTAAGTTTACCTTATTAGAGATAAAGTTTAGAACAGATAAAAGATACCACAAAAAACCCTAGGTACGCAGTTGTTTGATCTGAAAATCAATTAGCAATGAACCAGAAAGGAAAAATACTTATCTGCTGTCATAATATAGTAATTGTTGACAGTGAGTCCCCTATTATGTAATAGCATCTTGCAGGCATTCTTGTAGGAACCTCATTCCCTTCACCTCCTGCCCCAGTTCAGATTAGCCTCTATTGAGGAATTTTGTGAAAGCCTAAAAAAGAAATGCTCAGAATATTTGTTTTCCAAATGCAAGATTTTTTTTTTTTTTACTTTCTCTGTTCTCAGAAGCAGCTCTCTGAAGTGAAATCATATGTGCTAGAGGATGATGCCCACTAAACTAACAAGGAGGACATGTGGCAGTGCCCTTCTGACACCATCAACAGCGATGGGGTTCACCTTCTTTATCCAGGAGACCCTCTAACTGAGAGTTTTATCCTGTTACCTTTCTAATATTTTTGAACTGTAACTGGCAGAACCTTCAGCCTTATTGAAGTCAATCCACTAATGTCTAGCTTAGAAGTGTTCTATAAAAGGTGGAAATCACTTTAAAACAGTTTGATGCTTCCTTCATCCTTTGCCATATAGATCTAGTGAATGCTGGAGGACATACTCAAGTCACGAAAGGTAACAACGCCTTAATATCACTGTGCTGTACTACAGCAATGAATGAGCTGAAGTTAACATGGTAGAAATTAATATTGATAAGGCCCATATATACCAAATAATATAAAGGAAACTAACTGTCCCTAGTCTCACCCGTTTAACACCATTGAAGTAAATATGAGAAAGAAGACAAAAAATTAAATATTTATCACTATTTGTAGGCATGTAGTTATAGTGTCCAAATTAGGGGACTTCAGTATTTTGATAAATTAAAGTTTCCAGAAGGCATCTCAGAGTATGTTACTTAGATGTTGTAATTCTTTGCTGAAGGTTGTAATCGACTAAAAGAGAAACTTATTTTTATTTAATCCAGAATCTAAATTAAGTGTCTGAAATTGAACAGCATTCAGGTACTATACTGTTCACTACAGTAAGTATGAAAGTAATATTTAAAAATATTTAAGCAATATTTAAAATTAATATTTAAAGATGAGCTAACGAAATTTTAGGGAACATTTGGATGATATTTCTACCCAAAGTACTGTCTCACTTCCCATTTCAGTAAATAAATTTCTCTACATTTTACCCCTCTAGAAAAAGAAACTATTTTTTCCCAAACATGCCCTGAATTTATCTGTATTGTACACACTTCACTGAAGACTTGAAATTAGCCCCATACATTTAAGCATTCTAGTGTTTTTAATGTCATTTCTTCTATTATTATTATGGCATCAAAGCTTTTAAAAAGAGGTTGTGATTAAGAGGGCAGCATTCATGTTTTGTTGTTATTATACAAATCATTCCCTACAAGGCCTATATGCTATACTCCTAAAATCAAAATTTTAATTGTCTACTACCTCAGAACACATGCTACTTATTAAAGTCTATATATTGTGATAAAGTCTATGTATTGCGATATGCCAATTTTATACAGCATCCACAGTTTTGAACAAATTTAAACCTTCACTATTATTCACAAGTGTGCTGCCATTAGAAGATTTTGACACCCCCACTTTAATTTATGAATGCCTGTGCCTTAGCATGTTTTGATGAAGTTGCCGAGCTTAGCATGTTTGACGGAGGCAAATGAGGAAAGGCTCCTTCACCTTGGTAGTCAACTCATTTTCTCAGCAAGAAATTATATAAGGTCCAGCTTTGTAAACATTGTATTTTTTTTTCTTTAAGTTATTGAGAAGCAACAATTTTTGGTGAGTTCCCCATGTGTGTGCCTCATGCCCACCCCATGATTCCTTTTTCTACTGCAAAACCCTTCATAATAATAATAAAAATACTGGTATCTCATAGAATCATAGAATTTTAAGGGCTTGGAAAGGACTCTAGAAATCATCTAGTCCCAACCCTGCTGCCAGGGGCAGGGACACCTCCCACCAGACTGGGTTGCTCAAGGCCTTATCCAACCTGACTTTGAACACTGCCAAGGTTGGGGCATCCACAGCCTCCCTGGACAGCCTGTGTTGGTGTCTCACCACCCTCACAGTAAAAAACTTCTTCCTATAATCTGACCTAAACGTCTCCTCTTTCAATTTGTATCCATTACTCATTGTCCTATCACTACAGTTTCCAAAAAAAGTGCTTCTCTGCAGCCCCCTTCAGATACTGGAAGGTTTCTGTTAAGTGTCCATGAGACTTTCCCTTCTCCAGGCTGACAGCCACAACTTTCTAAGCCTGTTGGGGAGATGCTTCCTCTTATCAACTTCATGGCCTCTGTACTTGCTCCAACAGTTCCATATCTTTCCTATGTTGGGGACACCAGAACTGAATGCAGTACAACAGGTGGGATCTCACAAGAGCACAGTAAATGGGCAGAATCACCAACTTTGACCTGCTGGCCACACTCCTTTTAATTCAGCCGAGGATCCTACTGACTTTCTGAGCTGTGAGCACACACTGACAGCTCATGCTGAGCTTTTCTTTATCCACCACCCCCAAGTCTTCTTCACTGAGCTTCTCTCAGTCACTTCTCAGACCAACCTGTAGGTGTGTCTGGAATGGCCACAATCCAGGTATAGGACCTCACACTTTGCTTTGTTGAACTTCATGAGGTCTGCAATGGCCCACCCCTCAAGCCTGTCAAGGCCCTCACAGACAGTACCCCTTCCCTCCAGCGTGTTAGCTGCACCATACAGCTTCATGTCATCAGCAAATTTGCTGAGCGTGCACATGATCCCACTATCAATGTTGCTGACAAAGACGTTGAACAGTATTGGCCCCCGTACTGACCCCTGAGAGACACCACTTGCCACTGGTCTCCAAACGGACAATGAGTTATATTTGTGCATGGGAGTTTGGATTTGGGAAAAAAAGCCCAACTATACATTTAAAGGACACTTGCTCAATGATAAAGGTAGCAAATAATTCAACTTTTAAAATTTTAAAACTGGTTTCATTTGAACAACCTTATACTAAAATTCTAACCAGAATTTACAAGATCATATTCAAGTGAAATATTGTAATTTAAATGAATGTTCCCTACGAAGATGAATTTAACAGAAATATTTTAGCAGACCTCTTTCTGTGGTGATAGTAATTAGTTGCTATTACTCAGAGTGCAAATACATACTCAGCACATGTTAACAAAAATAAGACAGTCTTTAAAAAGAATATGAATCAATTCAAACCCTAAGTAGACTAATTTAAAAGGGCCTTATTGAAAAACATTTTCCCTCTCCGCTCAAACCATCCACCTGTTTTGACCAGTAAAAACATGCTGCAAATCTGTCAAAGTACTCAAACATTTTGAATCAAGGTCTGTATTGGTAGAACTCCAGAAACCTGCACCATGCTCAAATTACACAGAAAAAAAGAGTAAGTTGCTATTTTTGACATCTTCAGCATAAAATGCTTAATATAAGGTATCTCTCAGCATTCAGAAGAATAAAAAGTAACTAAATGAACATGTTTTCATAATTACACAAGTAAACTTTTCATTGTCCAAATTCAAAGCAAGGAAGACCCATTTATCCATGAACAAGCTGCTGGTCTATCAACGTCAATACCAAATACAAGCACAGGTCCTGCAACCTTCCAAAAGTCCTCTGAAATCCTAAATTCTGTTTTTCCCTGTAACAAAGATTAACATCCTTCCGGCCTTGGGACTATACATTCAGATGAATGAGGTCAGCAACCACATTTGTAAGGCAAGCTGCCATAGATAAATTTCCAAGAGACAACTGGTTTATTCATGTTAAAAAGGGATGATTGCCCAGAGCACTGAGTATAAAAAAAAAGGAAAAAAAATCCCTAAGATATCTCTGGAGTACAATACTTACTCTGTTAACTTCAAGTCATTTATTCACCGTACACTCAGTGCAGACTCTATAGACATTTAATTGAACTGCTTGAAAACACGTAGCCGTATATAGCAATATTCCAGGTATTGTTTAGTCATGCTTACCTTTAAAGAAACAATCTTCATTGTGTACAATGGTGATCTTTTGCTTTTTCAGACAGGCAGCCCTGTGTACTTCGCAGTGGTTTTCATAGAATTCTCCATCAGAACCACACACAGGCTTGTAATGTGGCTTGCAGTGCTCCATGCACAGACATTCAGCTTGACCAGTCTTCCCATTCATAACACAGTGTCTACCCAGACCACAGTACTTGTTTTCACATGATCCAAAATGGCCATCCTGACCAAGATACCCTTAAAAATAAATAAAAAGAAGTCTTGATTAATTACATTTTGTTTATTTGTATGCAAGATACAAAAATGATTGAGTTGTGTAAATAAAGTGAGACTGTCTTTGTTACATCCTTGACTAATGTTTAACATAAGTCAATCTGAAATGAAACAAATTTAGTCTCTTTATCATGATTTTTATACTTTTAGTCATTGTCATAATACACTCTTCATTAAAAAATAAATCATAGTAAATTATGCCTTTGTATATTGACATTTTTCACACTAATATTGCTATATTATTGCTTGTAAAAGAACAATGTAATCTCTGGAATTTAGATCATAGAGTATCTCAAGTTGGAAGAGGCGCATAAGGATCACTGAGTCCAACTCTATGCTTCTCGCAGGACAACTTAAAAATAAACCATATGACTAAAAGCATCATCCAGAATCTTCACGAACTCTGGGAGGCAGATAAAAGACATTCACACATCAAGACTGATACATGAGAATAACTAGAGTTGGGTCAAGGCTCTTGAACAACATGAAATATTAAAAAAAAAAAATCCCCAAAACCCAACAAAAGCTCTGTGGTGTCAATATGGTGACATTTCAGGGAAGAGAGCATGGATGAACAGGACATTCAAGTGAATGGTGGCTAGGAGTCAAATGAGGCTCTACTTTAACAAGGAGAAATATGATTTTGATAGCAAGCAGAGCTTTAAGAGTGCTGCAGTAGAGATAAAGGAGTTTCTGCTGGCTGTAACTTCCAGTTCCTTCTGCTCCTAAAACATGGAAATGGATTGTATACCTTAGGCTACCAAAGCCACCTGTCTACCTTCTATCCCATCTATGCTGCTGCCACCATGTAAGACAAGCACTGTTTGTCAGAAGCAGATCTCTTGGGGAAATGGAAAGTTCAGGGCACAGTAATATTTCCTTATTACATCCTCAGTTTTCATTTTGATTGCCATTGAACTATGGCTTCTTGGTGAGGGAAAGGTTATGATGTGAAAATGAAAATACAAATTGTCAATTGCAACTACCAAAACTTTGATTACATAGGTGTTCTGATAACATAATTGTGCCCTAAAATAAACATAAAAATACTAAAATGTTTCCAAATGTGGAAATAGACACTGCCCTTCACAGTTACTTCATTTTATCCTCTTGCTCCACACTTCTAATCTCCAGAACAAACACTTAGCGTTGTAATTCCTTGCAACACTTTCTGTATCCTCACACTCTGGTTGAATAATACTTGGCTACCCATATAAAAATAGTGTGAAAAAACATATTACGATTCATAATTTGGTAGTGACTTGGTCCTATTTGATGTACTGAAGTGCTAACATGTCAATACCATAGTTTGACACACACTTCTTGTAACCACAGAGAATTCATGTTCTTCACTTTAGGGGCAGAAAAATCTCACTTTTTATTGTTAAGCTTTCAGGTCTATTAGACAACCGTGCTTTGATGTCTTGCTTTCTCATACAGCAAAAAATTTCTAGACAAATGTACTACAGAAAGCACACAACCATAAAAAATGGTCAAATGACATGCTTTCCTTGTATTACTTGGTAATAATTTCAGCACATAGTTAAGAGGACTACATATTCACATACGGCTGAAACAACTACACTACAGTGCTTTCTATTCACATGTATAGACCAGACTGACGGTGGGTTTAAGCAAAAACTGACCATGCACCAAACTGACTTGAAACAGGCAAACTCAATTCAACATTAAAAATTTCCCAGAAGTTTTTGAAAATATTTCTCCTTGTGCCAATGTATAACCATTATTTACAAGCAAAAGACATTAACTGACAGAAATTAACGTAAATCAAATTTCCTTCTATTAGTGGCAACCTCAAATAAGGTCTTGCAATGTCCAAGAGTATTTTACAGCCTAGGTCATGTACACATATTACAGTACTTAAGAACAACTTTGAAGTGTTGGAATTGAGGACGAAGTCCACTATTGTTTCTGCTTTCTAAATGTAGAATAGAGATGTCAGTCTGCTTGCCTCTCTGAATTATTGACAGGTGTGTGGTGACTCAACTGTGTTGTATGTTGCTATGAAAATAGAACCCACTTAAGACTTCACTTGGGACTTCATTTTATTACTCTAATTGAATCTGATGCCTGAATGCAAAACAGCTCCTTTCAAATAAGGGAGAATGACTTACATTATAATATGTTGATATTGATAATATCAGTATACATCATCATATATCAGTTATGTACAGCAATGAACAAGCAAGAATTTAACCCTAATGAAAAACTATATTTGTTATGACATGTTTTATAAATGCTTCAATGTCACACTATTCAAAACCAATAAATATATTTGCATACATCACTGTATATGTAACTTCTTCAATTGAAGTCTGTGGTAAAATTCCCATTGACATCAATAGAGGAAGGATTCTTTCTCCAGCCACAGTTACAGCCCTAGGTTTAGCATGTTTAACAAGTACTGTTCAGTGCTGAAAAGGAGCAGCTATGTAGTCTCTCAAGTGGTGTATAGTACATATAATACATGTTTAAGAAGAAACAGTTTAAAAGTGTACTCTGGAACAGTCTGCTAAACAGGGGTTAGCAGACTACCAGATCACTCATAGCAAAAAAATAAGTATAAAATCATTGCAATTGCAAATGAAGTGACAAAATATTCACAAATATAAATTTGAACTAAAGTGCACCCAATTCTGAAAATGTAAACAAACCAATAAATATTAAATAGCTACTGGGAGATACTAATAAATGGGTTTAGATAACAATAAAAAAACCAAAGCAACAAAAAAAACCAGCTTAAGTAAAACCAACTTTTGCTGCTTTTCACTGCTCCAACCCAACTTGCAAGAATCATTATATTTGAAAAATCCTTTTTATTTTATGTTTCTAAAAAAGGGGTTTCCATAATTTTCATCTTGAAATAGAATTGCCACAAAGTTACAAGAATCTTCTCATTAGCAAAACCCCCCATATTTTCAACCAGTACGGACCATGACTTGCAGGCCATCCATGAAATGGCTATTTCAGTGACTCTCAGGAAACTGACACTATTACATTTCCTTTCTGGAATTATTATTAATGGAGGTATACTTTTAATAGTGTGATAGTGGAAAAGGTGTCTTTTTTTTTATTTGCTGCGATTTTTATGGGGTTTTTTGGGTTGTTTAGTTGGGTGTTATGAATGTCAGTGTAAATAAACCTCCTGGAATAAAATTGCTTAAGATGCAGGACCCATTCAGGAGACCGTCACAAACACCAAATTTTTCTGAAGGTTATTCTTCTATCTAAGCATGTAAATCTAGAAAGTGAGATAGTACAAGATGAACTTAAATTTCTATATTTAGATATAATTTAATAATTTTGTAAAGAAACTAAGCAATCCAGCATACTCAAGAGACTGAAAACAAGTAAGCCAGGATGACAAATAATTTAGCCACAAATACTAATATTTTTCCAGAAATTTATTATTGCTTATGTGATGATAAGCAAGTCTATATTTGTGAAGTGCAACAACACATTAGGAAAGTGTGTACCCATATTAGCAACGTGCTCTGAATTTTCAGCCAAAAAACTGTATTTGTGGATTCCAAGAGGATCTACAGTACTATGAGGAAAAAAAGTATTTTTTTCCATCTCAATGTAAGTCATGAAACATCTAAATTATTACAGTTAAAAAGAATACTATGTTTAAGAACTATCAGTAAAAATGTGTTATACCCTAGACAGCCAAAGCAGTGCCAGAGCTTTTCCAGATTCTCTTGAAATTTAAAACTCTAAACGGATATGAAAGAACAAAAATAAGAGTTTTTAAAAAGTAGAGAAAGTGAAAGTTTTCACTTTTAATGAAAAAAAAAAAAAAACAAACAAAAAACCAAACTGTTTCAAGCTGTCAGTTGGGATTCCCTGTACAGGTTTCCTATTTCAAGGCTAAGTCAACAGCACCCAGAGTTCAGCAAGTTGTAGATCGCACTTGCATCATTCACACTTGGGAATGCAGTGCATGTTTTAACATGCAAAAGGCTCACAGAAATATATACTTTTAAGTAATCATTTTAAAGAAACATTCCAAACTTCAGAAATTCGTAAGAGAATGAATCACCATGTTCTACAGTTGGCCCTGGGCTGGAACACACACACACAGGCTTTCTGTGTGTTGAGCCCTGTCTCACAAACTCACTGTTTTTTTTTGTTTCTCTAGCAACATAATTTGCATTCATGGCTTCTATCTTAACTTGCTGCATTACCTACATGTCATGTAAAACAAAGTGGCAGATATTTTTGGAGATAATGCATCGATACCTTGGGTACAAATAACTGATGGTTAGTTCTGGTGTCCTATTCCCCACTCTTTTATTTAAAACCATTATGTAAATGACCATTCCAACTCTACAGTCATATCTTTGTTTAATACACTATCTATGAAAGGTTCAACCAAGACTGTAATCCTTATTTTGATGCCTTAAAGAGTGAGGAAAAAAAACCTCCAGGCAACTTTTAGTAGGAGATAAGTGAGCAGGAGCTTTAATGAGGCTACAGGAATACATTTACACAGGATCCCCCACCTTTGACCTGAGTTTCAAGATTTTATAATAATGTCCATCCAATCCCACTCTGTTATTTCCCCCAGTCCTGCCCCATTCTGCCCCGGGCACACCCCATCAGGAATTGGGTCTGGGGCTCAGGACCCTTCCTTCATTGTCTTTGTCTTCTTCACAGCACATCAGGTCCTTGGAGGCCTTCCAAAGCTTCAGATTTGGAGGTCCTTCTGTCTGTGTCTTTATCTTCTGGTGCAAGCTTTGTGGCGCTTTTTTGCAATTTTACCTTGAAATAGAGACTAAACAGCCACTGGAATTTTGAGGGATTGATATAGGATGGGGTTGGTATGCATAAACATTCAGCTACTGAACTTATTTTACTAGTACATTAGATCTACAATAACTTCTAAAATCTATAAAATTAAAAAAAAATCAAAAATCAAAGAAACCCTTAGGCATCATTTTGTTGTGTGTTCATGTAGTCTCAAGTTTCACACAAAGCACAAATATTTCAGAGACATCAGTGGGAAGAAGGGGGGAAAAAAAAAGAAAAAAGGTAACAAATAAGATTGATCACCACCTACCATTAACACTCATAGGGCATTAACACCAAGCATGACCTCAGTATGAACTGTGTCTGCTTATAAATATTAAAGCTCTAGATGTTTTCTATTCTTAAACTGCAGCATTTTTGCAGCAGTTCCTCGACAAATTTTGATTTCACTAGCAAGAACAGCTTGTAATTACATGGACTGAGCATGACACTAAATCTGCATTACTCATTACCCAGCACTCTTGGTATATGTAATTCTTCAGTAATTTAGTACTTTATTTTGATCAGAAAAATTTTCAGCAGGGAACAAAATATAAAGAAAGAAGTGGATTACTTCAGAGTAAATCAAAAAATGCTCAAAATTTGTCAATATACTGCTTATAGTAATAAATTTCCACCACATAGCTAACAGCACATACCTTTTTAAAGGGTTGAAAGATTTCAAACTCTTCTTACCAATCTATTTTCCAAATATGGTGACAGACAGTCTCTCCTCACCTGATGTCTTGACTTTGAACTACAGGATCTTTGGCTAATTGTGTGAGCTGATACTGATACTGTAACCAACTGAATACTAATTTACCTGTATTCCAAACTCTAGCCAAACCTTTGGATACATTAGCAGGAATTTCTATTTCATGCATTTTTTTGAAGACACAGGAGCTCTGCAAAATTGTCACCTGGGCAGGGTGGTGGTGTACAGCAAAATCTCACTTGTGGTTTTATTCATGGATTTGCGTGCAAAGTAACTTTAATGTGCCTCTTCTATAAATTACATATGGACACAAGTATTTCTTACAAATTCTTAAAGCAAGAAAAATTCTTACTTCATATATATTTACTTGTCTTATCCCTACTGACTTATCCCCAACACTTATAGGTGATCTTCAATTTAAATAGTCATTCATACCTACATAGTAACTACAGCATGAAACTCATACAAGTAGAAGGAAATATACACACAGATTTCCAAACCCCACCTTCAAGACAATAAATTTAAAAACCCAACCTTAAAAAAAATAATTAAATCTCACATTCTTTTAAAATACAAGATTAAACCCAGAGGAGTCTCGTCTCTACACTTAAAAAGTCTCTTCTCATCTCTTAACATTCAAGATTTTTTTTCCCCTCAGATTTTCTAGGAGTGTATGTTTAAGCACATGAAAAAAAATAAAATAATTAGCTCTCCAGTACATTCTGAAGTTTCTTGTTCATGTGCAGTAATGGAAGCAGAAGGACACAGAAAAAGAGGAAACTATGACAAGAAATCATGGCTGGGAAAGATAAATGATAGCATTTTTCCTGACTCTTGAATAACAAACTTGAAAAAAAAAAAAAAAGCGCATTTCTCTTAACAGAACAAAGAGCCACTTGTCTAATAAAATTTGGTAGAAGAGAAAGTAGTACATTTTCTACATCACAGGTATGAAGAAAAAAAGCTTTCTAGAATAGAAAAATTGTATTGTCCTTCACCACAAGGAAAATCATTAAATTTAGACACAGTCTAAATTAAAATTAATTTAATTAATTAATCTAATTAAATTAATTTAATTAATTAATCTAATTAAATTAAATTTAGACACAGTTTGAGTACAATGATTATTAACAAAATAGAGAAATGCCTGAAAGAGACCCCTATTTACAAAGGTGGTGGAAGAATATTCACAAAAGGCTGATCATGCAAATAAACATTCTGAGCATGAGCCATCAGCACATGGAAACTCAGAGGAAAAAGTCTGAGGGACTCTGCTGCCTCATACTGTTAAGTTACAACCTTGTGATGTTTACATAATGAGATACAAGCCGAAAGAACCTCAAAAGAGGACTAATACAAGAATGTGCTACATTACTCTAACGAGCAACAACACATATGCCTGCACATATTCAGTTATCAAAAAGAATAAAAACCCATGGATAAAATGCAAGGGAGTTTTAAACCAAGAAGTAGGATTAAAAATATAGAGTTCAAGATAATAATTGCATGGAGGTAAAATAATGCAAGGTTTACTTAAAGTCTTCTACTTTCTAATGATTCAAAACCATAAAACAGTTGTACAGCAAGATGGCTTTAAAAAACTGTGGGAGAAATTTTTGTTAGAATACTGTTCTTTCTCTCAGGAGGCTTTCAAGAGAAGAAATATAAACTTGCTTTGAGAAAGGTAAAACAAGAGTGAGCTATTCCCCTTTCCACTCAAGAAAGAGCTCCTCTTAACAGCTTTGTCAAGCAATTCCATGTCACACACTCTTTTTCTAAACTCTGCTGTGCCTCGCTGTCATTGAAAGCAGTAATTTGGGTCTCCTTCAAAGTTTCCTCAGAGTCAGAGGCAAAACAGAAGAGTGCATCAGTTGCACTAGTGGTTCAAAGAAGGGAGGGTGGAAAACAAGGGCAAACAAAAGCACCATGTGCAGCAGTAGAAGGAGCACCCTCAGCTACAGAACCTGGCAACTCACAGCCCTCAGCCCTGCTCCCACCTGCAGGAGAGAAAGAAAATCATACACATGGTTGACAATCATCTTGCTGTGTCATGGTTTTCTTTCAGCATCAGGCCACTTTATACACCAGTTTACTTTGCCTGTGTGTAAAATCAGTTTTTGGCTGGNTCTTGGATGAGGACTGGAACCACTGTAAAGATTTGCACCTCCATGTAATTTCACTGAGGACTTCTGGTGTGCTTAATATTTATCAGTGAGTGCTGACCAACAGAAATAGACACAAACATTATGACTGTTCAGGCTTTTTTCAACCTTAAACGTCAAAGGTAAATACATTTAAGAGAATCATGACCTGTAATCAAATAATGTTACTTTCATACTGTCCTGCAAAGGTAAACTGGAACAAATTAGGAGAAAGTGCCATACTTACAAAGGAAATAGTATGAAAAACTAGAGTGAAAAAAAAGAAGAAAATAATACCAATACCAAGATTTGTAAGTGTTGAATACCCAGCTATTAACCTGAAATGCTGAAACCTCACCCACAAAGTGCATTTGTTAGCCAAAAACAATCAGTTCAGCATCTTTCATGTGAAGCAGCTTCTTTTACTCACACTTATCAGCCATCTTCAGTAAAATTCAGAGAATTTAATTTCCTCAGAAAAAAGAAAAATTAAATCATACCTCCTCTGCCTGAACCAAATTGAAGACAAAGAAGAAAAGTACCACATAAGAAAATGAGGAGAAACTATAATGCAACAAGAACTACACAAAAATATCTTTTGCTTATTAGGCTGAAACTTTTCCCACCTTCCAGAGCCTTCACCTACTCCTCCCTCTTCCTGGTAGCAGCCCCTTTATGGGCTTTATCTGCTCCAGGTGACCACCACATCAAGGGGCTCAGCAGCTGCCTGGCCCCCATCTCCTGCAATTAAAGAAGGTTTTCTGCAAGTTCTTGTCTCTATAAACTTCTTTGCCCCCTCGGAGGACCATTAAACACCTGCTTTGATATCAGAGCATAATAAAGGACTGTGACAACTCCACTGCACAGCCCATCCTCCAGTGAAGTACGCTGTTCAGCTTTCTGCCTGTACCAAAACCATCTTCACCACCAAAGTGCTGCTGTGCAGTGCTCTGGCCCTGTGCCCAGGGCCCAGTCAGAAAGGTCTTGTGCAACCTCTTAGCCCAGGGTGCTGCTGGTTCTCTCAGGTGACATTACTATCCTAGCAAAGACAGTTCATGTACTCATGGGAACCAAGAAAGGGTTGCCCAATTCTCTTTCATGGCTAGAAGGTCATCCTTGGGCACAATACTAAGCCTTGTAAAAATCCCCTTTGTTAATCACCCTCCTTACATTTGACCAGTGACCGTTAAATTGGTAAAATGATCTGTGGTCTCCAGACATACTACTTGCCCTACACAGGGGAATGGAAAAGACATACAGGTCTGACACAAACAGCTGAATAGATTTGGAATAAGAGTACTGCGGGCTCTAAGTGTAAATGTAGACTGATGTCCTTTGACAAGTTTCAAGTGAAAAATTCATTATTTTCAATTAAATCCTTACCTGTACCTAGCATTTACTGTGTTTGCCTTTCTCACATATTATCTTTATCCTTAGAAAAACGTTTATTATTCATTTAACATCAAACCAGGGGCAAAAAGAGTTTCTTTAAAACAAATCAGGAAACCAATTACATGTTTGCCTCATCACAGATACATGGACCTTTATTTAAATGGTTGATTGCTTTTCAATTGCAGCACAGCAGGCAATCCTCTATTCTGCCAAACACATTACCCGATGTCACCAAGAGCAGGAAACGTGCATCACAGAGACAGCAGTTTTGAAAAGGTCATAGTCTGAACAACCTTTTACACATTTTAATGTCTATTTGAAGTAAGGCTTGCTGAATATCACAAAGGGCTAGCTCAGTTCTCAGTCAGACAAAACAACCTGAGTATTGCTCACTTGTTATTCAAAAACCAAACTGAGTAGTTTTAGCAAAAATGATCAAAATAAGTAAAAGTTTCAGCTAAATTTTCAACTTGGATTTTCCTTTTACATAGTTAAAAATTAGAAAGGGTGTTAGGATTTGGTTTCAAAAACCAAGGTAGTAACTGCTGAATCACACAATAATATTAACTGTTCCACTTGGGCAATTTTGCTCATGAAGAACAGATTTTTCCATTTTGACTTAACAGTATAGTAAAAGACTATTGTGTTCTCCATAGGCATAGGTGGCTTTCCCTAGATTTAAATACGCTTCTATATGAAACAATATTATAAAGAGAAAATTCATCCCCTGATCAAGTAGCTGTCACTTAAAAAGGTCATTCAGTTATCTGTGGTACAAACTAGCATACCATCATAGAGATATTATGTAATTCCTGTGTTAGACACTGAAACAACAGTGTTATGTTGGAGTTTTTCACTTTTAAGCCCTCCTTGCAGAAAAGAGCTATGATGGTAGCTTTCTCCTACCTTCCCCAGGGACCTCTACTAGAAAAAGTAGCAGAGACATTGAGCAGCATTTAAACCATATGGTTAAAGTGCAGGATCATTACTGTTCAAGGAAAGCTAAAAAAGAAATGTCAAGTATTTTTAGTTTTAGTGATGTGAAGCATTTCCTGCCAGCAAATTTTACATTGTCCAGTTTTTTCTAGTTGTACTAAGGAATTGTGATGGGTTGACCCTGGATGGCCCATTCAGGCAACTGCCCATTCAGTCACTTGCTCATTCTCCCAGAAATTCCAAAGGAATTCATTCACTAATTTCCATGGGCAGGCAGATGCCCAGCCATCTTTTCGAAAATAGCACAACTAACAGGACCATGTCTGAATTACCAATATCGTCCCTGTCCCTCTCCTTTTGCCCAGCTATTATTGCTGAGCAGAACTTTATATGGTATGGGATATCCTTTGGGCCAGTTGTACCAGCTATGTTCTCTCCCAGCTTCATGTGTGGAGGGGGCAGAGTAGGAAAAAGAAAAGGCTTTTATGCTGTTCAAGAATGTTCAGTGATAGATAAAATTCAGTACTCTCTTGGTCAGCAGTGAGATTACTATGTGGGCTGCTACTAAGAAAATTAACTTCATCCCAGCCAGACCCAGTATAGGAGCACTGTAGAAACTTCAAGAGCTTCTCAGGTATGAGAAAATCCAGCAAAGGAAGTGTGGGGAGTGTGTTATAATCTAAACCAGTAATCAGTGGAACTTTTTAGGAAAAAAGTATATTTAGAGGAAAAACATAACAATTTTGAAATATGGAGTTTCTAATTTGATTTCTTTTACAAAAGTACTAAGATACTAAAACTTTCCATGCCCTTTACCTCTGTGGAACATAAACACTAAGATCATAGCCCACCTTAATAACTCTTACACTATTAAATTTCATTTGTTTATGTTCCGCAAACTTTGACACCAATGACCCCTGTTTGGATTTCTGAAAGAGAAAAAAACAAACCACACCAACAAAACAAATTATAAAAAAACCACAACAAACCAAACCAAACCCCAAACAAAAGAAACTCCACAACAACCTACAGAAGGTAAATATTTTAGAGACAGTAGGAGGGAGTCTTGCTTTTATAAAGAATATACATATGCATGGTGAAGCAATACCCCTTCCCTCTGGACTCCATTAAAAGAAAATAACTTCAAGTATGCTTGAACTTTCACAACTTAATTCTGCTATTTTAAGTAAGCTAAAAGTGATGCATAGCACAATGCACTGTATATACACCTGTTTTTTCAGAGCAAGACTGATCCTATCTACCTCATCTATTCACCAAAGTTGTGGTTTTTTTCTGAAGGTGTTAGTTAACTCAACATATTTATCAAAAATATCAGTCCATGAAAAGAAAAAATACATGGAAAAATGAAGTATCAAAAATCTTTATCTTGACATAGAAGAATATTTCTTTTTCAAAGATTTTTTTAAAAAGGAATAATCGATGTAAAAAGTCCATTTTAAATAATCTATGTATAGGTCTGTTTTAAAAAATACCTGGTAGACCAGAGATGTCCACTCAAATAAATATAAAAACAACGTGTCTACTGAAAATTTTTTCTCCTTCTTTGCATAGACTAAAGATATTTTCTCTGAAATATAATCCCTAAAAAAAAAAACCCCACACATTTAAAGTACAATTTTGCTGCTCAACCACAAAAACACAGTTTCAATTTTATATCCAGTAGTCTTTGTAGAAATAGTTGAATATAGAATCAATTATTCTTGTCTAATAAATATGCAAAAGCAAACTAAAGTCAAAATACAAAGAGTCCTATCTCCTACATCGTGGAAAATCAGTCTTTTGAGAAAAGTGTATATATCTTTATGAATGAGAAAGCACTTAGCTTTCAACAGAAAGAAAAATGCTAGTCAGATATTCCAGCTGTCATGGGTTTTGTATTAGTTCATATAACTTCTGTCTAGTGACAAATTGCTCCCATAAACATGGAAAAATAGTACTTTTTTTCTTGGACAATACTAGAATTTAATAAAACCCACTAGCATTGCTACATAAGAATTAATCTAGAGCTATAGTAGTAGCTCATCCTTAGGCATTTCAGAAGTAAAAGTTACAGAACTAATTGCACAAAACCAAAAAGATAATTTTAAACTACTATTCAAAAGAGTGCTGTCTACAAAAACATTTCCAGTGGTTTATAACTTTCACACATCTGGTTCAGCTGTTGCATTTCTTCCCACCAGAAAACTAAACTGGAAGCTATAGCCACCACAGGTCAAGACTGACAACTGTTTCAATGGCTTAGCTACACAAGCGCAGAATGAAAATGAAAATCCTGTTCTATTTGTTGTAATATTTGTTGTATATTGAATTTCCAACAGGATGACTAACTTTCATACCCATCTGTAAAGATAAATAGTTTGTTACTTGTCCTACTTCCTTAAGTGCATTCAATTAATTTATGAAATATAGATGTAAATTTATTTTTTATAGCTAGAGAAATAAATTTTGCCATGGGAATAACTATTTTGAGCTAATAATATTTGTTATATATATTTTACTGAATTGAAAGTTATTTCAGGTGAACAAACGTTGTTTATGCTTGGCAACCCTAAATTATTAATTGCAGCAGAAATAAATATTTCATCACAAATCCTTTTAAAATAGCAATGCCTTTGTAAGTAAATTTTTACAATTATTTTTATCATAAACAGTTTAGTTAAATGACTGATATTATAATCTATAATGTTTTTTCTCTGTGCTTAAGGTAGGTCTTTACAGCACTTTGAAAACTGTCAGAAAAATCTATAGGAGAAAATAATTTAAATTAATTAATTGTTAGTTTAAAGTTCCTGGAATGATCCAGATAACTGGCTTAGTTTTCCATATATCATTTATAAGTTGACAGTATACATTTATCCTAACTGAACTGAATTGGAACTGCATTATTTTCTTTTTATTTTTAATTTTATATATTATATATATTTATATTATTTTTATTCATGCATTGTAGAGTAACACTCATATAATGCTTATGTTAATTTAAAGACATGGCGGAATTTATTTTACTTCCTTAATTCATTTTATATGCGGATTAAATAGCACAGTAATACAGTCCAGAAAAAAAACCCACTAAATACAAATAGGAATTACTTTTAAAGCAGTTTAATCCATAAATCACCATGAAAGATTTGGACATCAGTGTACTTCCAGTCATGCTGATCAACACAAACTTCTTGTTGTGTCTTTAAACATATTCATTATTTCATACAGAATTTAACCTACATCACTTTGTGAATGTCAAACTACAGCTAACAGACAATTTAATAGTATTGTTATGCATGTATTTGTAAATAATTTTCACACTAGTAGCACTAGTTAGCACTACAATTTCTAGAAAACAGCAAAATGATTGAAAATGTATTTGTGTGTAAAGGTCTCTGGAGCTCCCTTATACCTTTCTTGAAAAAGATTTGGAAAGCCCATCACCTAGAAAGAATGTTTTCTACTTCCCTAGTATTCTTCATTTTCCTTCTGAATTTAATAGCCAGTTTAAACAATATTTATCAATATATATGGCCTATTTATTTTTTCAACATAACTTTATTGCAGTAGAATGATTTTGTCTGAGTATGTACACTGGACAATGTGCAAGTACTGAACTTAAATGTTTCTCTTCCTCGCTCCCAGAAGAATTATATGCCTTTCTTTCCCACTTCTCCCTTCTTGAAGAACTTTTCTGAATAGACAATAGTCTTGACAGTAACATTCCACTCACAGGAACACCACAAGAGGGCCAAAAATTAACTCAGCAAGAAAAAAGTATGGAAGTTCTGTGGACTCTGCATCTGTCAAGTCAAACTGATTTTTTCCGGTCAAAGGAGACACACTTCCCTGTAACTTGATACCTGTGTGCTATGGTAAAAGATGCTGAAGATTTCAAAAGCAGTGATGCCAGCTGAAACGGATAAAAATGTGCAAAGAATTGAGCAAAGTACATCATCTGAAGTTGTGCCAGTACCATGAGATTCCTGCAGCTAACACAGAAAGCACACTAAGTGCTAATGACTAAACTTTTCTTTTCCTGTAAATGGACTATTTGCTATTTTAACTTTGCATTTCCTTGAGTACTGAAAAAATGAGAAGTTATGCTTTTTGTACCTCTATAATTTCTTTTTAGTGAAATCAAGGAAATATCATTTTATGGTGCAGACATTAACAAATAGCTCATGAGTGATTCTTCCTAGTTTACTGAATCTATGCTGATATGCAAGTATAGTGAACTAACTGTTCTTTGAATTCATGCATGATGAACAGTAGATTTTTTTAAAACTACTGAGACCGAGGTAAGTTCATACTGAACAAATGTATAAATAACAAAACAACTGACAAAAAGTGTTTAGAAAATAGAATGATTTTTCTAAATCTATCCTTACCTTTTAATATTATGTTTTAATAAAAAGAAAACATCTATCTTGACAGTTTTTCAGAGAGTATTTAGTGCTTTTAATTGTAAAATAATGTGCAATCTCATAAGGATATCCAACAGAATCCTATTAATGATGAAACATGTCACAAGAAACAGCAGATGAAGAAAGCATTACTTCTTTTCCCCAATTTTCAATTCAGACTCCAGAATCTAATTACAAGGGCCATACTCCTATTCCTCACTTCTGAATTCAGACTCGAGGTCAGTCCGGCTACCTTAAGTTTATTTTCTTTATTCCATTTAGTGGGAGGGAGGAAGAACCTTCACTCCAGTTTATACTTCCTGAGGGATTGCCACCAGCTTGGGGGAAAAAAAATCAATTTAATACTTTCAAAAATCAATTTGGCATAGAATCATTGAATCATTAGGGTTGTAAAAGACCTTTAGGGTCATTGAGTCCAACCTTTAAGCCAGTACTGCCAGGTCCACTAACAAACCATGTCCCCAGGTGCCACAGCTACACATTTTTTGAACATTTCCAGGGATGGTGACTACCATTTCCCTGGACATCTTGTTCCAGTGCCAGGCCCCTCTTCCAGTGAAGTAATTTTGCCTAATATCCAATCTAACACACACATCAATGCAACTTCAGTCCTGTCCTATTGCTTGGTACTTGGAAGAAGAGACCAATACTCACCTCTCTACAACCTCCTTCCAGGTAGTTGTAGAGAGCAATAAGGTCACTCATGAGCCTCCTTTTCTCAGGATAAACAATCCCAGCACCTTCAGCTGCTCCTCATAAGACTTGGGCTTCATTGCCCTTCACCAGCTCCATTGCCCTTCTCTGGACATGCTTCAGAACCTCAATATCTTTCTTGTAGTGAGAGGCCCAAAACTGAACACAAGATGCAAGGTGTGGCCTCACCAGTGCCAAGTACAGGGGAACAATCACTTCCCTAATCCTGCTGGCCACACTATTGCTGAGACAGGCCAGGATCCATTGGCCTTCTCAGCCACCAGGGCACACTGCTGCCTCATGTTCAGCCAATGTTGACCAGCACCCTCAGGTCATTTCCTGTCAGGCAGCTTTCCAGCCACTCTGCCCCCAGCCTGTAGCACTGCATGGGGTTGTAGTGACCCAAGGAGAGGACCCTCCAGGAGACCAACATTCCTACTCAGCTGGGTGTCATCTGCAAACATACTGAAGGTGCACTCAACACCCTCATCCAGATAATCGACAAAGATATTAAACAGGACAGGTTCCAATACTGAGCCCTGGGAACGACACTAGTGACCAAACACCAACTGCATGTAACTCCATTCACCACCACTCTCTGGGCCCTGCCATCCAGCCAGTTTTCTAACCAGCAAAGAATGCAAGCCAAGGGAAGCCAGTTTTTCCAGTCATAACTGAATTTATATTTGATGGAAAACACAAAGACAGAAAACAAATTAATCAAAGATCCTAAGCATGTGATTTTGGTTCCTAAGTTGACATCTAAGGAAATACACAAAACACAGCTAAAAAAATAGTAAAACATCGGGTTCCATTTGTTTATTTGATTCAGCCAAAGCATTTAGAAAAAAGACATATCTGTATTATGATCTCAAATGTGTTAATAATCTACATATCCACCTTGACTTATTTTCAATACCAGGTTATTTGAAATGTTTTCATGTGGTAAGAATATCCGTCTATTTATATGACATACCATTCCATTGCCAAAAGCATACAGGGAAGAAAAGGGAGAAGGACTGAGACCCAACCAGAGACCATTCATATTTTAACCTGCTGTTATTTGAAACATTTTTCTGTAGAGTTCTACTGAACTCTCCACTTTGCTTTGTGGCATTCAAAGATTGTGTGGACTTGGCTGAAGCATTCAGTGATCCAATTATTTGAAAAAAAATGAGGGAACTGTTTTGCAGAAAAAAAAATTAAACATAGAAGTATAGTATATACTATACAAGTATATAACAAGGTTATGTTTCTTACCTCCCCTAATTTCCCTAACATTTTCTGTGAAAATCCAGTGTTGCATTAATTCAGTCAGGTATAAATTCTTGGCCTTGAATAGACTGAATTTCTACACCAAGTAAAAAAAAAGTAATCATAAGAGACTTGGAGACAGCAGTAGGAATTGTTTCTTGAGATTATGACATCTTGTGAGCAAGATGAATTCCCTGAAGCATGGTAGTTTTCAAAAAGAAAACCACTAGTGAAAAGTACTGGAATGTGCAAAAAGAATGTAATTTCTACATTCCCTCTAGAATAAGAGCAACATTAGAAAATAAAGATTCATGTAAAGATACTCAGTGTATTTTTCTGTTACTATTGTTCAGCCATTCTGAAACAATGTGGTTTTCCTGAAGAACAGTCAATGCAAAAACAAAGAAAAGCTAAATGTTACAGACCTGTTAAGAAATGGGAAAGAAATAGAAGGTTTATAAACACTGAACTGAAGTACAAAACAGTAGAATATCCAAAGGCCATGACAATTCAAGTATTAAATAAAAATATGAAATGAAATAAAATGACATCTAAAGTGAAATCTACTGTCTAAAAGACAACATTGCAAGTATGCATGAAATAATGTATAATTCATCTTATATAATGTCTCATAAAATGAACACAAGTAGTACTAAAAACTAGATTTACCTTAATGCTAATGCAGACAGACTTTCAAAAATAACCATCAACAAAATCTGAGGCTAAAATGAAAAAATGCATTTTATGAATAAGTCTGGTAACAACTATCACCAGACATATAACTCTATATCCCTATGATACTACACAAATCTAACTGTTCTATAAATTGTGAATTCCAAGGTATTATACAACTGAATTCATGGAATACTGACATGCACTATGGTCTAAGTACACAAAACATAGCAATGCATGTAATTCTAAGAAATGAAAACAATGGAAAGTAAAATGTGAGGTAAAAAGAGCTGTTATTGACAGCTATTTGTCAAGAATGTTATAAATCACATAACTTCTATGTAAATTGGGAAACAGGAAGGGCAAAGAACACTTGCATGTTTCTCTGTATAACAGAAAAGAGAGGGTTATTCTGAAACTCTTTGATTGCTTTTCCTAATACTTCTATACTTTCTGGAAAATAAAATAGAAGTGTAGAAAGATAAAAAGAAATTATTTCCCTCACTCATCAAGAAAAAGCAGTTTTATTGCTGTGACTCTAACCCATTCTTATAGTTGAAATAATAGCTAGTGCCTCTTTTTGGAGAAATAAGGTGTTCCAGTCCAACATTTCCTTTTACTTCCCTCCAAAAAGCTTCTTTCCTTTCTATTATCTTCTCATTTTTTCCAATGACAGAGAAAATTCCTTCTTTCTGCGAACCCCAATTAACAAAACTACACCTGTTTGCTTAGCCACTCAAAACTTGCTTAATGTGAAAGCTTTGGCAGGCAGCTTTGTTATTCCGTATTAATTTCTTTTTACATTTTTGGTAGTGCAATAACAAAATCCATCATTGTGTTATTCTGGAAGTTGTGACAGAAGTCATACCTTTATTTGAGTCTACCTAGGCCAATCTGTCTGACTTACACTCTTACAAACAATGTTTCATCAGATTAATTTTGGAATACATTTTGTATTGCTGCTATATGAGAAATGCATAGTTTGTAAACAACATATTTATAAGAAATATATAGAGAAGAGAAACAGACCATCACAAGTGTACAAATTAAAAAGTGATGCGTAACAAAGTAGGATGCTTATGACTTTGTTTCAAAAAGAATAGCTTTGGAATGAACTTCTTATGATCTGGAGGCAAGCCAAACAATCTCTGTTCACAGAGAACAGGAAGCAAGTTCAAGCTTAATAAAAATTACTACTACTCTATACAAAACTCATTGTAAAACTATGCATATATATGACTAAATTGCAATCAATGATTCAGTTTCTTTTTCAAGTAGAATATTTCTGAGAGATCAAAAGGAAACCTGCAAACATCCAGAACACACTGATGTCAACAGCTAACAAAGAACAAACTACTGATAGTTAAATAGTGAGCTGCCTTTTTTCCTAAGAATTAAGGCCATCTTAAAGATACAGAATACAGAGTTCCCTTCTAGAAGCTATTGGGGAAATTTTGCATAAACAGGGATCATTGTTACTGCCAAAGGGACACAGATATGGGGGAAAGGTGTCATTGCTCATTTATTCCAGTTCAGGAAGAAAGGTCAGTCAGTTTCCAAAACTCCTCCAGAAAAATCTCACGTGAGATACCAGGAGGGTACATCCACCACTAAAAATCTTCCTGCTGCAACCTAGTTCATTTTCTTTTCACCAACAGCATTCAAATTTTGACAAAAGATCATCCTAATTAAATGATCATTCTGAAATCAAAATATTAGACTGAATTGACACAAATAGGCCTGTGGGCATATCAAAGGCATTTCAATCACTACATAGAGGATCTAAAATATTTTCATATTTTGAATCCTGAATTCCAGCCCTTTTGCTCGGATATAAAATGCTGTTGCTGGGGGAGGGAAACAAGTTAATTGGTATTTTAGCATTAAAAAACCAAAACAAATCTAGTAATATCTAAATTATCCGTGTGCACACTAGGGTCTACTTCTCATTATTAAGTCAATCTTTTTTTTGACAGTACTTGACATATTCTTCTTTAAATCCTAAGGGAGAAAACACACATATTTCAGCAGCTTTTATTAGTTGGTATATTCATCAGGCAAATCAAATCTCTGAATTATAGTGTGTCTTAATGCTGCCTTCAAGAGAGGAATGCGCCAAAAGCAACTAGTATTTAAAGATTAAAACCAAAGTAAAATAATTGTAAATTATCTACAAGGTATTGCTGAGGGCCTAGATTCTTTTTTTCTTTGCTTCATCATACATGGTAGCAGCTGTGAATAATTCTATGCTTTAAAGATAAATTTTAGTATAATTGCCAAAAAATTAGTAACTTCTCAACGTGAAAAAAAGAGAATAAGAAGCTGTTCTAAAGACAGCAGTAACTCAAAAGGTGAGGAAGAATTTAGTAAGCTATTTAAAAAGGCTCAAGCACATGTTTAATATTAAAATTAAGTATTTCATTAGAGAAAGTCAACCTGTCATGTAAATAATATGTCACTGTACTACAGTTGTCCTCATGCTGTGTTTGCTAGGATTCTTATCAATTCTGCCTATATAACACATCAGAAGTGATTCCACAAATTCAAAATCGAACTTTTAATGAAGATTTATGGCATACTTAGCAACATGAAGGAATAACCAAACTCTTCCTTTTCATAAGAATTCTGATAAAGAACACTGGAAAAATCATTACAATCTTTCATGTTTTTTTTCAAGTACTTTATAAAATCAAAGGAAACTAACTAAATTATTAAGGAATAAATAATCCTGGTGAACAAATAAGAATAAATACAGTTTCCTGATAGAGTAAAATTTAACTTCAAATTTTCAATTCACATTGCAAGTTTTTCTGCATGTGCTAAAATCACAAAATACAGCAAAAGTCATATCAGTTGCTTTCTTTACTATTCAATACTCTTCAGGGTCCCAGAAGAGTTTAAAACGCACTAGTAAGCATTTTGATGATAAGGATACTGAGAAAATAATGATCATATGGAATTAAACTGACTGGAAATGTTGTTCTTGCCAGAATCACATACTGTTTTTCAGTTACATAGATTTTTATTAGAAAATATAAATTTGTTGAAAAAAATTTATATTGGGAAATATACCATGGGAAAACATTGGAAAAAATTGACCATGTTGAGACTATAATAGACAGTAGCCTGATTCTTGGTGAGGGCACAAGATACAAAAACAGCACACATTTAAAATACTTCACGGCAACAAAATTTACTGAGGGTAAAAATCCTCTTGACTCTGAACAAATTCCACTTAATTCTGAGAAGTCTCAATTCACTGTCATCACAGAATTTTGATTCATTTCTAAAACAAGAAGACCAGCAACTACAGTACAAAATTTGTCCAAGCCTGAGTACACTTTCAATTTTCCCAGTATCGGGAAAGTCTTCACCATATGTCTCTGATATAGTGCAGTACGGTACTGGAAAGTAATTCTTGTTCTCTTCACAGCTTACTTTCCTTTAATACTACTCACATTAATGGTTCTCAGTAGTATAAAGCTTCTTTATAGAGGGTACACCTAGGGTTAAGCTTTAACTCTATAAAAATCTAGCAACAGATAACAGAGTACAGAAATCTTATACTCTGTTCAGAAACCTCATCTTTTCCATCCTCTTGGAGTGAAATGTGTATTCTTTCTAGTGTCATTTCAGAAAAAGAAAATAATGAATGCTTCTCATTCTGCACTAATACATATGCACACCTCTTCCATCCTTTGCAACCCTTTACAATAGCATTTTGCCTCATTACTTGTAAAGTACAGAATTTAGAACTTCTTTTTTCATTTTTCCCATTTCTACTACTCCAACTTTAAATAATCATATCTTCTGAATGCCTCCTGCTATTCCTTCTGAGATAAAGTTTTAAAAAACAACAAAAAAATCCTCACCCACCCAAAGATAATAGTCATATTCATTTGCTGAATTCTACTAAAGGTGAGAAGAAGGAATAATAATAATTTAGTACTCCCATGGAATACCATACTACTGTAGCTGTTTTGGCACAGTAATGCTCCCATAAACAACTTACTAGCATCACAGAATAATACTTATACTTCATAAACAATGCAGTGTTATTACAGAGGCATCATATACAAACTGATACTGGACGACTTTCTATAAAATTTATTTAAGACAGACAAGCTTCAGTCAGAAAGCAGAATAAAGCCACATTAATACTAATTAAGTTCTCTAAACACTAGCCACTCTCCTGGTCACTGCAGTAAAACAAAGCAATTCACACCCCTGCCGTGCATCAACAGCAAACTCTCCATATAGGTCACCCATTCCTCCAAAGAAGAGGTGGAAGCCAAAGAGGAAACACAGGCATATGTGTTGGCTAATGACTAATTGGCTGTTGTAGTTGGCTGTTGGCTAATGACTGTTCTGAATCAGGTATTCAAAGTCCACAGGATTCAGCCCTGAGATACATGGACACAAATGAGGATGAAGGTCCACATATCTGCTTGCATAAGGATTAAGATTTAGTGTTTCAGACACTTTTCTGTTTAAATCCTGAGCACACCCCATCTAAGGCATTCAGTCCTTCCTTTACAGAAAAATGAAGTTTGTGATCCAGTTTCCCTTTTTCCATCTCTTTTATTAACTTACATAATTTTATTAGTGAGGAATTGACAATTTTGCTACATCTAATAAGGGGTAAAAATAAAGGATATAAATTGTTCTTTGAGCCATCAGCCTAACGAAACTTGTTTTCTCATAGGTTGTCTTCTGTCTCTTGGGTCTGCCTTTGGTCTTTACTTTTTCTTGCTCCAAATTTTCTCCTTTTTCACTGTAAATTCATGCTTCCTATAACATGCTACCAGATAATAGTCAGAGTGCATGATTAGTAGATGAGTAGATCAAATAGATAAACAAAATGGCATGCTGGCATGTATATAGTAGCTGGCCTGACATTACTCATGTGCAGCACATATTGAAAACATCTTCTTTCCTCTTTGCAAGATACTATTTGGGTAGTCCCTTTTGTAAAGTTGTTGATTAGGATAAACATGGTAGAAGGGATTTCAACAATTTCTGTTTCCAAGTTAAGTCAACCTGATCAATACACTTAAAAAGTTATTATGAGGTGACTGACAGGAGAAAATAGAAAAAAAGGGAAAAAAAGGAAAAAGTTACTCTCAAAGCTTCATTTATTAAAGAACTCAGACTATAAAAGAAAGAAAACAAAAAAATATAAGGAATCTGATGGTAGCTAATAAGTAGTTAACTGTACTCACTAGGAAGCAGCTAATTTACCTTTGGACAGAGCTGATAATTAAGGCAAAAAAACAACCTATATGAAGAAGAATAAAGATCAGGAGCTTTATTAAAGAGTGAAAGGGTTTCAAAACAATTTTAATGTTACCTAAAATTCATTCAGCAAACTCCTTGTGCTAGGTCTTTAAGATGTCTTGTAAGAAAATATGTTCCTAATGCTAATAAAAGGTTTCACTGTAGTCATCAAGGGCAATCATTATCTTTTGAATGCAAGATGAGTTCACTTTAGCATTGCTATCGGATTTGTTTGCCTATTTCATTAATAGCTGTATTCACTACTGCATAATTTTGCTTGTCACTTTTCTTAAGGTTTAATCACCTGCAATGTCTCTTAAATAGTTCAGAATTCCATATTAAAAATAAAGCCTTAAATTTTTTAGAAGTTTGTACAAGACTTACCTCTGTTGCTCACTGCAAGTGTAAGAAGGTCAGAGCTATAAAAATACAATTATATGCAATCCTCTTAAAATTAATGTCTGTAACTTGTACTTGAATCACAGATGACTTCTGTGTCAATGTTCATGTCACATATGTTAATATGCAATAGAAGAACATGAACAGTTCACGTTCTCAACATTGACATTAAACTTTTGAAGTCTCAAATTGCAGATAGGTTAAATTTGCAGAAAGCAGTACCAAAAGTCATGTGTCAGCCTGAACTCTCCTTCATCAGATCTTCACAGCATGCCAACATAAAACCTTCCCAATCTTTGTAGCATTTCTTCAGTTAGAAGTGTTCCTTTTACTCTGTGGTCTCCTCATAACCAGGTTTAGGGCTGTACCTCTGCTCGATAATCACAGTGGAATTGATACCCTACTTACTTACAGAGACAAAAGCAAAACCAGAGTTATCAGGGTAACTGACAGAACACAAAAAGGTTACAGGTAAAAAATAATGTTTCTGAGAAGGCAAAGAATACAAGTTCCTCTGTGTTTCCTTATTAGTTTGGGGGCTTTAGGGGGTTTTTTGGTGTTTTATTGTTGTTTTTTTTTTTCAGATCCTAGAAGATTTGGTAATGGAGAGTTTTCAGATTGCTGCCTATAGTTGTGAGACTGCTAACAGTTCTCTGAACGCTTCAAATAAATCAAGATCAACACTACTATGATGTTACTATGCTGTTAGCTCTTTTTGTTCCTAATAACGATACATTCTTGATGCACGGTACCTTGCAATAACTACTACTAAAAAGGCTCAGTGGATTTCAGAAATGAGAACATTTCCTTTGTTAGGTCAAAATTTCTTATGTAAAATGCCTTAACTAGGAATACAGAGCTCAGGCTGTGTGTTGAAAATTCATCTAAAGGAGTACCAGTACTTTATAAGCAAGCTCCAGTTCTCAAGTTTCAGGGACTTAAAAATAAACATACATTTTTTCCGGCGGTAAGCAGATAATGTGAAAATGTAGGGGGTTGTGGTTTTTTTTGCTCTTTATCTCGTTCAGTTTTAAGCGTATGTACTTTTCATGATACAGTTTTCTTGCATTTTCACTATGATTCACTCAGTAAAAAAAAGTCCTAAGGGAAATCTTTTGTAAAGAAAAAACTGCACCAATACTCAAGGAATATGCGTCTCAAAGGTTTTTTCTTCTACGGACAGCGCAGAGAGATGCGGGATGGAAAGAAAGTGACAGCTACCATAGCAGATAAAGCATAAACTTTCTATTAACTACACAGTGTGGCAGAGAAAGTTTGTTTCCTATTGTGGTGAATAATCGGACCAGTCCTCAGGTGAAAAATAAAAAAAAAAAAAGGGAATTAATACCATATAAACACACATTAACTATTGAAATTAAAGTTGTTCTTATTTGCTAACATCCAATCCAATTTTAGCTAAAAGAAATTATATAAATTTTGGAAAGAAAAGGGAAACACTGTTTTCAGATCTTCAACATTCCCCACTGTTTTTCATGCTACTAATATTTCTAATACCTGTAGGTATAGATACATTTCTCAAACCATGTTGTCTAAGGTATGATACAATGGGTTTGAGGTCTGGTGACTTTTATTGCATTTATACCTTTGACTCTAAATCTTGGAGACTAGGTAATTTAAACTCTGGTGTTCTGGTTTTACTGGTTGTTGTTTTTTGTAAACTGTCTAAAAATACACTTAAGGTGTATGGATAATGTTGACCAGAATTAAGACAACAGGAGTATATCCTCCATTACATCAATACGTTCTGTATTCAGTACAGAATGTGTTCTGAAAATAATTACTTTTCAATTCTTATAGCTGTCTCCCTAATGTCAAGAACATAATGATAAATTGCTAGAAATGTAGTAACATTTATAATCCCTGAGATAGAACACAAATATTCAAAATATAAGTTCTCTATTATTAGACTCTTGGCAATACTCTGGGCCTATGTCATGACTGCAGCTAGGAGCATTCCTTCAATTTTCTTAGTCTTTCCTCCCCTACCTGTGTTCTGTGTTGCAGTTGTGGGGTTCTTTTGTTTTGGTATATAAATGCACCTTATACATAGAACTAAACTTTGAAAGAGAGAGGCTGGTACAGAATGTTGTTGCCTGATTGTTAGTAGAGAGGTTCACATCAGAATTTTAACTGAGATCTGCCTGAATTCTATTGTCTTCCAGGCAGAATTCCAATTTTAACTTTCAATGGTTTGGGGAGACATAAAATTTGCCTCTTTTCTCTATACAGAGTGTCACATCCCAGAACGATAGAAATATTGAAATAGATTCCTGCTACTGAAATGAAAAATAAACAAATATGAGGTTTATTTCTACAAGTTGAAGGCTGTTTGTCATGTTAGGCAACCTCAATATGAATACAATCATCTCCCTGCCTATTGACATAAATCCAGTTCTTTTGCACATTCTCCTGTAGATCGTACACTAGAGTCAGTGAAAATGTAATACCTTCAGCATGTAGTCTTGATTACCTAAGTTCTTAATGTCTGTTGTCCATGCTTCTAAATTTCCAACATTTTTCTCAAGCAGAAATTAGTGATTCCCAAGTAAACTTACAAAAAAATGTCACCAAATAATATAAAGTTTTACCATGCACAGGCATCTTAAACTGTAATATAAATGTTTAACAACAGCACAGCCATTTTCTATTGTAGTTAGACATTTCAGCCATGTCCAGCTGAGCCAAGAAAGACAATACCAAATAACCAAATATGTCTTCTTCAAGATCAAAGTTAGATATTTTTAAATTGATTTTATTGTATTTGGTATCCTTTT
Organism: Campylorhamphus procurvoides; assembly: GCA_013396655.1. Lineage (NCBI taxonomy): Eukaryota > Metazoa > Chordata > Aves > Passeriformes > Dendrocolaptidae > Campylorhamphus > Campylorhamphus procurvoides. The sequence continues at coordinate 619,159 of WBMV01005928.1, read as the reverse complement.
AAATGATAAGCATGAGACCACACCAACTTTAGACTCCATGTGGGTTTAGTCATGCTAGTTTGATTTTTTAATGATTATTTCTATTTTGTATACTATTTTTGTTCTGTTTATCTTAACAGTGTCCAAATAAGGAAATACCAAGCAGAATTACTACCCAGTAGATTTGCCCTAGATAAACAATAGAAAATGCCAGAACAGATTAGTGGTTTGCAAATATTTTAATGGTTTCCTCTGAGACAAAAGTCCAGACTTCTTTAATGTAAGCAGGGATTACAAATGTAATCTCTACTGGGGTTAGCTCTCCGGTTCAAAAATTCTGCTTTCAAACGAGCAAAATATCTGTTAGATACAGAAGAATATGGCTTGTGATCCACCTAGTGTTTATGTCAGTAAAGGAGTTTTGTATATTCTAGGGTAAGGAAGTACCATGAGAAAAGCTGACACAAAAGAAGTACAGAAGAAGTCTTCAGATTAAAGCTCTTGAGGACATTATAGAAGTACAGTCAAGATCTGTGCAGCTGTATAATTTTTTCAGAGATCCAAGATTTCTCTATGAAAATCTGTTTTGATGTGCTGCATCTGCAATATGTACTGTCATTTACTGCCAAAAATAAAGACTCAGAGAGCCTGTAACTTTAGTAGAGCCCTTGGAGAATGAACTAGCTACAGAGGAGTACAGCATGGGCTAAAATTAATTTCTGCATTTTAGAGTACTGGATTCTAATATCACACATACTTGAGGGAATCTTCAATACAGAGAGGTATGTGGAATGCTATAACTTCAAATAGCACCTGCATCATATGGATGAGCATCCAAGACCATATTGGACTAGAGTAATTAAATTAATTATGGTAGGTCATATGAACAAAGCACAGAGGTTGCTTTTTTATGCTATTTTTTTTAAGAGTACAGGATGGCAGACATTAAAACACAATATAGCATCTGTTTCATGAATTCAACATTGTAAACTTTAGAGTAAGTTCTGATCAGACCTTTTTGATATGTAACAGTCATCTAAGGATTAATATAAATATCTGATAACCTACAGGGTCAAATTCTTCCTCACAGTCTTTCCCATCTTACTGAGATGTATTATGATCTAACTTAGGTAGTATTAAATCAGTAGGATCTGACTCAAATTCAGATCTTTCACATCTTAGAAGTGCATATTAACCTTTACATGACAAACATAACAGCATAATCTTCATTTCAGAAAGTGACTCCTACCCAGTGTTGGTCAGGGGTGGGGGTGGTAAGTCCTTCTGAGTAAGCTACTCAAAACCTGTAGCTCTAGCCATTTATAGGCTCTAGTTTGTTGGTTGTTTTTTTGTTTTTTTTGCTAGACTATATATATCACTAAAAAAGTATCTTTATTTTTTTTTAATTACAACCATAAAATTAATCTTTTCTAACCAGAGTCATCAGATATTACATATTTGTGGACGGTTTACAATTCTCACTGGCACTAATCTATCTCAATGATGATCCTGTCAGATATTTTTGGTCTCTCACTGCTCCTCCTAAACTGGCTGCTATATTTCAACATCATAAGTCAAAGATATATTAATATTTCAAGCCCACCCTAACTGAAAAGGTTTTTTCACTCAAATAAGTATTGTAGTGAAAAAAATACTAATATTTTTCCAAATATCCCAAAATAACTCTAATAACAACTGGTTCTCCTATTGTAATTTTAAGCAATTAATAAACCAAGGTCTATTTTTTAAGGAAATATAAGTAAATCTGTAGTTCATATTATAGTTTTCTAGTAGTATGTACCATAATTTGCATGCACACACATTTTCAGCTCATGGACAATACAGTTTTTGACATTAGATCTTTTCTGGAAGTCTTTGAAAAGATACACTACAGAGGGCAGCAAAATAGATCTAAACAGGTTATTTGTTCAGTGATGTTACAGAAATTTTAAAAACTGAGTGTTAGAGATAAATATTCCAGTGGGTACCATTAATGACTTTCCCCTGCCACCCCACCCTTCCCCCCTCCCCCAGTCAATTTAGATCTTAATTTTTGCTTTTGAAATCTTGTAGCATAAGCAGACACTTTCTTATTCTGCATACAGTTTACATACAAAGAATATATAAACACAAGGTTGACCTATATGTAGATGCTTGAAAATCTGTATGCACAGAAATTTTCCTCAGAAAGCTTGCATAGGCATCTAAAATCTGACTTCCATGTCAATCCTTTAGCATTTACAGATGATGCCTTTTGCTTAAGTCCTCTAAGGAATGCAAACCTGTAACCTGGAGCTTATCTATTAAAAATCATGTTATTTACTGGAGTGAAAAAAAAAGCATTTCTATGTCAATTAATATCTTTTTGATTTGTAACACTATATTAAAAGCTTAGACAGCACACAACTGACTTTTCAGCAGTGCCAATAGGGGGGTAAGCTCATCAGTCATTTAGCACATCAAAAGTAACTTTGACACGTCGGAGGTTTCGGGCTTAGGAGCAATGCGAGACGATCCAATATGGATTAACTACAAAGCTCAGTTTATTGAATAGTGTCTCTACAATTATAGTATTCTCTAAATGTACGTGCAATAGTATTATTGGTTCACACACACATAAGCAATCACTTATTGGCTAATGCTATAAGGCTGCTGTATCTATACTTGAGCTGTGGGTTCCCACAGCTTCTGCAGGTGTTTATCTTAATGAGCACACAGAGTCTTAGCCAAGGCCAAAAACTCCCTTCTCTCTCCAGAGATCCACAGAGCCAGCAGGTTCCCACAGACACACACTAATTTCTCTTTAAACATTTCCCACTCCCTTAATAGTGAAATGATTTTATGCAATATAAAATTTTGTGTCCAAACAATAAGCTCAGTAAACCACTTTACAAAAATTAAACAAATTAAAATGCATTAGTTTCTTAACTTCAATATCTTTGCAAACATTTATTTAGTCAGTTAACAGTTATAGTTAACAGTCAAAATTTGTTAACTTTTCACAACTGTTAAAAAGTGGTTAAAAAAAGGAAAATGTTTTCCAGCTTTATTTTATGGCATTCATCACAAATCATTTTTGGATTCATTGTCTTTTAAGCAATTATTTTTAACAGAATTTTCATAATACATCTCAAAACTTTAAGATCTTAAAGAGAATTGAAGAAAAGGAAAGCAATACAAGGTTTGCTCATCTGTGAGGTTTTGCACTTCCTTTTGTATAAGGTTTCCACTGCAATGGACCAATTTTAGATTTATTTTTCCTTATATTTTAGTTTAATAAAATTATTAATTATACAGGAAAAAATGCAGATCTATCGAAAAGATAGAAGTGCTGCAGACTTTAGCTCATAGGTTCATCCAGAATTTTTTTGTGTCACTTGGATTAAGCTGTAAACCATTTTGGCAATAAAGTTACTTTTGAGGTTCTAAAAACATACATGAAATGTTAACAACAGAAGTACAGAATACATTTTTGCTGCACTATATATTTTATGTCAGATATCTTCAGTATGATAACACACTGCAAAAGCTCAGTCAACAATTCCAGCACATCTTGAAATTCATAGCTAAGGCACACACAATACATTGTCTTAAACACAATTACTATAAATGAGAAAGTCAAGAATTTGACATCTCCTTAAGATATTTCTGTGTAAATCTTCGTGTCAGTCACAGGGGTCTCTGTCAAAACCAGCAAATGATGATTTATGCAAACTGGAATCAAGGTAGTACTAATTTTGGAAATATTAATTATTACTGAAAAGGTAGGCAGTGTTGCTCCACCTATTAGCTATAGCTGTCTTACTGAAATACAAGCAGTAAATACATTTTTAGTATTAAGCAACTAGCCAATGCATTCATATCTTTGAAGAAATCCTAGTGACAATTCAGACCACCATTTAGGCTATACTCAAAGACTGTTATACCACTGAAGGCCAAAAACATACTTTGACTTTTTGAATATCAATTTTGTAACATAAATATTTCTGGCTCTAGAAGTGAGCAGATAAAACATATTCTGCTACACCTTGTAGTTGTACTGTTAGAGGGAAAGAGCAGATCAAATCCAAATATATTGCGCATTTTCTGTTATCTGAATAATGAAAAACCTACAAACTAGTTATCAATTTTTCAGATAACATAAAATAGAATGGTTTATTTTTTCATTATATGAATTTCATTATTTAGTAGAAGAAAATGACTACTCCATTATTTATCATTTGCTGTTTATTTATTTAGTGTAGGGGTAGCCAAACATTTTCGACCTAACAGCCAAAACATCAGTTTGATATTGCTCAAGATGACATTCTTTCTAACTCCAGAAAAACATGTCAAAACGTAAAAGACAATCAAAAAAAAAAGAGCAAGATATATTCTGTTCTCCTCTCAGGACAACAAGGCAGAATTAACCAAACAGAAATCCACATAAAACCAAAAATTATGAAACTATGGAGTATTTAGTAGTGAGAAAATAGTAATGAAAAGAAAAATACCAAAAGTAAGGCATTTCAGTGTGTCTTGTAAAGCTGAGTGGAAAAATTCTACATATCTAGAATGCTCCTGATTTTTCCACTGTGAATCTGGCTTTCAGTTTCTGTTTTACATGACATGACAAAATTTCAGAAATCAATACGTAAGCACTGGCATTGAAATGAATACAATGTGTATTTCAAGCTCTTGATCATGTATCTCTGTGGAAAGACTAACAGACTCAAGGCACTAACAAATTCAGTTCATGTAGTGTGGACTTCAGTTCCTGCTTTTGAAAGGCCTACCTTCTCTCCTGAAGTTCTTGGGAATAAAAGAACCACTAATAACAGAGGGCATACAGATACTGCAAATAAAGGTCATTTTCTAGTAGCTGGATGGATTGCATATATGCTCCGTAACTTTGATAAAACCAAATATTGGTATGACATGAGTACACCTTCAAACTGAAGGACATACATCCTATACACTGTTTTAAATTTAATGTTATCGTTGCATCTTCTGCAGTTGTATGCCGTGGCTGACAAACTGCTAATGTTTACTTTTTATTTAGGAAATAAAAACATATTTAGCCCCTAGGTTCTCCCATTAACTGACTTCTAGAAAAGCTTTCCCCTCTTATTTGTTTAACAGAAAATCTAACATTTCAAAAAATTACATCACCACAATCCACTCCATGACTAAATTTAGCTTTTCTGGGCCTCTACACCATCCAAAGTTAGAAAACATCATACAAAGTTAGAAAACATTCAGGACAGAATATAAAGTTAGGAGTCTGTTAGCTTTCTGCGAGGGTATGACATGACTCACACAGTCAATGTAAAGCTCACTAGAACTCACACAAGTCCTGAGTCAAACACGAAGAATTAAGATCCAATTAACCAACAAGTATCCAGATTTTCTCTCTTATTTTGGGAATGGTATCAGAGGTCTTCCCCCAGGTCTCCCCCTTTCGACTTTAAAGCACTTTCCTGGTTACTCTGATGTCCAGCTCCATCTTCTATAGGTGCTATTGTCAATGACCAGAGGCACGATTAAATTGGCTGGTCAGTTAAGTTCAACACAGTGGTATTTCCTTCAAAAGAAAACTTAGAATGCACTGTTTCCATATGTTGGAAGATGGCAGAATTTTTTTGGCCCCTATTTTTTTGCCAAACACAGCCCACCTCTTCTACCTCAACTTATTCAACGAATGTAGCACTTCTCTGTGCAAAGAAAGCAAAAGCACTCCCATGAACTGATTCAGTCGGAAAAGAGCTACAATTTCTAAATGACTGATCTCTACCTTATATTTTCCAAAGCATAAGGGAGTAATTTTGCAAATGTATTGCTAAGATGCTTTTATGGTACTCTGAAAAGGATTTTTTTCTGTGCTCTAAATCTTTCAGAATTATGTCCTCTGATTTGTCAGTGTCTGCCATCAAAATCAAGCACACCGGCCGAATTCCACCAAAGTCAATCAGGCTCAATATACGTATATAAGACTCTACTGATAGAGAACACCTCTGACTCTATGGTCTGCAAATCACAGTTGCACACTAGTTAAAAAAATATTCATATTCAAGTGAGGAGTTTTTTTAATTCCATCAATTAGCTAATTTTTAGGCCCCTTAAATGCCAGTAATCTATTTTGCACTATTGTTTTCAGGTAAACCAGCATTTCTCAACAACAAGTGCCATGAAGAAGTTCTTAAAAAAGTGATAGACATACATAATATGAACTAAAATGGCTTCTCCCTGTACGCTTAATATTATGTGAATTAAAGCACTTTTTGACATTTTTCTTAAAAGTTGCCCTTCCAGTGCCCTAGCTGAAATTAAAGAACATCAAATTCTAATCCTGTTTAATTTAGAATAGCAACGAACTAATCCTAATAATGAAATAACTTCATACAACATTGTCTTTGAATCATTAGAGGATTTGCAGATAGTATCTTGTGAATGCAAACAAGATAATCACACAAGCACAGATACCAAATAACTCTTTTTCCAAACACTGGTGGCCATGCATATTCAACAAAATGCAAATATTGGCTTTTCTGATAGCAACTAGATCAGATTGCTAAAGTGTCTGATGGGAAACTGCAATCCCACTGTGGGAAACAGTAGTGACCTTCATGCTCCGTATGGCAAGCAGTAGATTGCTTGCATTTATGATTCCCCTAAACTCTAAGCATTTCCACAATTGGAAAAATAAAGTAGACATGTGGAAAAGGGCACTCTCAGTCAGTATAGAAGAGCTTGAAAGAAAGTAAACAGGCTTCATGTCTCATAATAACTCTCTGGAGAGACAAGGAAACCAAGAAATGTCATTTGCAATTGATCGATTATAAAGGTAAGTGGGCACATGAAAAGACTTCTTTTTCTTAATGACCAAGGAAAGAGGATCATAACAGGTCACACACCTTGCACATTCAGCAATCAGTATGTCAAGCAAGTATGTTAGAATACAGACATATGGAAAATGTTAATGTTTTAAAGAACATTGATCCAGAACAAGTGCATGCAGTCAGGCAGAGTCACATGACATGCTTTACCAAAAGCCTCCCCAAACACACTATAAAGGCAAACTTAAAAGAAACATCCATACTACTGGATACTTCAACTTCTATGTTTTAATCTTGAATTACTTTACACTTCCTAATCTTGCCTAATCCAACATTTCAGTTTCAAGTGGAAATAGAACAATGGATGGCAGAAGGGTCAAGATTTTCCTGCTCTTTTTATGACACTTGCAGTAGATGACATGATACCTTCAAATGAGCGTTTAGAATATGTATTTAAAGGCAATTGAAGACTCATAAGAAATGGGTTTTTTCTTAGAGTCTTATTTCTGTTCTGAGTAGTGATTCTATTTCTACACAATTTTTACTGTATGTCAGTCATAACATTTCATGTGTATGTCTGCTGAACCACCCTAGAAAGCCTTTGAGCAACATAAATACATGCTCTTTAGCTTTTGTCATTCTGTATTTCTGCCAATTTTATTTCATTAATTATACTCATAACTCTATGTATTGCTTTTGTTTAGAGATGTCACTTACAATTATAAAGAGCAATAAGATTTTTCAACATTTCTGGGGAAAGAAAGTCAGATTACTGTTAATTAGACCAGAGCGCAAGCTACTTACACTGCCCTTTGAGCAAAGAAATTATGATTATGCTACCAGAATATTTTTATTGGGGTTTTTCCCCCATTCGTAATGCATTTTTAGTGGACAATTATCCTTAAAGCTACAAAGTCACAGCTTTTATATTTTATAAGGAAGAATCAATGTGTGCTTAGTAGAACCTTAGTGACACCTACAATACAATTGGGATTTTTGTATGCCTTTCTAAATTTTTTTAATCTTTCCCTCCTTCTGAGAGCCTTTATTTAATCAGCTCTATGCAGGACTGTATAAAGCTAAGAAATATGCTTCCATTAATGTTCTTGGATTTATTTATTTCTGAGACATAATGAAACTTTTTCTTAGATTTCCATTAAAGCAATGTCATCACTGATATTTATGGTGTTTTAAAAGAATAAAAACATCAAGATTTGACTGATTATTGCTAGTGGGCCAGCAGTCACAACTGTATCTGTGTTCTGTGTGCATAATTTAAATAGACAGTAACTTGAACCTTGTTATCAAGAATTTTTGTATTGAGATCCAGACAGCATATCAACCTAAGCCTATGCTTAGGTTAAATTTAGACAGGGTGCCAAGTGAGTGAAAACCAAAAATCTGTAGCCTGGGCACCACATATACAAATAAATTCTATGTGTAACAAAGCCCAGCAAGCATGAAGAGAAGAAAGCATCCTACTCAATCACTTTGCTTTTGAATACAAAGACACTTGCTTATAGAATAGTATTTAGATGTGCAATCATTCATGTCAAATCTCTTAGATTATTTAACTAGCAATCAGCCATTACTTTATCAACGATGGATTTACCTTTTAACCAAGACCTGTGTGAGAAAATTCTAGCATATGTATGGACAAAAATCTGTCTTACTGTATTTCTTTCCCAGGCTGAAAACTCTGATAAACAGCTTTTCGATCAATAACTGTTGGCTAAACAGTCAAAGGCCTCCACTTATATAGTTATGCAGAGCCACACCAAATTCTTACAGGTTCTTAACTGTCATTGCAATGATACCAAATGGTTAACCTTTCAATAGCTGAACAAAACAAAATTTGGCAAACTTTATTGCCAACTATTACTATTTTGAAAGACAAACTTTTTTCTGACAATTATCTATACATCATGTACATAAAAATCCCCATAAAAGTCAGTCAGAATCAATCCTACTATGATTTCCGATACTATTTTGAAAATTAGAAAATATTTTAATCATTATTAATTAATAAAATGCAATTCTTTCTTGAAGATTCATCAGGCCCTCCAAGGTGATGGAAATATAGGTCAAATTACAAAAATATGCCTGTAAGACATGATCCAAAGTGAGTGTTCACCTTATCTCATTTTAGTCAGAGTGTCCCATAAAGTCCACTCCTCTTTGGAATCTGAAACTGAAAGCTATGTGCCCTACAACTATGAAAAAAAGCTAGGAGTTATTTCAAATACTTGATCTCTAAAAAGCTTTGAAAGTTCAAAGGCATATTCAAGGGAAGTTGCACATTAAGTCTTACACATGCTCCCCCTTGAGAACACAGATTATTTTCTGTCACGTCAAATCATCAAAGACATGAATGGATGGTATGAAAAAAGGAGACTGAGCTTATACAAAATAGAGCACAGGTGGGAAGAAATAATGAAAAAGAAGGTTTTATGGAAAATTATCCAGGCTTTGGCTGCACAAATAGAGTAATCCTTACCATGGAAAGTGAAGGCAAAAAACCTCACATTTTTATCATAACCCAAATGACACATATTACCCTGTCCTAGAGACGCAACGCCTTCGATTACTCTTCCAGATAACGGAAGTCTTGCTTCAATTCAAAGGAGAGGCTGAGCAGCTCCTTGTACCATCTTTTTCAGTTTCCTGAGGTTTTCTTTAATGCACCACTTTGCATGAACTCAAACAAATTTGTGTACAGTCAAAGCACCAAATCTCCTCAGTTTCACAAAACCAGGGAAATTCCTCCTGAAACGGGTTCCATTCCATCTTTAATTTATCATTAGCACACAATCACACTTAGCAATTTTAACACTGTATTAATTCATGCAGAGTGGAATAAACTGCACACAGAGAAATGTCTTGCTGCATGTTTCTAGTTTAAAATAATCTAGCTAACTTTTCATTTCAGGAGTTCCATGCTCTTTTCAAGCATTTTTACCAACAGACTTTTAGGTATTCCATTCTGCCAGGAAAAACAAACTGCGTTCTTGAGTTTTACTTACAAAGTACTGCCTGATCACTAGAGTAACCCTTCTCTGTATTTGCTATTGATTAAATTGAATTCAGTCTAAAACATGAACATTCAGACATAGATACAGTATGTCAGGTGAGGCTTAAGTAGTGTCATATATTACTTTTATTATTTCTTTATCTCTTCTAGGAAAAACTTCCTTGATATGTTATGAACATGCGGAGTTATATGACATTTTGGTAACTCAAGTTATAGAGTTGATAAACCTTTTTTTCTTCTGTTGTTTCCTGATTATAGCAAAAATGTTATTCCAGTTTCTTGTAATTAGTGCCATCATAACTAATCTTATTTTCAACATAAACCTCAGAATCATTCAATTCCATCAGTAATATATTCAGATCTATGTCTTAGTAAGTCTACTGACAACTTCATACAAAACCAGTATTCTCATGTTTCTTCACAGGCTGTCGTTATTTTTGTTAATTTATATGTATTTAAAGGAAACAAACACTTTTTTTTTAAATCACAAATTAATTTTCACATGTCAGCAAACCTTTAAAAAGTCATTTTGAAAAATGGCCAGAATTTTTATTATTAGAAAGAAAGCATAGAAAGTTGTGTTCACTTGCTAAAGATGTATGCAACTGCATAATCACTTGAATAGCTGCATTATAAACAGAATTTTAATTTGACTCTAGAGTATTAAATTTTAAGCTATATCTATCCATTGTCTTAATAGAATTAATGTCTTTAATTTAAATAGTTCAGTTGCTTGTGCTTCTAATTTGTGTCATGTAGGAATATATATGGATAGGTCTATTTTCAATATTTGAAAATGTTTTGTTTACAACTCACTCATCTAAGGAATTAACTCTTCATACTTGGAGTGCTACTTTAAGGATTAAAAACTGAAAGAAATTTATAAAAGAAATCTAATTTCTATACTTGTAAATTAAAAAGCAGAAAGACATTTAAGTAACTGCAGCCTCTGGTTTAGATCCCTTCGGAATAAAGTCTAGTAATTACCCACACTTAAACTGCTAGTTAAAATGGATGCATTCATTTCTTACAAAGTTTCCTTAGAAACACTAGACTTTTAAGCATAATCAAAACAGACAGCTAGATCCACCCTTTATGATAATGTGACAAGCAGTTTTATTAATCTGACCTTTGGAAACAAATGAGAAATTTTATACTGCCCTGCCATAATTGTTAGTGGCAGGCATTTTATCAGTCTTTAATTTGCACTTCACTGTAATATCTGCTTCCAGTTATGATGTAAACATTAACAGGATGTGACATTGATAATGGTATTCTAGTGTCTGAAGCAAGTGGCAAAAGAGTGTACTTGGAGTAAACTAGAACATGACCTTCATGATAATGAAATGCATCAATCCTTGCTATTCAAACACTAAAGGCAAAAAATGACTACTGTAATTGTTCCAACTAGAATCTGAATTATATACAGTACTGCAATAATTAGGAATGAGGGTTGAGGCAGAAAGACTCATCTTTCAAGTATACGTAAGTTCTGATTGTCTTTTAAGTCGCTTGCAAGAGATATCTGAGAAAATATGTTCTTAATAAATACTCAGTAGTATTCTAGAGAATTCAAAATTAATGCAAATTCTGGTTTAGACATTGTGAGTTTGGAAATTTCTCCTAGGTAACACAAACATGTCAGTCTTTCTCTGTGTAAGTGTTCTTAAAAGTCTATAGCCTATAAACAGCACAGAAAACCTATATGCAAGTTATGGTGATAGATATCAGTGTTATAAATATACAAGACAAAACAGTAGCATGGTACCTGAGTTAAAAAAAATACCAATTTACAGGTATTTATTTTAAAAGAATATTAAGTAAACATAATTTATTTCTGAAATACAAGTATGTATACCCGATCCTTTACTTCTGAATGTCATGTATTTCTCCTGCACTTCACTTTTGCTTTCAGGACAACCCTTCCTCAACTTTAAACTCTTCTTTATGAACAGTCTAATTAAACTATTGCCTAAATTGGGCTTTAAGTTCATATCTAAAAAAACCCAAACAAACAAAAAACACAAACAAAAAAACAAACCAACAAAAACAAACAAACAAAAAAACCAACACCAAAACCAACTGTTGTAGAGCTTGTAAAGATACCTGTGGATATTTCAAACAGTCTCTATGTATATCTCCTTCAGTGATGTAAATATCCTAGACTCTTTTTGCTCAGTAACAAGGTATTACAGCAGAATATTTCAGAGAAGCTTATACTGAGATAATACATAGATCTACTGATAAAGACAGGGTTATGCTGTAGACTCATAAAAACAAATAACAAAAGCTGCTTTCCCAAAAATGGATTTTTTACCTATTACATTGTATATTTATTTACAAATAAAATGTAAGTTTCTAGTGTAACAGCATTAGGACAGTTTCTGATATGCTTTATTCTTTCTGAAAATCTATTCTAAAAGGAAAACTTCAAGCTGTTCAGATAGGAAGACTATTTTGCTTCTATAGTCTGTTACACAAAACATGAATTGCACTTTCTATCATTCTCATTTAATTATTTTTGGTCATAACAATTGCACTCTATATCACAAATACTGTGGAACAGCCTGCCCCAGCCTGGCTGTTACATGCCAAACTTAACTAGGATACCTACTGTGCTGACACAAAATATATTTTGCTCTTCATTCCAAGAGTGAAGGTTCTGCAAAGGAGTAGGGTACACAAAAGAGGTAGGCAACAATTTAAACCAGATAAGCTTCACATGGAATTAATGACTTGTTTAATGACTTGAATTAATGACATTTAGGTTTCCATTGTTAGTGTAATCAAATGAATATTCACTACATGTGAGAAACATGATATTTGTAGCCTACAGACTCTGCACTAATGTATATATAAATATTTATGAATATATACGTATATTAAAGGATCCAAGTACACTTTCTCATTGCATTGCAATGCATTCTCTTTCTGAATTCAGGGCAAGCTTCCAGTGCTCAAGAGCTAATTCAAATTACTTCAGAAATCCATCTATGCTTTGTGTACCTCTTTTAAGATGAAAGAAAGAGGTAAACCAAAGCAAGTATTATTGAAAATACAGATTGTCTTTAGCACAAATAACAATCTTAACATATGAAATTAGAAAGCTTTTAGCATTATTTTTTAACTTTAAAACCTCAACATTATTAATAATAAAAGAATGGACTAATTTAAAGGCATCATATTCATTAACTCAGCCTACTCCTGAAACTATACAAGAAGCTATCGAATACATGCTCAATATAATGTTCAAGTTAAGCAGTAACTGCTTTTACACAGAAGCTTTAAAACAAAAATTTATGTGGAAAAAAAACCCCAAAATCAAACTACATTGCTAATTCAAAATCTTCTGAGGGTCACACATCATGAAAACATCATTCAGCCTACTAATACATTTGCATTTAAATTTAAATAAACATTCATCCTCTGAGTGACTTATTTAAAGCTACAGAAGTCTTAATAGAAAGAATATGTATTCCAGTCAGTATTCAGCACCCCCCTACCCTCCCAGTGTTAAAGGTCTTCTCTGCTGAATCTGTTCAAATTAAGTGTTTGGGCACTACAGAGAGAAACTTCCCCAATACTGCTGAACGTATTCTCTCTAGTCAAGTTCACAATATCCACTTTGAAATGGTAACAGTTCATACCAGTCTCATATGTTACCTCTACTATACTACTACATACAGAAATAATGATTATATCTTGTTAGTATAGATATACCATTTTGCAGAAGAGTTCTTTCATGAATTTTTGACACAGGTCATACATATGAGAAAAGAAAAATAGAGTCAGATGTCCATTTCTCTGCCATAAAGAAAATTAAAATAAGATAGAAATTCTTTGTATGTATAATTCCTAAAGCTGCTAATCTTTATTGTGTCAAACACATCACACATGAATTTCATCCTTTTAGGAATGCAATAAAATACACTTGTAGAACATTTTTGCCTTCATATTTTCTCTATTATCTTTTTATATACAATACATATGTGTATGATAACTGCATGTAAAAAATATCAGTAGTTGACTGATACAGTCTTATGACCTCTGTAGTGGTCATAAGATTATGTGTGATCCCCTTACATAGTTCTAATTAGTGGCAGAAATAACAGACGTGAATTTAAGAAAAATTACAGACATCTTGTTATTTCAATTCATCTTTTGAATATACACAGACAGCTGTATATTTTTGTGTAATTTACAAAAACTTTTTAGACTCATTCTGACTCTTTTGGATTTTAGTTACTTTTTAGTATTTCTACTACCTCTCAGTGAAAATGAACTTAAAAACTTTGGAGGCAATCTATATAAAGTTGTAAAAAAATCTTATGTAAAAATTCAGACCTAATTTGTAACTTAACGCTCAAGAAATCCTATAGGATATTGTTCTTTCCCTGACACTACCATGCTAAAACTGCAGACAATTTTTTACTGGTATGGAATACATATCTGGAATTTATGGAAGGTCTGGAAGCTAAATGCTGCAATTCCATAACCTACTTGATCCATGTTGTATTCATTTATTACTTGAGCACTTTAAATTACTTTCTTGACTAAGATTAAATACATTTACCTCATGGCAACAACTGGTGAGTCAAATATATTTGTGCCATTTGCACTATGGCACTACACTGGTAGCAAGTCTGACTATACAAATACTGGGCTGTATTGAAGAACAAGTATCAAAACTGGAATTCAGTGTCATCAGATAATGCTTTGTTTAAAAGAAATAAGATAACCTTTCACAAGCTTGTATAGTACAGCACAGATTTTGCTCTTAATGTATGCTTTCTATGTCTGGGTAATCACCTTATTGTCAAAGATATTACCTAGAACTGATATCGGACCTTCTGACCCACACACTTTGCTTTCTCACAATGAGCTTCAGGCTTGTTCAAAAATAATACTAAGATTAATGTTTTATTGAAAAATATTTTCCCACATAAGGAGGTTTGTTTGTTTTCATAATCTGACTGAATTGACTCAGAGGGGAGGAAAAAGCATTTTTATAAATATTAATCATGCTAAAGCAATTCCAAGATAAGAATAAATAAAGAAAACCCTACAACAATCAGTTAATAACATTGTGTCTGCAGGTCTTTTGTAAGAGCATGGAAACAAAAAGAAAAGGAGAATTGTTCAGGTGGAAAACAGAATTGTATTTCTTATGGCAATTCTTGAGTGACAAAAGAGATTTGAGTTTCAGTTGACTAGGCTTTGGAGGGGACTGAAACAGGATAGAGGGGATAGTATTTGGCACAATTAATTCAAACAAATCTCATACCAACACTTAAAAGTTTATTCAGTCAGGTAGGATGGAACATAATGACAAAGAAAAAAACTTCAGACCAAAGAACACTGTAGGTCAGATTATTTAGTGGCTGCATTTCAATGAAAAGAGAATTCTTGGACAACCATTTACTAACCTGCTCACTGTTACACATATTCTCTAAAGACTACTTTTTTTCTGAAAGGTACTGTTCTAGTAGAGAAGGGTTATTACAGTGTAACAAACTAAAACATTAATCAATTCAGTCCAGGAGGATTGCAGTTCAGATTCTAACAATACACAATTAATACAGATCTGGTGAAATATGAATTTAGAGTAATTTGATTGAGCAGACATAATGAGTCACTGGATACATTACAGAAAGTAATGAAGTGTAGTTTTTCCAACAGCTAATTGGTTTAACATGACAAAGGACACTGATGTCATGTATTCTACATCAAAACATTCATAGCTTTGTCCATTATCAAAAATAATAACAGCCAGCCATATTACAGGATAGATCTAACAGTTTGTTCACCCACTGGCATTTCAGAGTATCTCCAGATAGAACTTAATTTTTGCAAGGTATTGCTTTAATTAACACCATAGTGGTTTTCTCTCTTAAATTCTTTCAATATTGAACGATCTCAACTTTTTCTTATTCCTTCTTGTCTTACATTTATCATATAGAAAAAGATTACACCAATCGGGAATCCCAGACAGGGCCACAAGTGCTGCGCAGGTATGTTAACTTTTTAAGAAATAAAAAGCAAGTAAGATATGTAATTGATGGTTTCCTCTTTAATTTTGAAAGCTACAGATTATTAAAAGAACAGATGTTTCTTAATGATATCAGAAAAGTCTGGCAATTTGTACATAATGATAGAGAATTATGTTTTTGGAACTGATCTGTGAGACAACAATGGTTTTACATTCATATTACTAAGGTAAGCATAAAATGAGAATAATTCAGTACAAATAGAAAATCAAGTTGTAATTAAAATTATTATGTCAGTCAAAATTCTCTAAACTGTTTACTGTTCAGTGTCAATGGAGTTTAAAGCTCAGATCAATAGTAGCTAGTAAACATTTTAACAACATACTATACAGTGGGTATCTAAAGTGCACTTAACTAAACCAAAAGTCTTCAACTTACTATCATTAAAAAAAATTAAAAAAGTTACACAACTTGTGTACATTATAACATCATTGCTCAATATCAACAAAACAATCACCTCACTCTCAGCATAAATTCAGAATTTGTTTTCTCTGATTTTGCTGGGGTATTTTGGAAACATATATTACACACTGCTTTATACTGAAACTGATTTCTAAATGCTCAGAAATTATTGTACTGTAATGCAAACTGTGACTGAGTTTAGGAACTGATCATCAGAAATGCTACCATTTAACTCAAATATTTTGTGGCATTATTTCCTGCGTGCTGGTGCTTTTTCTGATCAAAGGAATTGAGATGCCTTTCAAGTTCGGCAAATAGTTGATATGTTTCACTAGTCAACCTTCTGGTACCTCCAAGATAAAAGTTTTCTTGAATAATATTGTAGAAATTATGTCCACCTTAACGTTCATAATGTTCTTTACTAAAAGCATATTAATGTCTCCAAAGTCAAATATAGGCTATGAAGAAAATTCTTCACATTGCTGAAAGGCAATAAAATTTCTGATATTTTCAATTCATTACAAAAATACCTATTTTATCTTCCACTATAAGTTTAGAATAAAATTGATTTTTTTTATTTTTTTTTGTCTGAAGGAGTTAATAGTGGAAAAGAAAGGTAAGGAAGGTCAAACTGTCACTCTGAGCCAGCAAGTAAAATCTAGCACAGGTGATTTTTTTGCCTTTCATATTACAGAAGTGTTATGAAACTAATCTCCTTTGTATTTTGCACCAGTGATAATCATTTTCACGCACAAAAAATTCTCAGAAGTATAAGGAAGTTTGCCAGCATACACTAAAATTGCAAAATGTTAACATAGTATTTTACATAAAAGCTGTGTTGCTTTTCTCAAACAGTGTCCAAAAAGACCTGTTATCTGTTAAATAATAAAACAATAAAAAGAATATCAGAGATGAGAGATGGAATTGGTGTCAGAACAGGGTATGGTTGAGTATTGGCTTCTCTTCTGTGATTGATTTAGAGGCTGATAGCAGAAGTAACATAAGGGAAAAACAAGTGGATCAAAAAAATGTCAGGAGAAAAAACAAGCCCTAAAGAACAATAAAAAACATCATTACTAAAACATGAATAGTCGGTATTATTTTATAGCAAAAAATAAATTAAAATGAAAATTTACTAGGCATTTATAATATAAGATACAGAATGATTCTTATTACTAATATCTTGATCCTGCTGAAGTCAAAAGGCATTCATCTTTAATTCTGCTGCAACATCCTCCTCTCATAAAAATACAATCTCATGGAATTATTAATAAAAATTAGATACTGAAATACTGCTATCAATGGACATTACGAGTCATGACAAATTCCAGTGTTTCACTTGGTAGGGATAAGGTGTAATTTACTTCTGAATTAAGAAGACAACACTGGTTCTGAAAGTGTCAGAGAAGACAAGGATCCACAGAAAACATTTTGTCCTTTTCCCTTATAGAGGGGCTGCAATACTCAGTGTAAGGGATAGTGTGTCAGAATCTTGTCCTGAGAACCTGAGGATAATTTACCTGTCTCATGAGAACATGTCCTAAGCACAAGACATTTTGATATTACACATGAAGGGTAGTCACTCATTGAAAACACAAAATGTTTATGCCGATACATTGACTCTTGTTTCATCCAAATCAACCAGTATTTTAGGCAGGAGTTTTAAGACTTTATATACTGTAAGTTATAAGTGAAACAAAAATATCTTTCTGAAACTTTGCAATGTCATAGGAAAAGAACACTTGAAAAAAAATTAAAGACTATGAAAACAGAAGGCAAAAAAAAACCCACAAAAAAAACCCCTCCAATCATAAAACCACCCCAAAAACCATTATGGAATAAAGTATACCTGTAAATAGAGATAGATGTTCCAAAGCCTAGTCTGGTCATGAACAGACTTCCAGACCACTGAAATCTTCAAAGTCGAATTACCAGTTTAGGCAGAGACATGCATATTATGCAGGAAGTTTAGTAGGTTAAAAATTTCTTCAAGAGACATTACAGATACGATCAGAACAAATTTAGTGCAGCTATGCACCAATTTCACTGCCTGTTTGAAGTTACTGGGTATCTCCCTTCAAGCAGTTTATTGCATTCCTTCAGCTGTAGTTGTGGGCAATATTTTATAAGCCTTTGAAAATTGTTTCTCTGGTTAATTAACTAATCTAACAGCTAATGAATAAAATGGGCACTCCCATCCTAGGTCATTAGTTTGTTCCTAATTTTTCTTACTGCTCACATACATACCATAATGACCACCTGGCAACAGGATAGGGTGAGGTATGGGAGAAAGACTGTCAGACATCATACTATAACTGAAATAAATCATAAAATACCACAAAGTGGCCAATTTCAGGATTCTTTTTTGTAGCTAGATGCTTAAAGTTTGTAATTCTGAATGCTCAGTTTTAGAGCAAATACCTTATTTCCGTAACGTCATCTGAGTTTTCAGTCTTTTTAATAATTTGTATTGTCATAAGACATGAGAGGTTTTTGAACAATATATCATGGATACACTCACAACGTCTAGAAATGATTCAACTTTATATTATATTGCATCAGAAAATTATAAATCATAAATTGATTAAAATTGAAGGGTATTTTTTGGATCAGCTATTTTTCCCATGCACACTCTTCAAGTGATGATGTAAATTATCATATCATCATGAAGAATGTGATAGTCCCGACACAACTCCAATCAACCATCAACTTTAGTTTGTCTTTAGATGCCTATGTCTAGCCTTAGTGTGAGGGGAAAATAAGCAAATTGAGATAGATGAGTACTGCGGTACATAAATAACTGAATTAAGAACACCAATTCAGGTGATGTGATTACGCATTGCTTCCTAAGGCAACAAAAAAGATATAGGCTAGTTTGTCACTTAATTCCCTCCTCTTCTTATAACATTTAACTGGAGTTCTTTCTGCTATCTTCCCTCTACTTTCCATTTTAAAGTATCTTGTATCCTACTTGTATAAGCAACTAAAATATCAAGAGAACCATCTTTGCCACTATTGGCAATTTTGCCTTTCATCGGTTGCTTAGCAAATTTTTAACCAAGAAATTTTGATGTTCTGTCTCTTAACCAACTTTTTATTAGAAAAAGAAGCACGAAATCCACACTTTGGGTTTCAGAAGTCTTAATTTCCTTGATACGAGGCTTTTAACCTGGATATTCTATTTCACATAGTGCTTAGCCACTGGCACAGAGCAAGGTGCAGTATGGAAAAAAGCACCCACAATAGTCATTTTGCAAGCCTATTAAGGACATGATGAAGTGCAATCACATCCAGTTGCATATTTACTGAACAAAAGGAAGAAGCTAAAGTGATAGTACTCATGTTTTATTGAAGTATAATAAGCATCCATAGTCAAGGACAAACTTAGTGAGAAACTGTGAAGCCCATACCACCCAGAGTACAGTAGTCAGCCTTGTTCATCTCAGAGGTCCAAAACCAGTAGCTAATACATTTAGTTTCTACATTTCAATCCCTTTCCTCGATATATTTTTGTCATTTCAAATACAAAAGTACTCACCAAACAACCCATCTCGATATTTTTTACTAATAATGGATGTTAGATTTGTGATAATTATAAGAATGTTCACATTTTGAAAATAATTGTCACTTACCTTTATTTCTTAAGCTTTCCTGATTCTTCTCCTGCTGCAATTAAAAGCAGAAAAATATATTATTTGCAGAATCAGTTATCACAAAAATCATAAAATCAAAATGAGACTTCCTGCCCCAAGGTAAAATCAGTACACTGGTTTTAAACTCCACTAGTGTTTTCCACACTTTTTTTTTTCACAATAACTTTGATTAAGTGCTGGAACACATTACCCAAAGAAGCCATGCAGTTTCTGTCACTTGATATTGAGAGATATTCATAATTCAACTCTACAATTCCCTGTAAAACCTGGTGCAATTTTAAAGAATGAGAATTTACTCAAGGTGATATTTGCTCAAAATTATGCTCTTTGTTTTGGGTACAGCAATTCTTCAAATATTTGCTGCTTTATAAGTTTATGTCAGTAAAGAAAACCAAAACACATTAGGAATAGCCTAAATGCATAGCACTTCTAAATTTCTTTTTCTATTATATGATGATGTTTTCTTTTATAATTTTAAGAAAAAGAGGAAATGATAACTTTTTGGTTTGTTTTGTTTCAATTTCTAAGAGGTACTTTTGACATGTACCTATTTGACATAACCTATTGATAACAAAGAGAGCATACTTATTGCTTTTCAGTTCTAATTGCACGGGTTTATTTCATCTATATACACCAAAGGTTTGTTATTACTGTGCTCATAACAGGTTCATTTAGTCTTAAATGCATCCAGACTATACACATAAAAGAAGTTAGTGCTTCTAAACCAATACATGTGTCTTTTAATAGTATATCTTTTGATAGCATTTTGCTTAGTTACTGTTCAAATAATTTCAGAATAAGACTTATTACCTATCTTTATCTGAGTAACACAGAAAATATTACCTGAAACTAATTCTGTGAAGTCACATAGCTGCTTAAACTCTAGCATGGAAAACTGAAACTGATCTGAAGAATAAAGCTGTAATTAATAATGCAAAAGTATTTTCTAGTTCACAGGGACATAGAAATATTTAGCTACCATTAACTTAAGCAACGTGGGCATCTAATCTACAAATAACTAAAATATATTGTTTCAACTTTTCTTAATTTGTGAAATAATATGGGTAGCGATGCAATATTTGTGTTGTTCCCACAAACCCAATCTTACAAATCTAAATCAATGATTCTTTTCTTGTCTTTTCAAAACAAATAACTATGTCAAAACCTATACCTATCTGCAAAGTATGTTTTCAAACTTCTCCAGGTCAGGGAGTGAAACTCATACTTTAATAGGCCAGTATAAAAGCAGAGGAATCTCATTCACGATAAGCAGTTTGTGCTTATTATAACACCAACCAACAACCCATCAGCATTTAGAGTCAAGATGTAGCCAAGTTATGTTAATGCTCAGATACTGAAATTTATAGGGCTCACAGACACTGTTGAGTCCCACAAAACTCACCAGTTTTTCTCTTTAGTTTGAAATCAGAAGAAAGGAATTTTTTTCCCAACAAAGCTGCAAAGTCTATGAAGTCTCTTGCTTACTCTATGACAAACAGATCCTGAAGACTTAATCCAAGAACTGATTACTGGACCAGAGAAGCTTTGCAGGAAAGCAATATTAAAAATCAAATATTGATATCAAAGGATATGAGAAACAGTAAAAAGGATGAGAATTTTAGGGAAGACAGAGTACAAGAAGCTTGGCAAAGTTTGGAGAAGAGAAAAAATTCCTCAAATGAAATTTTAAAATTAAAAAAGTGCTTGTTTGGAATTTTTTTTAAATAGAATGCGTTAAGATTTCAAGGAAAGGAGGCATTAGCTAAACATATCTTTTCAGACCTTATTTTTTCTAACATATTTACCTTAATTTCAGCTGAAGATTTTTGCTTAAGCTTTTCATGGTTTATTTTTCTCAAAAGACTCAAATTTTAATTTTATGCTGCTATTAAAACTACTAAGAAAATACTCTGCTAGCATATCACAGACCAGACTCTGTGCAATACTTCTTGGGCCAGGAAGATGCTTGGCAGCAGCAAAGTGTATCCAGATAGAAAGAAAAGTCTATAATCCTCAAGTTATTTCAAAATTAACCAGTGATTAGACTGGGTGTAGCATCTCTGAATGCAGAAATTAAGTTTCTGCCTAGAGAAACCTTGATATATTAAACTTCTCAACAGAAAATCCAACAATTAAAAAATGCAGAAAAATTTATACTGAAGGTGCATTAAATACAGATTCTTCCTTGTTACCAAAAGATAAAGTATGTGAAAAGTATGTGAATTAATTTCTGTAGAAAACCACTAGGAAACAGTGAATTATGCTAGTGAGTAAATGGTATAGGCACCTATAACTCAGGAAAATTAAGTTCAGATTCTTAGGGAAATAGGAACTGCTCATCTTGATGGGAAACACGCACACACACAACAAACAAACAAAAAAACCACCACAACCAAAAAAACCAAAACTCTCACGGTCCCGGAATGTGACAGAGCTAAACAAACAATTGTTCATCATGACATTTCTTTCTACCTTCATCTGTACAGAGTGCTAGGGTTTTGATGCTAGTTGTTCTGAAAATAAAATAATTCTACCCATATACTATTAGAAGGTACGTAAATGTGCAAACATCACTGTATTAAAACATACTTATTCTGTATAAACACTGGTGTGGAGGATTTGATAGACCCACTTTTACACATATTTCTGCTATTTTTACAAATCATAAGTTATAAACTATTTGCAATATATATAAAACGAGGCTCTGCAAAGAAACTGATTTAAATACACACAAATGCTTTTCCAAGGTATAAATTCTCATTTTCAGATGTTACTTTCTTTTTCTGTCTTAACACACAAATGCTATCAACATCTCTTAAAACATTCTAACACTTTGACATCATCATTGTTCAGAAATTATGTTTCCTAAATAAGGTTGGCATAGTGTCAAGTTTTATTTAGAAGGGCTTCATATTAGTAATAAGGGCTGAAGAGAAGGATGGTCAAGCAGACTCTTAATGTACAGTAAATCCCAAGAAGGAAGCTACAAAGCTATTAATTAAGACCAGAGCTGATCTGTAAAGGCAAATGTCATTCTAGGACTAACAAAATACTCCAAGTCATTTTAGAAACAGTATAGCTCAATTCTTAGTGCCATTTAAATTTGTATCATATGCATTCTGTTTGTTTTTCCCTTTTTGAAAGAAAAGTTAATATTTATAAACCATGCATGTTGCACATAAAAGCATATTGTCCTACATTTAATTCTGTGGGGTTTAAAAGACAAACTACATAATTGTATTGCATCTAGAACTTCACTTGTCTCTCTTCCTGAATCTGAGGATTTGGGTATGTATATGCCAGAGTGGGCTACTTATAAAGAAGAGAAGCCTTAATTCTTCTTTGCAAAACTCAGGCAGTTTGCTCTTCCATGCTGGCTTCATTTAAAAAGTAGCTGCTGAATTAATGGAATTCTTAAAATAAACAAAGTACTAATTAGTGTAAAATATATGGTAGATTGTCCTTGATATGTGACAAAAATTTAAATAATTTAATAACCATAAACCACTAATTACAGAAGCTCTGTTGAAAAAAGGAGTGCAAAGTTATTTGCTTAATATTTTATAATGAAAAATTATCATTAGTCATATCATAAAATGTAGCGAAAACACTAAAAATTAGTTTTGTGGTCATTACCCTTAATGCTAATTCTGCAGTAGGGTACTTTGTTACTATATAGTAACTAAAAATAACAATAATAAAAAAATAAAGAAATAATTGTTATTAAAGAAAATATTTCATTGAGAGAGAGATCAAGATAGTTATTTTTATCATGTTAAAGCACACTCAAGCTAAAGTAGTTGAACAATATATTCACTTATATTAATACAACAATTGTAATTACAAGAAATCTGAATTACACATGTAGAGAAACTGTTTATTCATGGATGAAATAGCAGCATGGTCACAGCCATAGAGTACAAGTGCAGATACAGCACAAGGCAATCTGGTAAACTATTCTCAGAACCAATTTGATCAATGCCATTAGGCTGAACATTTGTCTTTCAAAGAGGTTTCACAGAATCAGACTCATCAGACTCTTAGCAACTGCAGTACAATTGCAATTTAAACTAAAAATGTATGCAAAGCAGAAGCAATGACATTTACATTTGTAAAGATATTCTGTTAAGCAGCAAGAAGCAAGGCCCTACTTACTATGGTCAGGAAGAAGGAATGTGCAAAAAGTGAACCACTTTCCTCTTGATCTTGTCAGAACACTATTTACTGCAGAGAGCTTTTTAGTTTAATGCTTGCAGCAGGATTCTTGAACTGGTATTTTGCATACACAGCCCAGTCTTCTGAGAGATTGCCACCATTTACAGCAGCAAATTCTGTGAAAATAATATGCCACAGGTTGTTCTTCTATTGATTAAGGCATCACATGATTGTGTGAAGGAAACAAGATGCAGAGTAAGGTTGCTAGGCAAAAATAAGGTAATATATAAAGCTGTTGGAAGTTTCCAGAATTAATGGCATTCCCAGGAGTAGGTATTACTAGATATTATAGTCTTAGAGTGAGCCTTAAAGGCCTCTGGAGAAAATCTGATGAAGTCTTGAATTCATGAGCCCATATGAAAGGAACACAATTTGGGAAGCCTAGTTACGTGAGATTTGCATCAGTAAAACCAAAACTAAACCAAAAAAAGCCCAACCACAGAGGGGGCAGAGGCAGGGAACCTGAAAAATGTGCTTGGTTTGGTTCTTGGTTAGCTGATTTAGATCTTTAAGGAACACAAAGAACAATCATGGCAGACTCAGGATACCCAGTTTTTCCTCTTTGCCTGCAACAAATAACAATCCCTTAAAAGCAAAGTGGAAGCAGAGAAGAAATAAAGATATGAAAAAGTTCAAAATCATCTCATCTATGCCCACATACTTTGAAGGAAAACTGTCTCTGGACCAGGCTTCAACAAAGTGTTCACTTTCTATGGATGGAAAATGGACAGAACTTCTACACAAGGATAACCCATAGGTTTTACATAAAAGCAAATCACCTAGATGGCTGCAAGGACACATATTAGTCTTAAAGGCAGCCTTGGACCATGTAAAGCAGAGCAGACAAAGCCTTTGTCCATAAGGTGAAACAATAGTTCTGAGCTAAAGTTGCAGTCTAAATCCCAGTGTTCTTCAGTATCAATTGAGTTGAAATAGCTTCCTGCTAAAGACACATTGACATTGTGTACACCATGTGTTGCATTCTACAAAATAACACTTCTTTTTCAAAATAGGCAGAGGGAGGCACATTAATGCATTTTCAAAGCAGTAACTCCTTCTGGTAGGGTTGTTCATGATGCATATGGACACATTTCCTAAAACCACTGCCTAGTGTAAAAAGAGTTGTGAGGAGTAGGCTGCAGGTAGGATTCTGATTTCATGAAATCAAGTTCTTTTTGTTTAGTAGGACTGCAAAATTTTCTGTTGTCGGGGGGTTTTTTGGTTTTGTTTTTTCGGGTTTTTTTTCAGTTGGTTGGTTGGGTTTTCTTTATTTCCAATTTAAGACCTTGTTCAAGGGGAAGCCTGATGATTCTACAGGCCTGATAAAACAGTAATCAAAGGCCAAATACGTACAATATTCCTTAATTTTACTGAAGGAGAAAAAGGCCTGTTTTCCAAATTTTGTCATTCTTTCCACAATGAAAGAAAAATCTAATCTTCTTGCTGGCTGTAAGGATAAATTCTTTCATTGGCTGTTACCCATTATGGTAATATTAGGACTTTGTTGGGACAATTGTCCTAGAAAAAATTACCTGAGTTGAATATGAGAAAAAACAATCAATAGAACTGAAGCTTTCCCAGGGTAAATATCTTAGGCAGCTCACTCTTTCAGAAATACAGTGTAACTATAGCTTCTTTAATATGATGTCTTCATATGTCTTCATATATGATGCCTTTGATGACAGACTGTCCTAGTTCAGCAGGAGGGACCAGTTATCACTGTGTGGGGGTGATTAAAGCTATGTATTCTACACCTTCTATTCACTCCCCAAGAACAATGGACCATTTGCAGTATCTGCCCAGGAAGTTGTTAGCACCTTCACATCCGGCCTGAGGGGGCGTGGCTGCTAATGGGCCATCAATGGTTCAACAATACCCCATGACTCACAGAGTTAATCACCCATTGTGTGAGTCCCCGCCCTGGGGGAGGAACTGGGTGCTCCCTGAGGGTACATAAACGGGGCTCAGAAAAGCTTGAGCACCTCTTGTTGGATCCAGAGGAGCAGCAGGACCTCGACAGGAGGAAACCACTACTCTTGATTAGACTACGACCATCACTCCTGACCAGAACACAGCCATCATCTGCACCA
The DNA here is from genome assembly GCA_013396655.1 of Campylorhamphus procurvoides. Classification (NCBI taxonomy): domain Eukaryota; kingdom Metazoa; phylum Chordata; class Aves; order Passeriformes; family Dendrocolaptidae; genus Campylorhamphus; species Campylorhamphus procurvoides. The sequence continues at coordinate 592,927 of WBMV01005928.1, read as the reverse complement.
ACAGGTCAGAGAGCCCAGCCGGCTGGGCGTGACAGCGCCACCTGCTGTCCATGGATATAATTGCATTTCCCTTTTTGGGAGTAGCCAAGAGGACCTTTTAGACTGTTTTGCCTTGTCATTTTGGGGTGGAGGGGTTTGTTGCAGACATATATATATATATGTGTGTGTTGTGGTTAAGAACTGTTATTTTTTTTCTTTATATATATTTTTCCTAATTAAAGTTATGTTCTTTAAATTTAAAGGAGAGGGATTATTTATTGGTCAACATAGATATCTTAGTTCTGCTTTGAACTAAGACAAAGACCAAATATATACAAAATTTATAAGCAGTTTCATAGCACATGACAAAAAAGTTCTACCAATTTTATATTACTGTGCAGTGTTGCTGGTTTTATACCAGTTTAATCATTAAAATGCTTAATGCGTGGTTTAAGCAGTGGAAGAAATATATTCTTTTACATTAAAACATGTATCCCTATGACCAAAACAGTTTATACACTGAAGATTGTATAAACCAATTTATGTAGTCAAATCCAGGCTACAGCTCTCCTTAGCTAAATTGGAGTAGCTATGAGTGCTACGTAAATAATGACTTTACAGAAGTAATTACTGCTATTTGTGCATAGTTTGCATTAAACTTTAAATGCTCAGACATTCAGTGCAGAATTACTTTTCCATGCATAGACTGCAAAAGATGTACTTCCAGCCAACCAAGAAAGAAATGCAATAACACAGGGCAGTTGATGAGGTGCGGTAGATGAATATACTTATCTTGTATAGCTCATAAACTACTCATATTCAGCATATATATTTATTTTGAAATTATCTGAGAACACTCCAGATTTGAGTAGGCAAAGAAAGGGGGAAAAGATCTCCAATAGGCAACGTTTTAGCATACTGAATTATCACTGGAAATTCTGGGAGATGGTATTTAATGGGTATTCTATTATCTTCTCCCTTACATGAGCTCCTAAACTCCAGGTACCCTCATACTTACTGAAAAGTACTATATTTCCTAACAATATAGTGCTATTTTTTTTTAAAAAAAAACTCCCCCACGCAGTACAGATGGATCCTAGCTGCAAAATTCCCAATGACATTAATGGGAGTAATTTGCCTAAAACCCCTATTCATTTTTCTTTTTAAATTTCAGAGATGGTTTTTAAGTGTAATTTTCTAAAACCCACATAATGTGCTCTGCATTTTATTATTCAGTCTGTCTGAGGCTCATTCAGATATTATTTTTCCTCCTTGAAATTTTTTGTCCAGATAGAAGAAAATCTGCAGGAAGAATGACAGAGAATATAGGCATGAGCATAAACATCAATTACCTTCTTACAATACAGGAATGCAAGTAATATTTAGACTGCATTAAGACAAAATTATGAATAAAATTATAGCCTATCCACCAGTATTGATTAAAAGTAATATGCTGAGACAGTTCTAGGAATAATTGTTTGTTTCCACCACTCATTTTACAGAGATAGATAAGGTAGTGTTGCAAAGGAAAAGAGAAGTTCATTATATGAATATTAATTGATTGCACCTGCCCTTTTGTAAAGTGTTGAACTCTATATTTGAGGACTACATTCATTTAAACCAGAGATTTGGTGAAAGGTTATATCATTTTACCCACTGTGTGTCATTTAGGAAACTAGAAAGTAAAATTAAGATCATATTTTTGTCTACTGAATCTTAGAAAACTCAAGAAAAACTAAGTATTTGATTGTTCTATTTCAACTAATTTTTCAAAATTAATTATGAAATACAGCTATATACACTACAGATATACTAACAATTGGTTACAGTTTCCTTACTGTGAAATAAGCAATGTACTGTAAAGCTTTCAGTAATTTTCTCTTGGCATTCATGTTGGAAAGAAGTAGCTTAAAAAAAAAATAGATGTGTCCAGAAACCTGAAATAACAATCCAGTAAATATCTGAAGTTGTAATCTAAGGGATAATAGTGTATTTTTCAATTCTAGTTTCTTCTTTAAATATAGATATATATACATGAAGACATCTATTTTTCTTCCCTGCCTTAGACTGATACTAGGAGACACAAATAAAATACGGTTTCTTATGAATCATAAACTACAAATAATGTCTTTTAAATATTTACTTGTACCTAACCAATGACTTTCACTGGATTATTGTATCCCACCTAATGATGGGATACAAACTTTGTACACACCAAACACACATTTCTGTGTACCCACTTTGTACACACCAAATTGTATTAGATATACCAACAAGCTAAATAAAACCTATTAAGATAATGTAATGTTAACGCCTTATTACTTGCACTTATGTATGCAAATAATCTTCAGGTAAGAGTAATAGAAAGTAATGGTATTTTCACAAAACACTAGTGAATTGAAAATTGTGCTGATGCCTCAAGGGAGTGATGGAGCTTACATCTCCCTAGAAAACATACTTGAATTATAGGCTGTTTATTTCAGGTTAAATAGCCAGAGTTATAACCAATACATTAAACAAATGACTAATAATTTTTGTTTAGTTTGTTTTCACTGGAAGAAAGGTCCCAGAATAAGCTTGTTAGATTTTTTTCAATTCAAATTTGTATTTTGTTACAATGCATTGAGCAAGAGAATTCAATTGTGCAAGGTTACATATAGATTTAACAATAAACGTTAAGCAGTTGCTATTAATATTATGCAATGTTAAAGAAATATTTATCGCTATTAGTTCATACAAACTCACTCTTTATACATTGTGTTCATTTATATGCATAGCATAAATGGAGTTTTGCAGTTAACAAAGTACATTAAATGAAAAAAATTACAGATAACTAAAAAGATATGTCAAGCGAAACAAAAATCTCTTACTCATCTCTTGAATCTCATGAGACCCCACCTGTGTACTGTGTCTACTTCTGGGATACCCAGCATGAGAAGTACATGGATCTGCGGGAGTGAGTTCATGAGACGGCCACAAAGATCCTGAGAAGACATTATTGTAGCATTCTAATACTTAAAGAGGGCCTATAACAAAGCCAGAGGAACTTTTCACGAGGACATGTAGTGACAGGACAAGGGGCACTGGCTTCAAATTGAAAGAGAGAGTAGGTTTAGTTTAGAAGTTGCGAAGAAATTCTTCACTATGAGAGCAGTGAGTCACTGGAAGGTGGTTGCCCAGAGAAGCTGTAGATGTCCCAGCCCTGGAAGTGTTCAAGGTTGGGTTGGATGGGGCTTTTGGCTTTTTTTTTTTTCCCTGGTCTAGGGAAAGATGTCCCTGCACATGGCAAGAAGGTCAGCACTAGACGATCTTTAAAATACTTTCTAGCCCAAACCTTTCTATGAGCACTTTTAATGAGGTCAAATAGCATTTTTTTTTGTATTAGTAAAGTTTGGGAGATCTTTCTTTTGACATTTTAGGCATTAACTTTCCATGTTCTTAAAAGCATTTAACCATAGGTATATCAACACATAATAATAATAATTAAAAAAAGATATAATTAAGACATCTTTTAATTAGGCAGTCATTAAACTCTCCATTTCCTTTGTGTTAGGCCAAATCATAGCTACCAAAACCTTTAATGTTTTCAACGGACATCTTAATGCCTCATTATTTGAAAGGGTTTTTCTGTTGTTGTTGTTGCTGATGCTGCTGTTTGTTTTTGTTTCATATGAGAAATAAATCAAACTGAAAGACATCCCATTCTCTTAGCTCTTGGTTGAAGGGATTGCATGTTCTTGTCTGGTATGATTTACCATGGAATCAGTTATGGAACAAATACATTGCTCTGAGCTGGACTACTTATATGATCCCACCAGCAATTATAAAAGAGGAAGACTAAAAATAAAATGTCATGACAACTTACTGTAATCTGGCAGTCACCCTGCCCAGAACTGAAGGGATTTTAAGGTAAGCATAGATTACATTTCAGTACATCCACAAATTAAGAGGACGGAAGTCTATGAGATGTTCTTACTGATATTTTGCCTTATAAATAATGGAGCTAAAGTCACAGAATTTTCCAGTTACAAAACCCACAAGGAAAAGCTGCCGAAGAAAGATAAATCAAATACACCTAAACCTAATATACATAAACACAGATAGATATTTCTTACCATGGGTCTTTGCCAAGCTTTCAAATGAAAAAAACTTAATTTACCAGCAAAAATAAACACTAAAGGAATAGCTTACATATTGTGATAGCAAATACTTGGTACTGCAAGGGAAGAAAAGCCACGGTTCACATGAAGTACAGATGGGTTGTTTAACTTGACATCTTGAAAACACAAAATCAGAACAGTGAATATTGAAAAAGAAAAAAAAGCATAGTATCATTCCATCAAATATGGTTTATCTAAAAAATACCAGATTTGTGCTACCACTGCCCATTAGTAAAATTATCACAGTTGAAAATTACTACTGAAAACATAATAGAACAAAGTAAGCAATAAATAAAAAAGACTTAAAAACTAGTGAGATATTTTCCTAGTGCTAAAAAGAGATAATTTCTTCTGAACTTGTTTTTCTACCACACGAAGTATAGCAATGAAATTATTAAGGATGCTTTAAAATAAAGATATTGGAAAGAAACATGGATGTAAGACCTAATCTTTATCCAATCTAACTGGGGTGAGTTTAGAAGGAGTCTATACAAATATCATGCTTTGATTCTATACTAAGGCCCAATTATTCCTGTATACCAATGTTGTGTTTCTTCATTTAGGAATACATTACTGTGGAAATGCACAGTATACTAATGTTTAAAACTGTAGTGGGTTGACCCTGGCTGGATACCAGGCACCCACCAAAACCACTCTATCACTCCCCTCCACAATGGAGGCAGGAGAGAGAATATAAAAAAAAAATAAGTTAAATGCGACAGCTAGGTGGTTTGCTCCCCCTTTCCTGTTCTCTCCCAGCCACGTGGTCCCAAGATGTCCCAGCAAAGAGACACACCAAGACCACAGGAGAGGGAAGCAGAGAGAGAGTTTATTCACATGGCCAGGGGTATTTAAGGAGCTTTAGGGGATGCTGCTCACAGCCTATAGCAATCAAGGGTTAAGAACCAATGGGGAAAGGGTTAACAAAGGACCAATAAGGGGGGTTTTCACATTGCCTGGCCAAGGTAAATATCTGCATAGATAAGAGTTTTCTCTCCAGGGGTCTTGGGAAGGAGAAGGGTGGCTCAGGGAAAAAAGAAAGGCGAAGGAATCCATTTTACAATACAGTAAAAGAGGCTTTATGGCTGGTTTCTTCATCTTCTTCAGAGACCCATCTCCTGCATGATTTATTCCACTTCTGATTCTGTGGGTCTATTTCTACAGTTAAGGACTGGGAGAAATCACTCATCAAATACCATCCCAGGCAAGGCAGATTCAGCTTGGGGCTATTAATAAAATTTACTACTAACAAAATCAGAGCAGGATCATGAGAAGTATAGTAAATCTTAAAAACACCTTCTCTTCACCACTTCCTGCTTCTCAAGCTCTACCTCCTTCCCCCAGGCAATGCAGGGAGATATTCCTTCCACTTATGAGGGAGAAGAATCTTTGCCCTGCTCCAGTGTGGGGTCCCTCTCACAGGAGACAGCCTTCAATGAACTTCTTCAACATGAGTCCATCCCACAGTTCTCCACAAAATGCTGCAACGTGGGTCACTCTTCCACTGTGTGCAATCCTTCAGGCACAGTCTGCTCCAAGGTGGGTCCCCCACAGGGTCACAAGTCCTGCCAGGAAACCTCCAGTGTGGGCTCCTCCCACACAGGTCTGACGGTCTCTGCTAGGAACCTGCCCCAGCAGGGGTTTCTAGTGGGTTCACAGCCCACTTTTGGTCATCCACCTGCTCCAGTGGCTGGAGGTCTCCTCCATGGGCTGCAGGTGGATCTCTGCACTCCTGTGGCCCTCCACAGGGGCACAGTTGCCTCAGCATGGTCTTCACCACGGGCTGCAAGTGAACCTCTGCTCTGGAGCATCTCCTCCCCCTCCTTCTCCACTAACCTTGGTGTCTGCAGAGCTGTTCCTCTCACATGCCCTCACTCTGCTCTTCTCTAGCTGCAATTACAATAACTTTTTTTCCTTCTTACATATGCTATCACAGAGGTGTTACTAACATTCCTGATTGGCTCAGTCCTGGCCTGCTGGCATTGGCTCTGCTGGAAAGGGGAAGCTTCTCACAGCTTCTCACAGAAGTCATCCCTGTAGCCCCCACACTGCCAAAACCTGGCCACACAAACCAAGCACAGAACCAAATGCTTAAACTACATTATTATTTTCATTTAAAAATTGAATTTAAATAGCTAATTAGAATCAGAAAGATGAAAAATAAACCATAAGCCAAGTGGATCGCTCTTTAGTTTAAAAAAAAAAATTCTGGCGTACAGCCCAGTTTGTTTGCACACCAATAAAACTATTATACATTATGTTTGTTATTCAATAATATTTAATATTGATTTTTGTTTACTATTTTTCACATTATAAGCATTCTCAATGCTGCAGGATATCACTTTCTTTTTAAAAAAATAATAACACTTAATAAAGATAATAAAAGTCTACATCTTCTAGATAATAAAAATAGGCATTAAATCCATGGGGAAAATTATTGAGAAAAAGAAGAAATGGAAAAGAATAAAATAAAACATTTGACTGATTGGGGGAGGGGGTGGGCAGGAAAGATGGAATTATATACAGAGTTGTCTTAAGGACCTGAAGAGTAAAAGACAGCAAGGAAGTCATGGAAAAGAGCCTGATCTTATAAACAAAAACTTCAAGTATCTGACCTCTTTCATGACCTTAGAAATCCAAACTGCACAAATTTGAAAAGGAGCATATCACCCCACATAATATTCTTCAGGCTTTGTTTTGCTACTACTGTGATTGCAATTTATGATGATGATTTGCCATCATAACAGAATATGAAAAAACCTAATGCTAATCAAGAATCTGAAATTACAGCCAATATAGATTGGGTTTGCATTGATTCCTAAACATCAGAAAAGTAAAAAACTACTGTCTTATGTATTCAGAACCTAACTGGAAATCCTTTTCCTACAAAGCACTGTGAGAAGGCCAAGATAAGTACTGGAGAAGATAGTCACACTAGCTCCATATACCACTACTTCGTCTTTCATTCTTTATTGCCCATCTGCTATGTGAGATTAAAAAAGCAATGTTCATCAAAAGGTAGATAATACATAAAAATCTTGTAATTCCTTGAAATTAATCTTTTTCACAGTGATGATATTCAGTAACAGGAACAAAAAAGATAGGTTCAGCAAGAGGTACAGTGCAATAGTTGAAACACACCTTCGCTCCCTCAGTAACCCCACTGACCTGAACAAAAGTTTCCAGATCGTTGTTGCTAATGAGTATCAGCAGACAGCTTGAATTGAGGACTTCATACTTGCCTTAATTTCAGACTTTGACATTCCACCCTCCAGTGACTGACTAGTTGGAAGAAGGACTACAGAAGAAATTTTACAGGAAGATTTTAGAAGCAAAATTTCCTAAGACTTTTAAAAAAAAAAATGCTTTGAGCATGTAGTGAGAGGTAGCAAAAATAACACGTTTAATTGATATTAGCTTATTAATGTACAATTATTATAATGGGACTTAAAAAACGAAAAAAAATACCCATGCCTTTTGAATGCTATGGCCCAAAGGCAAAAGCAAATTAGAATGCAGAGTTCTCTCCCTCTGCTGAGAAAAGCAAAATAAAATAAAAAATAAAAAAAAATTGTAAGACTTCATGACTACACTTCAACATGTGATTAAGGGGGAAAAAAAAAAGAAAAAGTGAGTCCTGTTACTTAAAATCCTGGAATTTGCATAGATACTGTGTTTAGGAGACATCAGAAGGAAGAAAATTCTCATGTTACTTTAGAGCGGAGAGTAGCATCGACGTCACCAGAAAAAGCTCTGTTCTAAGTCCTCAGAATTCACTGCTCATCTTACTACAATGGGCTTTTTTCCTTCTTGCCCTCTAGGACAGAGGATTTTTGAGGATCAAATTTTAGGACTTCTCAGATCCTACAAGCAAACATTTTCCATGTAGGCACTGAGAACTACAAAACCTCAGGTGGTTTGGAGAGCTCACACAGAGAGCTCAGGATACTTTTGAATCCAGAAGTACTACTTTCTGTCCATTTCTTTCTTGGCCATGGCACCTTAAATGAGAATAAAATCATTGAGCGCTCAGCCTGTCTACATTTACAGAAGTTTCACTGGGTTATTAGTTGAAGGAGAATATTTTATAATCTTCAGCCAAAAAAAAAGCAAAACATGTTTTCTGTGCCTTGTGCTCATATATTCAAATTTGTTTTTAATAAACTGGGAGAGATGCTCATGTTTTTCTCTTGCTTTGTTTCATTCAAAGTCCTCACTGCTTAAACATCTCTAAGTCAGACCTAATTCTAATGTAACCTAAACCCCTCTAAACTGACTTCATCCTGATGCCTGAATTAATGAGAATCAGGGCTGAACTGCTGAATTTAGCAGCAAACAGCAGTAGTAAGAGGGAAAGGAGAGAGGAAAAAGGGAGACAGGCAGGTTTTTCATAGGAAGTTAAAAGAAATATTTTAGTCTAGAGAAATACCACAGAGTAGAGGGAGGGCTGCACATCTAACTCAGTTCCCACTAGCCCTTCAGTAAAACAAGATAAAATCAGGACAAGACTGGAAACAGTTTGAATCAACATGGCAAAAACAGTTGTTAGCAAGCACCCATGAAAGCTGGTGAAAGCAAAGCACATCCCCTTTGCTGTACCCTCCACCCTGCATGCTCAGATGGACAACAACATCCCTTTCCTGACGGAGGGTCCTGCACAGACCCAGGCTAAGGCTGAGGCTCAGGCACAGGCCAAACTCCCTCTCTGTTCCCAGGTTCCCCTGATTCGACCCCTGTCCATGCCACCAAGGCAGAGCTTGCACTACAGCCCTGACTATTGTGAATGTAATGGCTCTCATTCCATAAATGCAGAACTGAGCCTAAGTAGGAGTCCAGGGGACAATTACTAAATTAGCACCTTCAACGACTGTCTGGTGAGACTGAAGGGAACAGCTCCCCACCCATGATGGGATCATTAATGAGCCGCTGCTGCCAGCATTATTCCCTGCTAATGCATGTGAAACACCTCGCTTGCCAAGGAGGGTTGTGCATGCACATGTTAGATCTGCAGAGCTGGCATGCTCTGGAGTATACATATGGATGTATAGGCTATATTCCATATTTCTTAGACCCTGACGGAGAATCAGCAGCCAACAGAAAGCTTTCTATTGGCTGCCACTTGCCTGTTTATACCTGGAAATCTCAGAGCATACACTTTTTCACTGAAAATATTGGTGTCAGAGGCATGCAAATGACAAGAAGAAAATTCATTAGGATGCTAGAAATACTTCCTAATGATATCAGGTGGGAACCTAGGTATTAACAAACTGCTTACAATACTTCAGCAGCAATGTAAGAAGACTCCCAAATGGAAAGTACCTTACAAATTTTTCCAGTGTTTTGACAAATGAAGAACTTGGCTTAACAAGAAATTCACATGCTGTTCAGACACAGCCTAGTATTTTCCAGCATAACCATGTAAGTGTAAGCCATGGCAGTTTAATAAGGGAATGGAACCGAAAATAAAACTTTAAGAAGCACTTCATAATATTCTTTCTCAGTTCTGGTTCAAGACAACTCATCTCTTCCTGGTTTTGAATATGTCATATATAAACAGTGCAGTCAAATATTTGATCTTCACTGCCTTTCACAGGGAGTTGACCATGGCTGGATGCCAGTTACCCACGAAAGCTGCTTTCTCACTCCCCTCTGCAACTGGCCAGAGAAAAAATACAACAAAGGGTTCATGAGATAACAGCTGGGAGAGGTCACTTACTGATCACCATCACAGGCAAAACAGACTCAAAGTGGGGATATTAGTTAAATTTATTACTAACAGGATCATAGCAGAAAGAATAAGAAGTAAAATAACCTTAAAAACACCTTCCCTCACCCCTCCTTCCTTTCAAGTTCTACCTCCTCCCCCTCAGTAGTGCAAGGAGCTCTTTCTGCTGCTGTCCAAAGAGGGGAATCCTTCCCCTGCCCCCTGTGAGGTCCCTCCCATGGGAGACAGTCCTGCACCAGCCTCTCCAGCATTAGTCCATCCCACGGGCAACAGTTCTTCACAAACTGCTGCCACGTGGCTCACATCTCCATGGGGTACAGTCCCTCACAAACAAGCTGCTCCAGTGTGAGTTCCCCACAAGACCATAAGTCCTACCAGGACCCTGGTCCATCATGGGCGTCCTACAAGGTCACAGCCTCTTCTGGGCATATACCCGCTCTGGCGTGGGCTCCTGCACAGTCTGCAGGTGGATCCCTGCATCCCTCCATGGGCTGCAGGGGCACAGCTGCTCCACCATGGTCTGCACCACGGCTGCAGGGTAACCTCACCTTGGCACCTGGAGCACCTCCTTCCCTCCTTCTGCTCTGACTTTGGTGTCTACATTGTTGTTTACATGTTCTCACTCTGCTCTTCCCTGGCTGCAGTTTTTTTTTTTCCTTCTTCAACATGTTATCACAGAGGTGGTGGTATTATTCCTGATTGGCTTGGCCTTGGCCAGTGGTGGGTCTGTCCTAGAGCTGGCTGGCATTAGCTCTACCAGACAGTGGGGGAAGCTTCTGGCAACTTCTCACAGAAGCCACCCCTGTAACTCCCCTTCCACCAAAACCTGGACACAGAAACCCAGTACACATTATAATGGTTGTGATAATGAACATTGTTATAATTATTCTCTGGGTCGTAATTCTAATTTATGTAATAACTATAATTTAGCCATGAACTGCTCCACGTTCTTAGACTTATAAATTATTGCAGATTTCTGTTGGAAAATTTCCAGAAAAATAAAATTAATATTTGCAAGTCAACAGCCCATCTTAGGTATTGGATATTAAAAATTCCACTGTAATGCTAGAATAGTTCCAACAAATATATAATAAAATTAGAAAACTTTTTCATTAATACACCATATCATAAATTAGAAAGTCTGCAGAAGAATAGTCTGCAATTCTTACAGATCAAGTTAAACACACAAAAAATATATATATATTTCTACACAGTAAAAAATGGCTGCACATTTAAAGGATATGAAGAACAAAGTTGGGAAATCAGCAATATCCACCACACCAGATCGAACTTTTGGTTAGCGTCAAAAGAAGGATATTTCATATAGTGCCAGACTGCTCTGACATTAGCCAAGGAAACACTGCAGTCCACACTCAGAAATTAGGATACTTAAAGCATATTCTATTATAATTTTCTGCACAGCTTTAACAACAACAAAAAAGTAATATTGGAGACTGAAAAATAGTGCTTTCAATTACCAATGCAAATGCTGGTTTCTTAAAGGCAGCACTGTTATCTTCTAAGGAAAAAACTGTATGCAGGCTCTCACGCACTGCAGCACTGAATATTTCTATCAATAATACCAATTTTTCTAGTTATTTCCACCACTGAAGAAGAATATGAGTTCACAACTGTGCTATAAGAAATAATTCAGTTATATATCCTATTCTATCTAAAATAGCATGAGATATCACCATGTAATTGTTCAAGTATCTGTCCTCATGTTTAATTTATTATAAATAACTTAAAAACCATCCCAAAAGTCTATGGAAACCAGCGACACAGATGAAGCCATCTGTAGGGGAGGATAACAACATATCTCAATATTCTCTTACTGGAAAAATGTATGTTCATAGTCCCTTTCTGAATACAGCATAGGAACACACCGAAACCCAAAAAAGTCATGAAGGCAATTCCTTATTTGGAAGGTTCTCTAATCTCTAAATTGGATCTTTAGCTAATTTTTTAGACTTCCCTAGAAAGCCAGGTGTCTTACCTGGCAAAATGTGATAGAACTCTGTAGTGATTTACTTGCATAGTTTGCTTTCCTCTGCAAATCAGAATGTGAGGAACCACCCAGATTGAATCACATCCCAATACAAACTTACCAAACTACCACTTCGGGCTGAATATTAATTAAAAGCTATAGACTAAATAGCCTTGTATGGGAGCAGTGGGTGAAGATGTGGATAAATTATGTATAAAACAGTTAATAAAACCTGATAGGTACAGAATATTCTGAGTTGGAAGTGACCCATAAGGATCATCAAGTACAACTCTTAAGTGAATGGCCCATACAGGGATCAAACCAACAACCTTGGTGTTATTAGAACAATGCTCCAACCAACTGAGCTAAATTGTCTCTACTAATCCCCTGAAAAAGACTGAACTTGTCAAAATTCTCAATTTATAAAAGTTGAATTATTTGTTGCATCATACATTTTAATATCAACCAATTGAAGCAGTGGATTAAGGAATATTGTAAGTTGTTCACTACGACAACATTTATATTCTCTAAAAACACTTTGTAAATGTCTTTTAAAAGATTTTGTAAAAACTTTTTTTTAAAATCTTTCATCAAAGATTGAAAAATCTCTTAATCTTTTCAGGTTTCATCAGTAAAACCCCCAACTATTAGGCTGACTACATACATTGATAAAAAAACTTAATTACATTTTGTTATATGTAATTGTTAACTATAATGAAGCACAGAATCAAAGAATATCTGAGGTTGGAAAAGACCTCTGGAGGTCACCTTGTCAATCTCCCTGCTCAAGCATGGTCACCAACAACAGGTTATCTAGGACCATGTCCAGACAGTTTTTAAGTATCTGCAGGGATGAAGACTTGAGAAGCTCACTGGGAAATCTGTTCCAGTGCTCTATCACCCTCACAGTACAACAATGTTTTCTTGTGTATAAAGATTTTCCTTATTTATAAAGTTTTTTTCCTTATGAATGCTTTTCTTAAGCATTCAGATTATCATAAATACAGACTAAATGCCTACTTGTAATTTCTGTGCATGAGAAGCTGAATTTGCTCAAAATCCCTTTTAAAACAACAAAAGCTTTATGATATGAATGCCTGTTCTCACCATGAACACAATTATTATTTCAAGATAATCCCTAAGTATCAACAGGATTGCTTTTCCCTGCAGGCTGACATTTGGAGTTGCTCTGGTTGGACTATCATCCAAGTCAGATAAATTCCCTTTTATTAGAGCAAGAGTGATTACTCTTTCCTTTTTTTTTAATCTTCACACATATAAACTTGCATACATATTGCTTGATCAAAGCAAATATGACTCTGCTGATATTCATTATCATCTGTTTGTACTAAGTATTCTACTCGCATAACTTAATCTAAGCACTTGATTTATTAAGTGCTTGATTGAAGCAGAAAGTCTTCTTTACCATATTATTTACATGTTTTGAATATGCATATTGGTGCCAAAGTTGATTTTAAAAATTGACTTTAGAAAAGCCTTATATTCCTAGATTTTTTTATACTAACACATATCCCTAATAACAAAATCTGAACTATACACTAAATCATTTTTTTCATCTAGACATGTTGCCTAGAAAAAAACACAGCATACTTACTTTGTTTTTTTAAATAATTTTTTATATCAAATTTTCAACATTCTTTTTCTTTATGTTGTTTTTATATGCATATGTGTGATCCTCCCAATATTAAACTTGAAATGTTTATGACAGCCTATTCCAAGTATTATATGAGTGTTATCAGTGGATCAGAAGTATTATTAAGAAAAACCAACATATTACTAGTTCCACATATATTTATTACAGTCAGAGAACATCTAAATCTCAGAAATTATGCTCATTATACCCCATACCCCATATTCTGTCATTAATTCTTCGCACAGGTATCATGGTTTTGTTTTCATGGGCTTTTGTACATGTGATTTCTCTCACATGGTTCATCTCATGGTTCCATTACTAGTCTCTCTCCTTCTAGATTTCAAAGTATTTTTCTTTTCTTATTTTATTTTGCTTAAATCTGACAAATGGAGATAAACTGAAGAAACAAAGTTTTGAAAAATACCCAGCTTAAACACCTGTGTGCTTATACAGTTATGTGTTTCCTTGGTTGTGGCCTGATTCATTATTTATTCTGACTGAACAACATTCTCTAGAGGATGGACAACTGTATAATAAAAACATAAATTTTATTTTTTTATTTTCCATCTGTTAGAAACTTTTTATATTTAATCTACATAGTATACAATAATCAGCTAATAGGCCAATATTTTGCTTGTTCGAGAACTCAGTTATCACTTTCTTCCCCTAATATACTGAGATAAAATCACACAACACTTGGTCCATTTTTTTTAAACTGAGGACTAAGAATAAATATTTTTCATATTTTATAAAAAGTATTGAGAAATAAAACTTGCCAGATCTAGAAACATTTACAGAAACTAACCTTTAGAGTTTCTGGCTATAATTCAGACTTCTTAGTTGAAGCACACAGATTCAGAAAGGTGAAAAGAAGTTTTTTTAGCATCTTTGTTGGCCTGTCAGTAGGACTTAAGGCTCCTCAGAGTTTCCTCTCATGACTACTACCACGCCAAGAAGAATTATGTTGATCAGATCTGCTAGTTCTAGGCAGCCCATGGAAATATTGCAAGCCTTTCCCTTGTTTTACAGAACCACTGCAGAAGTTTCCCTTCCAGATACCAGAAATGGAGGAGGATTTGTTATCTGAGAACTCTTTTAGGAGTCCTGAATTCATGACAAGTGAGGGTGAGGTGCGCAAAATTTGAATCCAACCATGTAGTGCTTGCACACAGGAACTCTGTATCTCTGGCAACATCTGCACTATGCCATGGTCCAAAACTCCTAAATTCAGCAAGCACTGGGAACGTCTACCTTATGCAAACAAGTTTTTGTTAATCAGTAAACTTCAACACCATGTTTCATTGATGGGCAGTTCCCCTGCTTGCTGCTTGGTCTGAAATTCAGTGAGGACAGGGACAAATCATTGCCTAAAGTAGAGGCTGACAGAGGTTTTAAGAGACAGGCTCTCCTGGCTCTGTCTCTCTGAGTTTCTTCTGATATACATAATCTCTAGTTTGTGAAACTAAAACAGATCTTAGCTCACCCTCTTTGAAAGTTTTTGGGTCTTCCAAGGCAAAATATCTCCTGTTTGCTTGTTAAATCAAGCATATATTTTTGCAGGCATTGTTATTGAAACAGTTGCTTCCTGAAAATTACCCCAAGAAACAGAAACAAGATAAGGCTGGAGTGTAATTTATCCCTTGACCATGAAAGAAAAGCAAGAAGTGTTAGAGAATAATCCATACCTTGTGGCGTAATCTTACTAGGGGCTGGTAGTGCCTAAAGTCATATCCTTTGTTGACTGGCCATCCCTCTGCTCCCAGCAAAATGCATCCAAGAAGTAAACCAGTGGACCACCACATAAACATCTTTACAGGTCTGTTCCTGTCAAAATAAAATTTAAGAGTTCAGTGTTGCAATATTATTTTGGCATAAGTCATATCATAAAAGTTTACAATACTGATATTCCATTTGTGGACTTGAATAAATATAGCAGATACAGGGCAATCCATCTGGCGAAACAGCAGAGAGAAAAAATGGTAGTAGTATTTGGGATGACAATATCAATTTGATTGTGCTGAACCGAGCGTTTTCTTATTGGTATTCAATACTCACATGAAAGAGTCACTGAGGAAACAATCAGGAAAAATCACAGAAAAAACAGAACATAATAGAAAAACGATGGTGAAAAATGCAAAACTTTTTCTCAGGTGAAGGGAAAAAATGATCATTGATCACATCTTCATCAACTTTTTCTATTAAAATATAGTCTCTCATGAGGCACTGTTCACAACCTAAAAGCCTGTAACAATCATGCTCACAGATTTGTAGATACGCATGGCATGAGAGTTTCTTTATACGGTTCCTAATGGACCTACAAATGTACATTTCATAAGTGGTTTCAGAATCTATTACAAATATGCAACATTTATGATTTTCAGTACTTTTATTGAAACTATCCTGTTAAACAGACAACACAGTAAACTGATCCTCATCTCTTCAAGACATTACCAAGTCAGACTGTTTATACTATATTATTTAGTCCTGCAATATGGGACAGAGATGAACAACTTTCACGCAGGCTGACTTACGCATGAGTGGTTTGGGTTTTTTCCCCTTTCTACCTTGCTTTTAGTTCACTTACCCTGCCAATGTAGAAATCTCTGATAAGAATAGAGATATACAGGACTAAGTAGAAAACATTGTAAGTGTGCCCGAGGAGCACAGCGTGTGTACAGAATGTTAAAGTCATGCCTGACGTTTTCTTTTCTATGGGGAATCAGCTGAGCATAAAATGTGAACAAATTGGGGATCACTTATTATCCTGCATCATTTACAGTCATGCTTCTGGCAATACTGTTACACAAATGGTGGATTTGATTCCTATCATTCTTCATATGATAGTCCTCAGTCACCTGAAGGCAGAGACTGCATAGAATTAGTTCCTGTGGAGATATTAAAGGTAGTAAATGGACTCTAGTCTTACCTCTATTCACATCTCAGCAACAGGATCTGCTATCCTTCTTTGGAGACTACTCTAGGTAAAAACACTTAAAGGTTGCTGTTTCCTTCTCATTCCTGTTGATTTTTTTACCAGTCTGCCTTGCTTTCACAGTTGTAACTCAAACAAAAGTTTGACATCTGTACACCATACCACTTTGACATCACTTTTTGTTCCACCAAACCCCATCTCATTCTGGGTCTCCCTGTTAATCAAAGTTAACATTTCTTCTCATTTATCATTGCTTATTCCACCAGTTTCCAGTTCAATTACCTTTTCTTGGTGCTCCAGCTTTTCTAATATACATAGTAGAAGTATCTCTCCTAGGAGAGCTCACACAAAATATATTAAGCAGAGAATAATGTGAAACACAGAAAATAAGCTCTATTACAGAGAGATATTTTACATAAATAACTTGAGGCTTGTTCTTTTACACCTGTTCAGTAACTCGATATTATAGTGAAGACAGGAAATAACACAGCA
The DNA here is from genome assembly GCA_013396655.1 of Campylorhamphus procurvoides. Taxonomy (NCBI): domain Eukaryota; kingdom Metazoa; phylum Chordata; class Aves; order Passeriformes; family Dendrocolaptidae; genus Campylorhamphus; species Campylorhamphus procurvoides. The sequence goes on along the minus strand of WBMV01005928.1, from coordinate 575,998 downwards.
AATTTGTTTTCATGCGTTCTACTCACACTTCCACCTAAACAGACTGCTAGTCAGATGTTTCGTTGGACCTTTACTATGGGATTAGTGCAACACTAAGATCATTGCTTTGAAATACCAAAAAGGATTATTTCAGAACTCTGAGGATTCAAGTACATTGTGCTATGGCATTTTCCTTCTCTGATTCTGTGTTAGTTCTCACTGTGACTGCTATTAGAACAATAAGTCCATTTAAGGGGTAAAAAAAAAAAAGGAACTCAAAACCAAAGAAATAAGCAAAATCAGAATCTTGACTTTTGATCTCAAAGAAAATATCCCTTTATTTGCATTTAAAAAAAAAACAACCAAAAAACAAGAACAACAACAACAACCACACCAAACTTTGAAAATAGTCTATTTCTGACTTTCAAGGTCAGAATCAGATTACTTTAACACTTGTGCATGCTAAAACTATCTATGCACAGTTGAACCCTTTGTTCGCTTTGTGCCCTTGTGGAATATTTCAATGTACAATGAAAATTTGGTTGGAGAACAGACAATAGTAAGAGCAGCCACATTCCACCACCCTCCCATCTAAACTGTACATATTTTAGCCTCATGTGGTATAAAAGAATAGAGTCCTTATAGTTTTCAAAATTGTTCGACCTTGAAAGGCTTATTCTTTGTACTTGTACAGAGGAGAAAATTACTACATGCTCAGTTTCTGACTTCATTGCCTGTTACTTAGATGAACATTTATGACCAAAATTTAAAAAGTCAGCTTTTTGGACAGATGCCACCTAAAATCACCAAAGTATACAGGATATCTGGAGTTATTACTTGCCTTTTTAGAAACAAAAAATCTACCTTTTTCCCAAGTACCATAAATTGAATTTATTGCAAATCTTTTAAAACTACTACCAGAACCACAGTTCTCCTTAAAACAGTAATGTCTTTATTTAAAAAAGAAAAAAAATATGATCTCTCCTTAAAGACTTAGATTTTTAAAGAGCTGAACTAAAAAGCAGGAATAAAAATAACTTTTCAAAGCTTCACTACAACTCCAGATTTTGTTTCTGCACATAGGCGAATAGAAAGAAATAAGGAATCAAGCCTATATATTTCTGATACCTAAAACTACTTCCTTCTTACTTCTTCTTGGAGGTACAGCACAAATGATAAGGATTTTTTTACTTTTCTTTCAATGTTATATTATCAATGGATCAGAAATTGTGTTTTTAAAGGATGTTTATACCATGCATTCTGGGGAAGAATTACATATTTCTGAACTTAAATTTGCACTAATTATCTAGATCCTGTTTACTCATTAATTTCTGTCAGAATTTGATGCTTCAGTGTTTAAATAACATTATTCTATATTTTAATTTCATCAATTACATATTTATAAAGCAGTTGCTTTTCTTTTTTTATGATGTGACCTTTTATCTTCACTTTTTTTTAGTTTGTTTCAAGTCATGGTGGACATACTGAGTTTTAAACTGTCAAATTTTCAAGTCATTAAACTTGAATATATGAATGGTTACAGTTACTTAGTATGCTTTTATTAAGTGCACAGGATATATAAAGTAAAATATCTTTCACTAGAACTGGAGATAAGTGGGCTTAAGGAATTTCTGAGTCAAACACATGATTAATGTAATTAAATGTTAGAATGAAAACTATGTTCCACAGGAAAATGCTGAAAATAAAAGATTTTAAGCATTATTAATAGAGATTTCAAGAAATATTTTTAAACATAAGGCTCTTGAGTATGAGCAACTTAGTTTTTGGTATTTTTCTGCTATTACTGCTTGGAAATGTTCTACTTTAATGTTCCAGACAGTCTATATATTTCAGAAAACTTTGGAAGGAGTGGGGTGCACCTTAATCAAATATGAATAAGGCATTAATCACACTTTCTGTCTTTCAGAGAAAACTGTCCAAGAAATAAGCAAGTGTTACTCAATTATGTTTGACAATCTTCTCTTTGTGAGTATGTCATGCCATTGAGGCATCACTCTGAAAGCAGCATAATGTGCTTGGTTTTGCTGTGAAAGTTGTGAAATCAGACTGTCGGGCAGATACATTTCTGACCTTCACCACTTTTTCCGGTGATGTGTTTGTTCATGCAACACACTTAGGAAAACATAAGCTCTACGTGTTACCATACATCTCCTACATACCTGTAAGAATTTCAGGATAAGACAAGAAAACAACTTACATGTTGATTAATATAACTATGAATAGTCTGCTGTTTTCTACTGAATTCTGAAATTATTTATTTCTAAGGCCTTGCAGAAGTAGGAAGCAATTCCACCTCATATTTGCACCACTCCAGTGTTTAAAAGGGCTTTATCCTGTATGCTTATTTTACTTTTCACCAACTTCACCAGGCTTTGTTATTAAACAGCTATAAATCAGTGTACCATATTGTTTCCAAAAATGTTGCTCCAATTCTTTATTTGTACTAAGCATTGATGTGACACTGCAAACAGAGGCAAATACTGTTTAATAACTACTTATTATTAAATTGGTGGTCAATGGTAGATGCTTAAAGGAAGTAAAGAGGTAGGAATAAAGTAGTATATTCCCTCAAGTCCTTTTACTGCCTGAGCCAGAAACAGCAGCTCACCAATTTGTCTAATATTCACTGATGGGGACTTTAGGTCCTTAAGTTTGTCTCTCTCCTTTTTTAATGCATATTTTTATTTCTATAACATTATGTGGCTGTGAAGAGTGTTGCTTCTTTGTATTCATACACCTATGTTTAGAAATCCGATTAATTTATTTGGTTTACACTCTTTTTAAACAGATACCAAACTGTACCTCTGCATTTTCCTGTTTCTTTCTCTTCACTTTCCTCATTTATAATATAGCTTATAGGTTACAATGTAGAGAGAAATAAAAAATATTCTTGTATGTCTTCTAATATATATATTATGTCTGCCACTGACATTCTTAAACAACTAATAGCAGTAATTCCGTATCTTCCATCCTATGAATGCAAACAGCTAATTTACAGCTACTCATTGCATGCAAATAATTAGTGTGTGGGAGTTTTTTTCCACCTCATTGCATGCAAATATTTAGGGTGCTGGGTTTCTTTCCTCATGTGCATTAACGATGAGCTTAGCATGCTATTTTAGTATTAAACTGATCTATGTTGTAGGAGTCTTTTGTGTTGTTCTTTGTCAGTCTTTGATTTCCCTTAAAATCTGAGGAGGAATAGAGTGAAGGATACAGATAATAGTTACTTCCTTACTTCTCACTGTACAGTAAGTTCTTCAGTATCAAATTTAGATTTTCCTTTCTGATTCTCAGAAAGCTCTGCCATCTCACTTTTTAGCACATTTCCAGAGCACTCATGAATCTGATGCACTGCAGTTTTCTCACTATTGACTGCTCTCCATTTCAGTTACTGCTGAAACTTTGATAAGTTATTAACTACAAGATGATTCTTTTATTCTGTGACAAGTTTTTTTTCCTTCAAACTCTTGGCTGAGGAGCACTATTGGGTGAGCTATGCCTTCTGAACTGACAGAAGGAATACTTTAGGGCATCTCACTTGCCTAATTTAGGTAAGCGAACTGGGACCTTTACATGTTTTTCAGTGATTTTTTTGGGTTTGTTTTTTTTCAAGCAAAGGAAAATACATGAAAAGTTCACAGAACGTCCACCATTATCCCTGATTAGCAGCTAGTCTTCCCTGAGTTGGACAATTTCTTTTAATTCTTGAGAAAATACAATGCAAACCTCTATCTCCCTTTTCTCTCCTGCCAGTGCTTTTCACCCTTGGAAGTTCAGTATCCTGTGGAAAAGAAACTAAATCCCAGTTCTGACACCTTAGTTATGAAAATCTAATAATGACTAATATATTTTCAATATCATAGTGCTTCTTCTCAAAGTTGTTATGATTTCTAATCTTTTCAGCAGTTCATTGGAAATGTAAATTTTGCTCTCTACCTGCTTCTTCCTTGTTGGACTAGGAGAGAGGTTGTTACTATAAGATTTTAGCAAATCTATACTAAGCAGTATTTTACCTGTCCCCAGGCTTTCAATCCTCACAGAGAAGACTGTAAAAGTATCATATTATACACAACCAGTTCCAAACATGATAATGTATATTTACACAGTGTATTAAAAAAAAAAATCTAATTAATGTAAGCTGTCTTAGACAGAGTTAATATGAAGAGTGAAAATACATACAAATTATGAGAATGCCCTATTTTTAAATGTATACATATTTTAATTATTTAAATTAAATTAATAATTTTTTCATTTTCAAAGATTCTTTTCTAAAATTTCTCAGCTATTATATTCTTTTCAGGGTTAATAAATGGCGACTGGACAGGATATTTGGCATGAATATTACATATATAATTCATTTGAAAATATAACTATACCATGATAAACTGATCAGATCAACTTAATGCCTCTACAAAGTATAACAAATGAAATCTTACATACTTTTTCATCACTGTGTTCCTCCTACCTTTAAAAGACACATCAGATATTAACCTGGCATTATTTAAAAGGTCACTTTTAACTTATCAAGGAATAGTACTCTGTACTCTCAGGACATATCAGTCTCCGTCTTTTACATTCTACTAATCTGAAAAAAAAAAAATTAATTGTCTATTTTGTGCAGATCAGAAAAAGACCATAAGCTCTGTCACCATAGTCATTGTTACTAGTAGGTTTATAATGTGGCTACAGTAATAAATATGAACCATGCTTCACTGCTTTTGACTTTGAGGGTTTCATTGCACATAATGATGTATGCAAATAACTGTTAATGAAATACACAGCCACCATCTCTTAAGAATCTTTTATCTACTTTTATGGTTTCATGGCAGAAAGGCAACTGCAAACAAAGGGGTTTTTTTGTTTAAATAGGCACTATTACATTGCATTAATTTTGAACAAGTAGCAGAAGTTTTCGTTAAAAGCCTGTCTTTTCCCATTAGCCTGCCTCTACTATACCCTAGTGCCCTACATCTTCACACAGCCTGTGTCATCAAAAACCTTACAACAGATATCTTCACACCAAAACCGGGGTTCATACAAAGTAATCACAGTATCATATTCTCTCTATGAATGCAGCCATAACCCATAACTAGCAAAGTTTGTCCTTGTCAAAATGCTACGTGGAAAGCAGATCACAGTGTCATGATGGCAGTTCTCATCCCCAAGACTTGCTGACAGCTTTTGCGTGCGGCATACCTCATGCTGTCACCTTCCAATTCTCCTCCAGAAGTGGCAGCCACACTCTGAACCAGAGTTATTAGGTCACCTTAACTCTATATAAGAGGCTTGGGGCTTGCAACAGTGAAGTGCAGCACTGCCATGGCAGCCAACAGTTCGTGCATCTGTGTCCCAATCTGTTCTGTCTCTCAGCTGCTACTTTGTGTGGCTACAGCCACTGACTGCGCAGGCACATGCTCTTCATCCTTCACCTACCAAAAGAGGCTGGCACAGTCATTTTGGAACAGCCAGCGATGCTGCTGACAGCACATGTGCTGGAACACACATGCAGAGACATACTTTTTTTAAAAATGTCGTAAAAAGCACTCTCCATGCCAGATGAATCCTGCCTTCTGCTGACTCCTGCCCATCTCTCCCTCACTCTTTTCCCAATTTAAATTGCAAAACCATCATTCTGCACAAACAGCAGGTGGAGTGCAGATCCATGCACTCTTGGTCCTGTATTACCGCATTTGATCTCTGGGCAGACATTACAAACATGTCAGGTGGCTCCAAGGCAGGTACCTCAAGGCACCTCCATGGTGAATAGCAGCACAAGTGCCACGTTTCCATGCCTTTCAGTGTTACTCTCTCTCTGCCTTCACGCCACTTGCATTGCCAGGTGGGTAACAGCAGGTGCCAAGGCGGCAAAGTGCCGGTGGGGGAAATGCAAACAGGATTCATTTGCCCAGGGCTTTTCTAGAAGAGCATCTTTGGAACTGGCCCAAAAGCCTTACAGTAGCTCCCATGAGCCTGTACACAGGTGGCCTGAGTGTGACAGTGGCATTTGTGAAAAGTCAAAACACCTAAAACACAGGTGCAGTGAAGACACTTATTAGGCGAAATCTTTGCTGCTGACTTCATTCTCTAATGTAATCTTACAATTTTCGGTATATTTATTTATTTATTTAAAGGATGACACTCAGATGCCTTATTGTTAGTGACCCAGGTTTCAATGAATTACAATGAAAAGAGAAATGGCAATTTTAAAGCTTTCTTACCAGGTTCTTCACATGGTCTTATAATTTCTTTAGTATTACAGAAAGAATAAAATGAAGGTACTGCATTTTGCATATCTCAGAGGAAGCTTTTTCTTAATGGATCTGAGTTATGTGTTCTGATCTAATGTTTTTCCTAAAACCTCACTATCAATGTCAGGGTGGTTTTATCATCATTGGTGTATGCAAATGCTAGTTTGTGGAAGTTGTACTGTTAGCAAGGTGGTCTCTTTCTTCCCTCATTAAGCAAACCTGTCACAGCTAGTTTCTCAATATCATAGAGGATTAATGTCTGCCATCATGGCAGTATCTGAACTGATGGGAATTCAACTGCTTTATGTTATAAAATCAAACACAGAAAACCTGCCATCTTAGAACTCAGGTGAATAGTTTGGTACTGTCAATATTTTACAAAATTTGTAAAATAACACCTAATATGCTATTGTGTAACTGCACATGCTAGAAAAGATAAATATTTGGGGGTTCAAGTTTTTAATTTTGTCTTCTTAAATAAAATGATGACATTAATTAAATGTAAAAAGATACAACGGCTGTTGCCACTTTCTTAGTAAATTTGTAAGTATATTTTTGAGCAGTTAACCTAGAAAAGGTGAAATGACTGCTTAAGATACAACACCTTTTTTAAACAGGTAAGCTGCTAAATTAAAGACTAAAATTCTCTGTATTTGCTATGATATGCTAATCTATCACCATTACTTTTCCCTTGTGTTATTCAAGGAAATGTTGGCATTGGGAAAAATAGTAGTTACCAACTAAGCCATTGAAATCTTTGTGTCCTTGAACTCCTGGAATAAATGCTAAACCATTATATGTCTATCATTAATTCAAACAGCCATGAAAATTTAGATAACCTCTTTCTATTAAGTATTCTGGTTAATGTCATGATTTTATGCTTTTACATCTATGAAACTTGCTCCATTCAAGTGCTCAAGACAAGAGACATGGATCCCATCTTTTTCACCCAGTGAAAACAGCTGGTTTAAAGTCTGGAGATTGTTGCTCAAGACCACCATGAAAATGACAAAGACTGGAATACACAGGTTTGGATTTTTAAACTCTAACAAAGATTTGAAGTGACAAAATAATTATAAAGCACTGAAAAAGGAAACCAGGTGCTAAAATGCAAAAATGTAAAGCCAGAAGGTATCTAGGGGCAGGGGAAATAGCATTTCAGCAGCGTTCACAGGATGGGAAGATAACTAGAGTGCATATCAGACAGACAAGATTATGGGAAATCCTATGACATGCAAGAAACCATGAGCTCCTCAAACAAAAAAGCACATGGATGCACTCTGGTGTGACAGAGAAGAGTTTAGACAACAGTGCAAACACTGATAGGAAATATGAAATTATAAAACTGCAGAGAATAAAGATGCATGTGGATTTTGGTATCATTGGATCGAACCACAGTTCAATCAGTATCCAAAATGACGAATGAATATTGCAGCTATTTAAATAAATAAGGACTATTTGTAGCTGAGGGCAGTTTGTCCTTATCAGGATTGAACCAAAAATACATTTGCCCTCCAGTACTCTTCCCCTAGGGGCCACATTAATATAATTAAGCTAACTACAGATGATTTCCTGACCTAATTAACAACATGAAAACAACTCTAAAAGCCACATGTAATATGTAGAATTTTACCCTATTTATAGGATTCAGTGTCAATGAGCATTCACATGCTCAAGATGGAAACAAAACTTTGAAATAACTCTGTTAACTAAAATGTAAGAAATTCAAAGTTGTTTGTGATTATCTTTTAAAAAAACTATATTCATTCATCCAGGTTCACAGAAATATACAAAGAGAGGAAAGTGTTCTGCACTTGAAAGACCAAAATAGTTATAGGTATTTTCCCTTTTTCAGTTTAACTGCTGTGGAGTTTTTCGCCTCTCTTCTTTCCTGCTTTGTGGTGTCTTGACTCTCTTTTTTCTTTACTGCCACAAAGGTCAACCTTCTTCATGAAACTGAATTCAGCACAATCAGAATGAAACACAGAAAATTGCACTTGTTCTGTCAGTTATAAAGCTGCCATGAGTTCCCAGTGCAGTGTGCTTGGACACTAAATTCCAAGTGAATAAAAGAAGAATGTCTCCTTATGTAAAATGAAATTAATAGACTGAGTGTAATACGAAGGAAACATATACAGTTCTGAAATTTTATAGAACACAAAACCTCACGCTATCATACCTGATAAAAAAAAAAACCGAAAAAATTTTGACCGTGACAGCTGACTTGGTCTTTTACATTCTACATTTATAGTTTAGTGTACCATTATATGAATTTTTCATGGAACTGCAGCCTTCTTTAAAATTTGCGTAGATATTTCTAATAAAATAGTACATTTCTCTTACTGTATGCTCACAGTCCCATTCAATAGGATTAGAACCTTAACTTCCTGCTATGTTTTAACTGTCTGATACTATTTTACTGGATTTTATTGCTTATGGTTTTACATTGCTCTAATATATTTACTAGACAAAAAAGCTTTCCAAATGTATGCTGGAAAGCTAACAGTAATCCAGAAAACCTACAATGTCCTGATTCGGTTATAGCTAAATAGAATTGTAAGATAAGATTTTTTTCAATAATTCATTAGCTAAAAATAATAGTCACTTCTAAAAAGAATGGAATGGTGATAATACAAAACAAAGAAAGGAGCAGCCAGTGTGTGGTGATGAAACTGTAGTATGTGAAAGGAATGTATTTTGTCTCTCCTCAACCACCACTGTACAATACATTGAAAACAATTTTTTGTGTGTTCCTTCATTGACCCAAAGGAAGAGTTTTATATATTTTACTTGTTTTGATTTTTGGATTGGTTTATTTTGTGTTTTTCTGTTATTATTGGAAAGGCAAAAAGTAAATATCTTCAGTTTTACTTATATAATAGAAATAGAGAAAAAATAATGTAAAATTAATGTAATTTTTTTTACATTAAAAATAATGTAAAATGTAAAACGGAACTGAAGTTTTGACCATCAGTGTGCCAGGAAACACTAGAAAGAGCTTCTTAACCAAAGGGGAAAAAAAAATTGTTTTTCAGCACAAAATTAATGCTCCATATCACATCTGTTCTGAACTGTGTGCATAGGCAAGAACATCCCACCTCTCTTCTCACATAAAGGTGTCAGTCTGAAGCTACATCTCAACAGTAACCACCTCCCTGTTCCCTGAAATCTAAGTTTGCGCTCCCTTTGTCATCCCACCCTGAAACTATTCCCATTTTTGAGCCAACTGCATAGACTGGGATTGTCTAGAACGCCTTTGTGAAGAGCAACACTGATGAAGAAGAGTCAGGAGATGTTGCTGAACATTGCGTTCCAACTGCTCTGTCACAAATGCCAATCAGATGACTGGTGGCAAATGTCCAAGTGCTCCAACTACACACCGGCCCATTATCGATGAATCAATTACTGTCTGCATGAATGCACTCTTGGTGCTGACTCACATAAGCATCCCTATGCTATTAGAGCTGAAAGCCTCTCTTGCCTCTGTCTGTAGTTTGAAGGTCTGGGAATGCCTACCCTTCAGCAATTTCAAATATTTCTTATTATGCAGATGAGATTTTCTGCAAGCCACAAAACAGAGAAAGCTTCAAAACAGAGAAAGAGATTTTTCTGAAGGTTGTTTTACAGATTATATATACAAAAAAAAAAGTTTTTCATCTGGTTCAGCAACATATAATGGAATCTAAGAACTATTTACAGTCTTGCAGTTCTTATGTGACTACTAAGCAGTTGGGAAAAGCTTCAATAGAAGATATCCAGATCACTTTAATTAACCCCTTTCAGATTAATCAATTTCATATAGTCACTCTTGCATTCCGAATATCACTCATTTTTGGCCTCTAGTGAAAAATCAGGATTACCCTGCCTACACAGAGAAAAATCCACCTTTCTTTCTCATCTTCAGTGTCTTAAAATTGCATGAATGCGGCAACCTGCACATTCAACGAAGAGAGAGAGAACAATTTCTGTCCTCTAGAGTAAGACAGTACACAGATTATCTCAAACCTCAGCTTGATAGAAAAACCAAGTCAAACCTTCTCTCCTTGCCTTCTCCAAAAATAAGGCCTTGGGCTCTGTCCTGTATCAATAGAAAGTTCCAGCAGGAAGAAAAGGAAATGTCAAAGAAGGATAAAGGCAGCAGATACAGGGGACCAAACTAATGCATCAATTTCACTGTTCATCTCATTGACATGGTGCAGGACATGAGGGGGAAAAGGGATGAATCTAAGGAAGAAGCTGGGATATCCCATGTAGCAGTGCATGCTGCTCATATTCCCTAAATCTTAATAGAAGATGCCAACACTCACTGCTGACACCACCCACTGCAATTTCCATGTTGAATACTTGGAAACACGACAAAAGCCGAGCCATTGCTGCTCTCTCCCAAAGCTAGCTGCTTTGGGCAGCCTCCTGTGCTTAAAGCCAGCCACATCAACACGAGCATTGATTGTTTGAACATCACCCATAACACTATAGTTCAAATTAATTTAACATAATTTTCATGGAAGCTCGCTAGTTTCATGAGAGCTTAAAATGATTTTTGGCAATGATACCCCAACTGATAGGTGGAGCGCAGTGGAGGAAAAGATTAATTTCCAGTCAGATCAGCTCCGTATTCCAGTTCACCACTCATATCAACATCATTGGCCAAAGGTGGAAGAAAAGGAAAGACTGGGAAGGATAGCAGTGGCCTCAACATAGTTCAATTAATACTATTAATCTATTTAGCTATAAAGAGAAAATATATATCATATTCTCTGATTATGGTTTTATTTGCCAAATTATGTCAAAGTGAACACACTAAACTTTTAATCAACATACCTAAAATATAAGTGAAAAGCTGTTTAAGCAAGCTTAGTACATTGGTATTGCCTTAGATTGCAGTGACAATAAACTTGATTCAGAATTCCACAGCAAAATGGAAAACTTTTTTTGGTATTGGGACTCTCAACTATCTATTATTTTATCTGTTGTAAACATCCATTCTAGAACAGCATTCTGTGTTTTAGGATGGGTTGGGGTTTTTTTGTTTTTTTTTCTGTTTTGGTTTTTTTTTGTTTCATGACATAACTACAACAACAAAAAGAAATAACAAAAAAATTGACATTATGCATCATAACAGCCCTTTGTGAGCATCCAGTAATTTAGGAGTCTTCTTTAATAATACACATTTTTACCATTAATAGTCTTCTGTTGTTAGATTTGCTCACTGGTTCTAATTTTATAACACTTCCTGCATATGGCCAGAAATAACATGGATGCAGGGATAAAAAGGAAGAAACAAATTTCAAAACAGTGCCATGATCTTAATTACAGAAGTGGTCTTCTAGTAATTAAGTGCGGAGCTGCACATATGGTGTCTGTTTTATCCTCATATTTTCACTGATGAAACCTGCTATGTTAATATTAATGTAAATGTAACCATACCACTTTTCAGTCAGTCTAGCAGCACAGAAAAGCTATTTTTTTCTTCTCTTTTTCCACATTTCTTTTCCCATTAGAAACTGATAGCAAGAAAAGTAGCCACAATGTCACAAGTTTAGTAATTGCAGACTTCTCTCCTTTGTGTATTTAAGGGAAGTATCTACTTCATAATTTCACTCTCTTTTGGTGGATCATGAGTTATGTTCTTCTGATTTAGGATTATTTCACCAATGTTTTCACTCCCAGTAGATGCTATGATATCCAGCAAAAAAGAACAATTTCTCTAGTGAAATAGGGCAAACGGTTCTGCCCCCTGCCTAAATATTTTATACTAAATTTTAATTACTTCTGAAGAGGAAGATGACAATCTCTTAACACGGAGGAAAAGCAAAAATATTTCTCAGTCCAAAATGCCCTCCCCTCTAATATTTAAGTGCATGTTCTAACGTTTTTGTGAAGTTATATGCACAATTACTAGATTTTTGTCTTCACTCTCCACTCTTTTTTCTAAGCCCAGATCTGCCAAATTCTGACCCTTTGGTTTTGGGCAGTTGTGGGGCTTTTCCTCGGTATGGATGTGTATTAGTACAAGCCAAAAGGAGTAGAAGGATTCTTACTGTCCAGCTCCTAGAAAACATAGCCTTTTATTTCCTATATTCCATTTCTTGATAACCTTGAGAGACTAGGTAAACTCAGAAGCATCCTAAATTAGAAATTTCTGAGCAACATTTCTTAGACGTTTTTCATGTTCAAAAACTCAAAGATCAAATTTCCATATAGTGATAATACCCCACCACCACCTTTTTAGAACTATAATTAAATAGTAAAAGTATTTACTTGACAAAGCCTTTCTCTGGGTTGTTTCTCCTCCTGTTGCACTCTTTAACAAACTTCACATTCATATATTTGTTAGATGCACTATTTTCCTTCGGGAAACTTCAACTCTGAAGCTCCACTTTTATCACTCATCTTTGTAAATTAGCTGAACCTTCACTGCAAATTGCATATTCATTTAGATTTGCATTGTATGCTGATTGAAAGCAGTTTGACTCTTTTCAGTAGCACTTTTCTATTTCTTTGTGCCTCAGCTGAAGTTAGTTTAGTAGGTCTTTTAACTTATGAAGTTTTACAAGTTGACATTTTATATTTCATGCAAGATGACATTATGAACAGATACATATTGTTATAGATAATTAAATACACAATCTTAAACAAACAAAAAAAAAAAGCTGGCTTTTTGAGGCCAAGAGGCCATTTGTGAAATAGATGACTATCAAAAATAGGTAGAAAAAAACTCCAACAATTTGAATGATAACACAAAAAAAAAAGCAAAAACCCAAAGTGCATAATTACTGCTGGACATAAATACTAGAAATAGGAGGTTAGAATGCATTACTTCTGTCCCACACAAATAATTCTCATGCAGTTATTACAACACTATAATAGAATTGATCCCTCAGACACTAGTCAAAAACAATGGAAAATTCATAATGATTATTGGCTTACAAACCTAGTCTTAATGCAAAACAATGAGTTTGCTGAGATGCTACTTGTCCTTAAATATTCACTGACTAGAGTGATAGCAATAAACTCTTTACAGTAAGTGGTATTCCTTCTTGACTTTCCATAATAGCTGTGACTTGTAAATTGGTTGTCTTCACCAACGGCCATCTCAGAAATCCAGTTCTAGTGAGAAATGGCTAGCCAATGCTTAAGAACTTTCCAAATTACCAAATCCTTTCCTATAAAAACATCAGTCTGGGTCTTACAGGGCTGTGGATGGACACAAATCAATATGCCACAGCATCCTTCTGCTGCTGCATGCTGGGATAAGAAAATTGATATCAAAAATCAAAATAATAATCTGAGACTTTAAGAATCTCAGATTTACGGGAAGTTTAAAATAAATCTTTACTTTGAATCTTTAAAAAAAACCCCAACAATTTTTAAAGATTTTTGCAATACATTGCAACTCTTTCTGTATCTCTTTTTGGAGGAGCCCAAATTGAATAGAATCATGGAATATGTAATTGTTGGAAAAGACCTCTAAGATCATTGAGTCCAATGGTTAGCCCAGCATAGCCGTGTTCATCACTAAACAATGTCCCCAAGTGTCACATCCATATGTTTCTTGAACACCTCCATGTATAGTGGCACAACCACCTTTTAGTGAAGACATTTTTCTTAATGGAAATATTAAATACTTAACACTTAAATAACACAAATTTTAAGATTCAGAATTTTCATGCATGTATACAATCTACTGTTCACTTTCTTCATTAAAAAAAAAGAACAAAGGTACAAGACTCTCTGCTTATTGTTTTAACCATTCAGAGCTTTATCAGCAGCGCTTTATGCTTTCTTCCACCATTTACTCATGATTAATCTAGGAACGTACTGAGTTTATAAAAAATACAAGACCATCTCACTAAAATTGGACTTTTTGTCTCTCAAAAGGAAAGCAGAGAATAATAAAACCAAAATTATTACCCATAATATTTCACATTGTTCACAGAGGAGTCAGATGCAGCACATAAATTAATAAAAGCACTCTAAATCATTACAGTCAGCAGATTATATCACAAACTTTCATTTATATCTCTTTTTTAATGTGAGAGCTGTTCTATCTCAGCAATCATAACAATGGGGGGTATTATTTTTTATATTGATGTCTGAGACTTTGGAAATATAAATCAAATTTTCAGTATAGATTTATTAAGGGTTTATGCATATACAATATATATTTTTACAAAGAAAAGCATTTAAAAGTTTACTTATGCATGAAAGAGATTAATGAGAGCCTAGAGCAGTAGATGAATATAACTATTACACAGAAAACATATAAAATACATGAATATATTAAAATATTAGATTTTTTGGTCTTTTGGGGACACCAATTTTTAGATCTGATGCTTGAAGCATTCTACTGTTTCAAACAAAACCTCCAAGGTGCAGCTAACCTCCCCCCACCCCGCTGACTACAACATGAACATACAAATGCAGAGTGTTGAAATATTTCTGTGACAGTAATTCTTCAAGCATAAAATAAGAGAATAAGCCTATTAGACAGTAGTCTAAAATGCAATTATAGCTAAGCAACATAGTTTAAATTCACTTGAAAAATTGTCTTCAGTTCAAAAAATAATTAGGATAATACAAAAGTTAAATCCCAGAAGTGATGCTATGGGTTTTTTTCTTTCAGTATCCCAAGGAAAGAAATAAATCAAACCATGCGCATCAATGTGTAGAAAATTTTTTACAGAATATTACCGTTTATCAAAGGCAGCCTTGAGCAAAAAAAATTGTAAAACCTAAAAAATATATATATTTTTTGTGTTGAAATACTACAATGGCACTAAATACTGCTGGGTTTCTGAATTACATGAGAGTATGAAGGTAGTATAAATGAAAGACAGAAGCACACAACATATGTTAGACAACCAACAAATTTTAAAAAAGAATATTTTTTAACACTCCACTATACAAGCTAAGATTCATTCACCTTAAAAGGCATAGGAAATAAATGAAATATATAATCAGTCTTCAAACTGGCAATGTGTGTCTTGTAGTTTATTTTAAATAAGAATTACCTCTGTCAAAGCACTTGATAATACAGAAGAACAGCAATGTGATGAACTGTATTTCAACTTAAAAATCAGCACTGAAGATTAAAAACATTGATTTCTCTCTGAAGCTGAGGTTATGGCTAGCCTTGGCTGTTGCAAGGAGAGGGAGGACCCATGCAACCTAATTCCATTTTACAAGGACAAACCAAAAGCATTGTCATGTAGGCCATCTCTTCTTTCTCTGTGGCCTTTCCATTGCAAAAATGGATAATGAACTTATTCTTCTGTCTTGAAACAGAGTGGAGAGAAAAGAAGTGCTCGCTATCAAAATAAGATGCTACTTTTTAGTAAATAACTAAATTTAACTTAGATTCTATTAATTTAAATTATTTCTCTAAACTAGAGAGAAATTGATTTGATGGGTGGACCACTCAGTGGATAAGGAACTGGTTGGATTGTCACACTCAGATTTGTGGTTAATAGCTTGATGTCCAAGTGGAGACCAGTGACAAGTGGCATTCGTCACAGGTTTGTATTGGGACTGGAGCTACTTAACATCTTTGTCAGTGACATGGACAGTGGGACTGAATGCAACATCAGCAAGTTTGCCAACAACTCTAAGCTGTGTGGTGCAGTTGACACACTGGAGGGAGAAGGATTTAGGGATGTTGGTTGACAAGAAGTTCAACATGACCCAGGAATGTGGCCTTGCAGTCCAGAAAGACAAGGGTATCCTGGGCTGCATCAAAAGAAGTGTGGACAGAAGGTCTGGGGAGGTGCTTCTCCACTCTGTTGTCATGAGACCCCACCTGGAGTACTGGATCCAGGTCTGAGAACACCAACGTTAAGTATGTGGCCCTGTTGGAGCAAGCCCAGGTGAGGGCTACCAAGGTGATAAGAGTGCTGGAGCACCTCTCCTATGAAGCACCTGGCCAGACTCAGAGAGCTGAGGTTGTTCAGCCTGGAGAAGGTTTCAGGGAGACCACACTGCTGCTGTCCAGTACCTAAAGGTACAAGAAGGATGAAGAGGGACTTTCTACAAGGGCATACAGTGATAGGACAAGGGCAAAAAGCTTTAAACTGAGAGAGGGAAAGTTTATATTATGTATGAGGAGGACATTTTTCACTGTGAGGATGGTCATGCACCAGAGCAAGTTGCCCAGAGAAGTTGTGGGTACCCCAGCCCTGGAGGTGTTCAAGGCCAGATTAGATGGACTTTGAGCAACCTGATCTGGTGGAAGGTGTCTCTGCCCATGGCAGGGGTTGGAATTAGATGATTTTTAAGATCCCTACCAACCCAAAGCATTCTTTCTTTCATATCACAGTTTGCTCTTCTATGAATACTGCAGGGATAACTGAGCCAATGTTTGGAAATCGTACTGTCTTTCTGACAGTTTTCTAAGAATTCACTTCTCATACCTGAGGACCTGGAAAACACTGAGAAAATCTACCTTTACCTGGTCTCAGATTTCTTTCTACAGGTTCAACAATCTCAAATCTTTCATAAAAAGAGAATAGTTATCAAGATGTGGTACTAACTTCATATCTCATAAAGGCTTCTGCTTTTTGTTGACTTAAGACTCAAAACAGACCCTTAGGAGGGAAAAATTAGACACTGATAGAAATGATGATGCAGAAGAGACAAAAACCTCTCCAAAATGCAACCAACAAAAAAAAATTCTCCTTCTTTTAAAACATATTTGCAAAAAGCATTTTCAAATCTGACACAGTGCAATAGGTTAGTTTCTGCTGTATTAATAAAAAGTTGCTGCAACTCTTAAAGACAGGCACTTGTGAATTGGTCATTCATTCATGTACATTTACCTTGCCATTACACTACAGTTTGTTCTCAGCAAGCAGATACCAGTCTTTTTTGTTTACATACTAAGTGTATTTGAATCTTACATGTCTCTTGTTGTCACTGGAAGGGCATGACTGTCACCAAATACAGTCCTCAGTTATTTATATAATTGCAAAGTTAGTGCACTATATTCAGTCTGTAACAGAATCAAAAGTTGTACTTATTTTTTTTTACTTCCTTTGCATATGAATTAATATTTTAATTGATCTACCAAAATTATGTGAAAGTGTAATTTTTTTATTCTCCTAGCCATTATATTTGACAAAATTTACTAAAAACC
The DNA here is from genome assembly GCA_013396655.1 of Campylorhamphus procurvoides. Taxonomy (NCBI): domain Eukaryota; kingdom Metazoa; phylum Chordata; class Aves; order Passeriformes; family Dendrocolaptidae; genus Campylorhamphus; species Campylorhamphus procurvoides. The sequence goes on along the minus strand of WBMV01005928.1, from coordinate 558,616 downwards.
ATAAGTAAAATACATTATCAGTTATAGTAGTTTGAAGTACACTTTATGGAAGGAAATGTATTTCAAAAAAATAGAACACTGAACTTTGAAGCATGCCATAATCTGAAAGCTCTTTGAAAACAAAGTTTATTTTCACTAGCCACCATGTAGGAATTTTCTACCTGTTTTTGCTTCATTGCTCATTTGTTTAAATGTGATTAGAGTATAATGATTTACATATTATTTAGGAAGACAACGTTCAATAATGAAAATACATACAGTTCAGAGTTACAATGCAAAAAGTCTGTAAAATATTTTGTTTCCTAATGGAAACAAAAGTATGTAATGTAATAATCCAGAAGTTCTTATTATTTAATGAAAAAAACACTTTTAATAATGAAAAACATTTTATCTGATTAAAGTTATGAGCTGTTATCAGATTATTCTATTTATTTTTGTAGATTGTAGATATTAAGAATTTTTTTATAAAGGAACTAAAAATACTTTCAGAAGGTTTTTAATATGCTAATCTAAAAATGATAGTGGCTTTTACCACAGGACCGCCTATTCAGTGGTAAAAATATTTCAAATTACAATAAGCCTCACTTAGAGTAAAATGAGAAAAAAGCACTCTCTGTCAAGAAAAGAAAGAAGTATTTTAAATACCCTTCATATTCCATCTAACATTTTCAAGAACTTTATTACACAAAAAAGTCTTTCTGAAGTCTGCTCTGAAAAGCACTGCTGGACACCAACCTCAGTTAATTCAAATGCAAATAAACTGTGAACTTCAACCTACTTCAAGCAGTCAGTGCAATCTTTTTCAACTCTTCCCTCATTTAACTCTTTAGAACTTCTTATTTTCTTGATTTGCACAACTCAGCAACACAGCCAAATAATTCACCACTAATTTCACACAGTGTATGCCAAAAAACAATGATTAATTGAATAGACTTACTATGATCATTTCTAGGGTAGTAAGGGTAAATATCTGCATGAGCATTGCTATCAAATAAAACTAAAAACAGATATCAAATACATATTTTCAAGTCATTCCCATACCTGATTGGTAAGGAATCATGCCTGGCTACACCACAGCAACCTCTCTTGGCCAGTATATTTAGCCAACACAAACAGAAGCAACAATAGCAGAGAGGAAATGAGAGAGAGTGACAATTAGGGAGCATTTTTGCAATAGTTCTGCCACAGTAACTGTGCAGAAAATTCTTGATCTGCACTGGCCCATCTGAATGAAGACACTCTGTTAATAAATGCAGCTGCTGGAAAGAGACACAACCTACCTTCTAGGAGACATAATTTTGTAACTAGAGGTTATTCAGCTAACCCAATACCTAAAAAAAGAACTTGTAAAACAGCAGAAAAGAGAATGAACCTGTGGGTTTGATTTCTCTTGAATATTTTTCCTGGGCATTAGTAACCCTTGATATTGAAGGTGTTAGAGTGAGTTTGACACAACAATATTTTCAAAGATGCTAGTCAGCCACAATTCTTGGTCAAGCCACAGCATTCTCAATGTCTCTTTACTACAGAGAAAAATTTCAACTTACTTCTCTTCCAATAAAAAAAGTATGTTCTTTGTCTTTTCTATCTACCAAGAGGCAAGGAAAGCATGCTGTATTAAATATGTATAATATCTTATGTAAACAAGTTTCCAATCTTTTCGCTTGCTGACAGCTATTTCCTATGCTTCAGAAGGGAAAAAAACCAAAAAAACAAACTTGAAGCGAAAAATGGGATTAAACAGATTTACAAACAAACTTGGTAATCTTTTTATTTTACTTTAAAATTACATACTGTAATAGGCCAAGCTACACCGAATAATTAATGATTATTGTCCGGCTTTTGCTTAGAAAGTCTGAAGAACAAAGTCAAGAGTAGCATTTGATTCATTACTTTCCCTTTACCAGGTAATTCACTCCTGTGATATTTAATGTCCAGAATTGTCCCATATTTGCCAGATTGGAAAAAATACTCAGAACTGACTTCCTAAATTTCACTTGACCAGTTACCCTTGAGATATCAAAGCGAAGTTCAGATTCCTTAAAAGGCAGAACTATACCTATTAGAGCTTCACCTTTATATTTAGGTTTCTAACTAACAGAACCAAGTAGAGCCTTGCTTGAATTAGTGTTTTATAGTCTTTAAAAATCAGAGAAGAGAGACACAAATTTTATATTTTCTAAAATGTTATATAAAGCCACAGTTTAGAACTGCATGCATATATCTAAGGAAAATAAGAGTTTGGTATTTATTAAAGACATAATTTATGTGACTGTAACAGGTTTTTTTCTTCTAAAATTGAATTTGCTTTTTTAAACATATACTGAGGATTATTGGATAAACTCACACACAAAAATTAGAATAACAAACTGACATGCTTAGGTAGGTCTAGAACACACCAAGAACTGAGCAGCAACAGCATTTGGGCATGATTACCATTTGTTGTCAAAGACCATAACCCAGCAAATAACCAAGTAATTCACTGTCAAAAGTAAGCTTTGGACCCCTGACAGGTTGTGCGTATGTTGATATTTTCAATAGTTATAGGTATATTCCCTCACATCCATACTTAGGGTCAGCATAAGCAGGGTCTATAAAGCAGCTCTTTACACAGGGAGTTTCCCTGAATCCTGTTTCTATAATAAAACTCCTCCCTGATTTTCCATGAGTTCTGCAGTCAGTCCTTTGGTCAAGTCATTAACAACTGGTTTTCTTCAACACTTGCATGGTGTTGTTAAAGGTCTTGGAACTGCATGTTATACCAAATCATATCCTTAAAAGTTTACAAATATGCTTGAAGAAGGTTTATTACCAAAATCAGATTTTTGCCAATTAGAACCAGTGACCAAAATTGCTATGGACAACTCTTGATGTAAATGTATATTTAGAACACCATTTTGTTGAAAAATAGCAGTGCCATTTTGCTTCCTTCTGGGTCTACATATCATTTCAAGTCTCCATTTTTTAAACATGATTTATAGACAAAAAAGGAAACCTAATATAAATGAAGGGAAAACATTACACAGAAAATAAAATCAGATATATGACATAAATTTAAAAGCATAGGGTTAATGTCTTAGCATCAAAGTTTATCATCTGATTGATGCTGGCAAAATGATGGATCTCAGCAAGGTCAATGACTTTTAATTATGTAATGATGGAGATAGTCCTTTTTTCCAGTTAACTGGACTATGTGTATGAATAAAGACTACTTAAGTGAACAAGGATTTGCAGGTTCAGGTTCTGTATAAATATAAAAAATTCAACCATACAATTAATGGTTCAGGGTTGTTCTGTTGTGTTGGGTTTTATCCCCTCAGTTATTGTACTGTATGCACTACATGGTTCAAAATAACTTTTTCAGAATAGTTTTTTAGCGCCGACTTAGGAAAGTAAGCACCCTGAATCTCCATACCTTAAAAAGCATGGTTTAAAATTATATCAAAATATTTCGAAGCAAATTAATATTCATGTCAGTTACAGATAATAAGAGGTGCCCTAGCTAATGGGTAGACTATTAATGAAGGTTTGCAAGCAGTGCAAGTGGTATGTAATAAACTTTCTTTCCTTCCGGTTGAGGGAGAAAGGAAATAGCCGTTTTATGATAGGGGAGATGGGGGAGGGGCCGAGGGACAGAACAATAAAACATATTTCCTAATTCTATTCAAATGTAATGAAAGCCCTGGCAACCTAAACAACTTCCTCCTTAATTTTCTTGCTTTCAGTTTTACTCATCAGTAGCTCTGTACTGCTGCCTGATGGCTATCTTTATACTCTAGTTGATGAAAACATTCAGTAACAGCCCATCTTAACATAAAGTAACATGATGCAGGAGTTAAAAAAACAGCAAAAGTTACCTTTTGCTCAGTTACTACAACTGCTAGCACTTGTGCAGGGAAACTGTGTGGAGAAACACTTGTGGTTTAGGTTCCAATTCCCAAGAAAATTTATCACAGACAAAAGAGTATGAAATGCTACATAATCCTAAGAAATGCAAGGTGGGGGCCTCATTCGCCTGCTTGTTCTGTTCAGCCATCACAGTAGCACTGGCTACCAGCAGCAGCCTATTCCTTCTGGAAAGAGCCTTAATCTCAGACAAAAATCCCTGCATGGCGCTCAGCCTTGTGCGTGCAGAAATCCCTGTGTGGCACTCAGCTCTGCATGTGCACAACTCTGACAACTCACAGAAGCAGCAGCAAACTCCTCTGTGAAGCACTGTTCCCTACCAAGCTTGTGAAAGGTTAAACACTGCTGGAAGAGCAAAACATTACGTCTGCCCACATTTCTCAGTTCAGTTCAATTACTGACAACAGCAGTCCTATAAATGCAACATAATACAATATTATTAAATACAGGATTCTCATTTACACCCAGCTGCATCCTGGAAGCAGGCCTGATGTTCAAGCAACACGAAAGGAAAAAAAAATCCACAACTTTGACGGACACACACACACAGCACATTGACCTTGGAGGCAGAGGCAGTGATGATCCCTTTCATAAAGGTGCTATTTCACAAGTTCACAGTGCTACAGTGCTGAATCGTTTGTCAAGTAACAAGGTATCACCAGCCTTCTGTTACAGACACATACAGGCACGCACAAGAACATAGAGCAACATGGGGCTATGCTTTTAAATCCTCTTTAATTCCTACTTTACTCTCTACTTCCCAGAATGACCTCGTATATCCTCTCTTGCCCCAGACAGAATCAACCAGAGCTTCTCTAGTACCCTAAAACCAGTGTTCGTACAAAGAAGGTTCTGTAATGCCTTTTGAGATAATTTTAGAATATTCAAAATTTCTAATATAAAATATTCTCAAACATTTAAACATTACCCTGGCAGCCAGTTTTCAATAAAAATAAGCCTCTTAACTTCTCATTCAGATCCATCTTTTGTTTGCAGAGCCCTTTTCACTGAAAACTGCACTCCTTTTCCAAGCCTTGCCCCTACACAAACGTATGGGCTACCAAGCTTCCAACTTTGCTCTGCCTTTATTTGCCAGCTCCTCCATCCCATCCGGCACCCCGCCACCATTTCTGTGAAGTATATATATACATATATATATATATATTTACATGTTAGTATTGCTGCTTACCTTGTC
>WBMV01005928.1:392350-553505 GCA_013396655.1 Campylorhamphus procurvoides | reverse complement strand
TGCTGTTCTGTTTTTTTTTTACGTGGGACAGGGAAAAGCAGCGGCTCGTGTTTCCCCCACCCCTTCTCGTCGAGGGAGGGCTGTTGTCACGGTAGAGTTCACCGCCTCCCTCCTCCGCCTCCCTCCCTCTCCCTTTGCCCCGGAGCCCCCCGGTCCCCCGCCGCCCATCGGCCCNATAAAATATTCTCAAACATTTAAACATTACCCTGGCAGCCAGTTTTCAATAAAAATAAGCCTCTTAACTTCTCATTCAGATCCATCTTTTGTTTGCAGAGCCCTTTTCACTGAAAACTGCACTCCTTTTCCAAGCCTTGCCCCTACACAAACGTATGGGCTACCAAGCTTCCAACTTTGCTCTGCCTTTATTTGCCAGCTCCTCCATCCCATCCGGCACCCCGCCACCATTTCTGTGAAGTATATATATACATATATATATATATATTTACATGTTAGTATTGCTGCTTACCTTGTCCAAGAGTGACTAAAATCCGCAAGGGGAAAAACAGAAGAAAACCCCAGCTCGCCGTGTCCCCGCGCAAATCGCAAAGAGAGGAACACTTCTTCCTTTAACAAAGCCAAAAAGCGGGCTCGCCGCGACCCAGAGCCGGAGCNCCTCCCTCCCTCTCCCTTTTCCCCGGAGCCCCCCGTTCCCCCGCTGCCCATCGGGCCATGTCCCCAGGCGGCGGCAGGAAGGAGAGCAACTGCTGTGAAACAGCCAGTAATTCCTCGCTGGAGCGCAGAGGGTTGTTGTGCTTGCATGTTTCAAGCAGGGTGGGTGTTATGCAATATTTATAAGCTTTAATCTATCAACGGGCTATCTGAAAGCTCAAGTATGCTGGAGGCTTTGCACAGTCTGTATGGGCAATCCCTACCATCCATACCAAATTTCAGTGCTTGAGTGTCGAGGTGGAGTTCGCTGGTAGCCCAAGCCAGAAACAGCAACATCTTACTGGGAATCATATTTAGTTATGAAAAGCATACGGGGAAAAAAATCACCTTGAGATAAGACCATTAATTACATGCTCTGATTAGAAGCAGGAAAAGAGGTACCTTTGGATGAACAGAAACAAACAAAACAAACCAAAAAAAAGAAATCCAACAAAAAATCCAACTGGAAGCTAATGGCTTAAAAAATTAGAAACATGCTTGTGTGAAGTCAAGCAAAAGTAGTTTGAAGTCTCACTTGAATCTGCTTTATTGTAACAGGTTTAGTTATCTGATTTATTACTTTTAAATTAATTTACTATCCACTCCACCACTTTTAAAGAGCACCTACTTCATCTTCAATATGAAATCATTATGAAAATTAAGTGTCTACTCATTATAGGTTACCTGTTTAGTGCCTTTTGGGAAAATATGTTACAGATTAAAGCATTAAACTGTCTTTAAATCACCCATGACTAGGGTAAAGCCAGAGAGAGGTCAACTGCTCTGACGTACATCAGCTTTCTAGGTTAATTACACTTGTGTCGACATGAGGAATAAATTGTAGTGAGAAACAAAACTAGATGAATACCATACCTAAAAAACTGAACTAGCTAACATAGGTAATGGGATAAGTTGGATTGCATTAGCTTAGTGAGAGAATTCTTACTGGACTGCTAATTAGGTCATGGCACTGCAAGAAGAAACATGATTAACTTTGACACACAGAGTGTGGAATATAAAGCCAAATAAACCAGACTTTCATTGACCCAACCCCTTATAATTGCCAGTTATCACGAAGGCAGTTTGGCTGGCATCTGGGTAGCATTTCTGACCCCCTATTAATCTACTTCTCCCCTCTTTTTTCTCTTAAGCTCTCTCAGGTTCTTTGCAAAGTACAGACAGAATAAAATTGCGCTATTTAATGACAATTTTTGCAGTACAAAACGGATACTGAGTCTACTAGCACAACTACACTAGAAACTCTCTTGGGACAGAGGTAAAAACGAAAACAACTTGTTCAAAACTAAGACGAAATCAAAACAGTATGAGGGCAAACAGGGATCTTGCTCATCCATTCTCCTTCGCCATTATGAAAGTACATGAAGCAAAAAATCAACAACTACATAAATATTTTATATAATCCAATTAATGAAGTAGTCAAAAATCTATAAAATTATGCAAAATTTGACATACCATAACTTACTGCTTGACTTTGCAAATTAGTAGACAGAGTCCCAAAAAGATCATATGGAAGACCCTTAAAAAATTCTGAAAATCTCTGTCTTCGGAGGACTTGCACACTTCAATTTGCGTGTAAATAATGATACAACTGTGTGATACATTCAGATATCTTGGCATTCTTGTATTTTTGAGTGTGTTTATCTGATCGTTCTTATCTTTTTTCTTTGTATGCTCACTGAGATATTCAATTTAAGACTTCATATTTAATTAAACTTACTTTGATGTATTTGTAGCGCATACATTTTTTTCCTATTTTTTCCTCTAATTTAGGTCTGTATCAGCTATCATAGTACAACAGTCAGATAATAAACTCTGCCTATTCATATCCTGAAAGCTGTCTTCTGGCCAGTGGATATTATTTACAAGCTCCATTTTGTGCATTGTTGGCTCTATTTTTACACAGACAGAAAACATGTGAATGAATTAATTTTTTTAATTATTTTTATTTGTGGCTCATACATTACCCCTACACTTTTCACAGTTCAAACATTTTCATCCACAAAATATTGCACTGGGATATTGCTTCATTTGATTCCATACAAACAATATACACTACTTGAATGAAATTTTTTTTCTCTGTTTAGCAATTAATTGTTAGTCCAGAGAGCCTGTTGATGCTTAGTAGTATGTTTCTGGTTTCCATAACCTTAATTTGGATACTTTATGATAGTATCTTGTAAATCCCATATAGTATGCCACACAGTTTTCAGTTTGGTATACTCGAGTGCCATGTGCTTGACAATCAGTTATGCCTAGGTTTTACTTTTCTACTCTAATTATCATATTTGAACCATTTGCCGTTGGACAAAGGAGAACACATGCAGCAAGTACTTAATATAAGATCCAATACAGGAAAAAATTTTGTGTGAGACAAATAGAGGACCAAAGTCTCAATATGTTAAAGGGAAGTTAATGCAAATAACACACAGTAAAAGTTTAGCAATCCATTTGTCCCTGCTGTGACTGACTTCATCTAGCAGTCCAAAACCAGGACAGTCCAAAACATTTGCTCTCATACTAGTTAGAATAACAGTCAGTTTCTCTGACTGATTTATATCTCCTTTTCTACTGCAAATAATTCTGGAGAAGGGGTTACATTCCTTGCAAACAGCATTGCATGCAAAATAAATGCACAATTTGAATGAGCACAAAATTCCAGAAGTTAGTATTTTTCTTCTCTTGGCTTTTCTACTGCTAGTGCTTCTAATACTATTTAATGGGTTTATTTTTTTAAAAAAAATTGTTCTTGGGATTTTTTATTAACAATCAGTAAAGGAAAATAGGAAATTTCCAAAATCTGCACTGTTACTCATTCTTGACATTATTCCAGACCTCCATTGGGCTTGGTCCCCCTCACCACTTGCAAGTTCAGTTTATTTTTCTGTAATATATCTTTAAACATTCAAATTGGGAAAAACATTCCTATGAATACTTACCAAAGAATTAAAAATATTAAGATCTGATACTACCAAGTATTAACTTATTGCCCCAACTAATCTAGCAGTTATGATGTAGTAAACAAGACTAAAAAAAAAAAAAACCAAACCAAAAATTATTGGTTTTGGTCTTCTTTGAATCAGGCATATGCAACACTTTAAACACACTCACATCTGTATCTTAATACTAAAAATAATTTCAGGCACTGACAGATTCAAGCAGTAATGAAGTCTTATTTAAAAATATACAATCCAAAGTACTGCCATTTGTAGGGTTTAATTTCCACTTCTTCCTAACAAATTATTCCGCCCTTTTTTTTTTTTTTTTTTGAAGACAACAGCTGCCCCTTCAGTGCAGCTGTTAATGGTGAAGATCATTGATTAGCTTGAAGTCAATGACAGCAAAGGAACTCTCAGGGTGCTCTGATATGGGATAGCGTGAATAACACAGCATGAAGTTTGGACACATACATCTTTCACTTATTTTCCACTGGTCTCATTCACTCAATGTCTGTTCAATGTTTTAATGAAAGATGATAATTTATGCATTATAAACTCTGTCCTGAACAAAAAGCACAAGAAATGTACTTAGACCTGGACCGGTGCTTTTATAACAGCTGGGCATCCTGAGCACCAGAATGATAGACACTGGCAAATGGCATAGAAGAAAATTAGCTTACNTCTCTCTCTCTCTTGTGCACACACACAGCATGAAGTTTGGACACATACATCTTTCACTTATTTTCCACTGGTCTCATTCACTCAATGTCTGTTCAATGTTTTAATGAAAGATGATAATTTATGCATTATAAACTCTGTCCTGAACAAAAAGCACAAGAAATGTACTTAGACCTGGACCGGTGCTTTTATAACAGCTGGGCATCCTGAGCACCAGAATGATAGACACTGGCAAATGGCATAGAAGAAAATTAGCTTACTTGTGGTTTGGAGAAAGGTTGTGCCAACCATCTGTCACAGGAGATCTCCCAAATGACAAAAAGGATCAGAAAGGCACATTAAGGTTTTTCACATATCTCCTCAAAGCCAATTGTCACAAAGGGACTCAAATAAAAGGAATATGCAATATTGTTCACACACAAGAAAACTATCTTTGAAATTCACCAAAATAATTCAAATTTATACCACAAAACAACAGATGTAAATTCAGGGATGGGGATGGTGGGGGGAAGCCTAGACTCTGAGGTTAGATCTGTAGATGATGCCATTATTTATAATCAAATAAATGCTATAAGTTCATTTCAGTGTATAGCAGCTTTGCAGTGATAGTGATTCTGACAAGATGACGTTGTCCCCTTTCTCATCTTGTGAATATAAAGTAACAACTGATTAAACAGTAAAGAGATAATACACTACAGAATTAATATCCACATTAAAAATTGCTATAGAAAAATAATTAGGCAATAAGGATAAATATTTAATTTCTTATCACCCAGCTTTTTTCGACTCCATTTGGGATCAAATAATTTCATTATTCATTATCACTGAAATCTGAAAGCATAATACCACTCAATAGTAGATAATACAGTTCCTATTAAAAAAAACTCCACACAAAGAGAAAGATACTCAATTTCAGTGCTTAGTCATTACGTTTATAAGAGATCTCTTAGGGCATCTACTGGGGAACCTTAGCATTGCACGTCCAAGAAAGAAGCCTTTAAAAAGAAAGAAGGAACAAGGTCTCTTTTTTTTTTGTACCGGATTTAAACAAGAACATTAATTCAAACTTTTATTTTCCTCTGCTGTGCAGTCCTCTTTCAACTGACTGGAGAACTTAAAGCAAATAATCAAATGAGAAACCTTTGCAGCTGAAAGTATTCACTGATCCGAATGAAAGAACTAATACTCTACATTTCAGAATTTGGTAGCTCATTCAATCTTGAGTATTTAAATGTGTATTAAGGTAAACATATCCTACTCTGTTTAATCTATAAAAAAAAATCATTAAAAAGTTTACTAAAACTATAATGAGATATTTAATTTGTATGAATTATATAGTAACTAGAACGTCAAAGTCTTTGGATTAGCCTTGTTTATTCTTTAAACTGGTTTTCCAACATATTTAGATACTTCAATTTTTGAATTTTTACCTATGAATTTCTATGGTAGTTTTCCTGACATCCATATGGCTTTGCCATGATTTATTTCTGCCCATGAATACAAAATATTCTCTATTTTGAAGCTCATTTCCTCAAAGTCCCACACGGGTGATTTCTGGAGACATATGTCATGTAGCTAGGAGTTTAGCTAGTCTGTGATAGAATAGAAAACAGTTGTTTAACTTATTGTATAGAAAGGATAGCTTTTGAAATTTTATCGATAAAGAAGCAAGGACTCTATATCAGCCTTGTAAAGCTGAATTTATTTTTAAGCAAAAGTTCCATAAGGGCCTCTCTCTCTTCCCTTAACATATTTCTAAATTTTCCAAGTTACAGTGACCTGTAATCATCACATAAAACTCTAGGGAGATCTGTTTGATACCTTACTTAAAAACACAACACCACCAAGCTCAAAATAATAATGCACCTAACCTGACACTGAGGCACGTTGGCAAATTGTTAATACCTACTGTCATTGCAGTTTACATAACATGTTCCCAACCAGTAAAAATCCCCTTGGGCAGCAATGGATAAATATCATCCTTTTGTATGTTTTATGCATCATTTTAGGAATTAAACCTCACAAAAAAAAATAAATTAAAAAGCCATCCATCCTTCTGTGGCAGTGCTCAAACATCAGGTGTGTTCAAATGCCCTGCGCAGTTTGTAAGTATTCATGAATTGTCTGATCATTACATTTGTCCTAAATCTGTGTGATGGAGATGCAGCACGATTACTTGTGGATTTTGCTGGGAAATAAGCCAATCAAAATAACGATGTCATGTCTGGAACAAGAGTCTAAATTAACATACACTGTTGTGTAGCCTAATTCACTCCCAGTCATGTATCTCATCATATATGCGATTCCATCCCAAGTTGTACTAAGAATATAAAGGAACCAATTCTTCAAAGAATGCACCTACTCACTTTGAAGCAAATAGGTCTGTGAACTCTGGTATCTGCACGGGGCAAGAGACATTTTCCTACAGTTTTAGAGAGCAAGAGGAGAATATAATAAGGTTCATAGGCACATCTCACCCTGTCTCTCCTTGAGAGCAATCAGCTTGTTCCAGAAGAGCACAAGGAATATTAAATAGTGCAGGTATTCTGGCTTATTGTCTTTGTGACTTTGATATTGTAGAATTTTTCACTTCTTTAGGAGATAAATTTCATCAGAGATTCATGCTGATACTACAACTACATATGGTAAAGAATGCAGTGAACTTTTCAGCTGGGAGACAATATCATTATTCTACACATCAGTTAGTTCACAGTTCTACTCAGCCAGAATCCTCCTTTGTCTTTCCAGACAACATTACAACAATCTGAATCAGAACAAAAAATAAACAAACAAACAAAAAAAGCACCCAAAACCCAAACCAACCAAACAAAAAGAAAGGTAAGCAGTTTAAGAACAATGGAGTATTCATCCTAATATCTTCTTTTGCCCTTGCAGCTAATTTCTAACCATTTTGTCCCTGCTCCTCCACAGAAGAATGATGTGATGTAAAAGGGATAGTGTGACAGCTTCACATTGGCAAATCCTACTGCAATAAAAATAAAATAAAAAAAAAGGTATCTTCATATTTCTTACCTAGAATGTAGTTCCTGGGACAAAATGAAAGCTGTAGTCTTATATTCTGCACAAATTTTATTTTATTTTCCTTTTTCATAAGTCATTCTAGAGACTGACACTCACAAGAAACGGACTTGGTCCTGCCAGTAATATGGTGTGAAGTGTTAATAGGCACACACTTCTTAAATAATATGAGGGATATTAAATGGTCACTTGAAACTCTTCACTTCTTGTACATCTCAATGAACCTAGTTCAGGACTCAGCAAGCTCTACTCCAAAACTTAGCTAATTTGAAAAGGTAGATCAAATGACATACTATCTGATTAAATGTAGAAAAATCTATTTTCACCTACTGGTGAAAAATCAGTAATATTTGAAAAGTTAAGATTTGCCAAAAATCAGATTTTCTCCAAGTGCTTTACTCAAGAAGGAAAAAAAAAATGTATAATGTATTACAGCTTATTAAATATTCAGTTAAAAGACCTTTATATGTAGTTTATCATACTCTTCATGTAATTTCTATTGGAGTCAGAAAGAGGCCAAGTAGGTTCTTGTTCTTCATTTCTGTGAATGTATAGAAATTTGTTTGAAAAAGATTACCTAGTCACACATGAATATAACAAAATTTGGAAGAAAAATGCTAGTAGGAAATCAGAACTTATTTTGTTTCTAAAAACAATTACAAAGAAGTTGTTGAAAGCCATTATAAAAGAAATTTCTGTGTTTATCCTTAACATATCTGATTACTTTACTCATTTACAGGAGACATTGCTCCTGTATATTTCCACAAGAAATCACTGATGCCCTCTTTTTGTTTAAATAGGAAAAAGAATACTTAGAGGCTAAGCTGTTTAAGCAGTCACAAAAGAAATCTGGGGCACTGCTGGGAACAGAAGTTTCCCATTTCTTATTCATTCTTAATCACATGATAATCCTGCTTTATCAATCAACATGTCAATTTAAAAGCAGTGATTGCAAGTCATCAGTAGTGATGATCTAATATTTTAGTATAATCAAAAAACACACACAACTGAACTTTAAAGAGAGTTCAGAAAAATCACAGCATGCTCACCTCTTAGCATAAATGGTACTGCTTGCCTGATATAATCCAACACTATTGATTCAGGAAAACTATTTATAGTCACTGTAAAACATGCCTGCTGTGATGACTTGCTCAGTGTGTGCTACAGAATATACAAGCACTGTATTATTTCACTAAAAAAGTCCAAAGATACATATAGTACATTTATACTGTCAACATTTTGAAACAGGATAAAAATGCATGCCATACTCTTACAATTGTACCTCTGCTAAATAATTTACTTGTTTTCAAGTAGGAAGCCAACATCATTCTAAAGTTTCAGAATTCAGAGATTTACGCAGTTCATATGCACATTATAAAAATATATTAGGTGCTACTTGTAAGGAAAGATGTTTAAGATATCAAGTGACATTCAAATAAAGTTACATTAGAAAGCTTTATTAAAAGACTAATAAGTTGCTAAATAAATCCCTAGGTTTGAAACACAGTGCAGTATGCATAGTTAATTTGCACATTTCTGTAGGTATCTATATCCTGGCACAATTTCTTTTCGCACACACTACAATTGGTTTTAGCCAGAAGCTCTTTCAGAGAATAAATATGGGTGAGACAATGTGTACTTACAAAAGCTATTTTCTTCAGACACATGTAATTGCTAGTAACCTATGAGGTGTTTGTTTTCAGTGATTTACTAAGCACCAAAGATGCAGAAGTCAAGTTTCAAGGAAGAAACCAGGTGGATAAACCCAGAAAGCCTTTACTCTATTGGTGTCTTTCATAATCTTGAGGGTTGATAGAGAAAAGAACCTCAAATTGTAGACTAGACAGAGAGGTGTGGATTAGGTTAAGTGACTTACAACCAATATTGAATTAACAATACTAAAAACAGGGGCAGAAGACCCGGAGTTGAAGCACAGAAACACAGGACTCAGCATTACATTTCCAGGAATGGGTATTTCATGAGAGAAATGCCAGTGAAAAAACCAAAGAGATTAAATGGCAAGACAAGATCACAGGCAAAAAGATTCCCTGGACAGCTGAGTACAGGAAGTAGAAATAACAAGTGACTTAACAGACAAAAGAAAGACTTGAGGGATAGAAAAAAACAAGTGAGAAGGAGGAAGGGAGAACAGAATTAAATTTCTGGAACAAGTGGAAGGGGGAGAATGGAGAATGGATAAGAAAACTCAGTACATATGATACTGAAGAAAGGGAAAAGAGATACATAGAGATCATTTATGTTTAACCTGCACATTTTTTTTTCTGGAAAGCACTCAGCAAGATTTTGTTCAAAATGAAAGAAACCAAGGAGAAATGTTGAGAGATGAATCATGAATGGTTTCATGAATAGTTCCATCCAGGGAAGGGGAAACTGTAATCAAAAACTGCCACTCTGAATTGCAGTTCAGTATCTGTTTAAAAATAACAATTTCCAAGTCATGTTAGAATGTCTATATCTATTGCAGAACAGAATGAACCCAATGTAAATTGGTAATCTTGATAATCTTCTATTAAAAGGTGTCTACAGATGAAGATTTATTCACCTAATAAATTCCCACATAAGTTCAAATAATGAATATATTTGAGAACCAGTGATTTGACAAATACAGGAATGACAAAATTAATGAGTTATTCATGCAATATATTTGCTCAGTTCAGTTACATAGTACTCAAAAAATGCAGAGGGAAAAAAAAAAAGAAACCAGCAAGAGAATGCATTTGTTTAAATGCATTCCAGTACTACACACTACCTATAGGGTTTACTGGACATGATGGAGCTTATAGTGGAATTAGCAACAATGACCAAATAGTGAATAATTACCCAAAACTCTTCAAAATAAATTCATGTTGCACTCAAACCTGTGTTAGGTGCCAGGCAGTACAAAGGCCTATTAGGAGAATTACTTAGATCAGCCATAAAAGCATAGCAAAATTACATTCTCTTATTTAAAACTGCTATTCACATAGGACAATATTTTAGTCTAAGTGTTTGTGGATGAAAGAAAAATTTAATAATTGTGACATTTTAACTATCCCACCTATGGCTGCTAACCCTATCAAGCAACATAGAAATACTTCAGTAGCTTGTTTAACACTAGACCATGTACAGGTGTCACAGAATCACAGAATCCTTAGGGTTAGAAGAGACTTCTGGAGATCATCTAATTGAACCCCTGGGCCAAGGCAGGGCTGTAGTAGCAAAGCACACTCAGATCATATACACCATATGTAGATTTATTTAATGTAAACATTCTTTGAAATACAGTTTTAAAACAAAACACCATATTAAACTGTGGGGATTACACTCTCTTTTCTATTTTGGTGGCAACAAGTTTCACTTTAAAGCAAAATATGCAAAAACAAAGCCAAGTTCATCACTCTGTGAATATACTAAAGCATTCCAACGGCACCATAAGAAGATGCAGAGTTAAACAAAGATCTCAGAAAAATGAAAGTGATGTAACGTATTTATTTTCAATTATTAAAAGCACCATTATAGAAGGTGTTTTGATTTGCTGCCTGTGGATCCACTCAACTAAATTTGTAGTGAGTCCAGTGGATCTATTTGGCTATGTATGAAACAGTATGTGACCACATATGAAGCAGAGTGATGGCTGCAAAATTAAATCATATCCAGAAAAGGATGGAAAAGTGCATTTTCATATAAACAGAGTAGCAAAGTAATTTCAATTATTTAGACCTATTTTGGTGCATGGATCTTATTTCTATCCAGTACTTTGGAGTGTTTACCAAGTTCAGTTTCATCAAAGACTGTTAAGATGTAGAAGTGTCATTTCAAATCTATAAGCAGTGACAGCTCAGTAAACCTCACCTGAATATATGGCCAACCTGCTTAAAATTCTATCCTAACTTTCATATCTTGCACTCAAACCCCCCATTCATTATCCATCTGAAGCAATTAATTGTAATTAAACTCAAAACAAGGTCACTACACAACTTGCCCTTATTCATTATACATATATACACCCAGCAGTTCTTCTTAACATACTAATGACCATTCTGCAGACAGTAAGTATACTGTGTACAGGTTAGTTCATGCATCCTATTTTGGATAAAAAACTGTTCTGTGGTATTACAAAAAGCATCATAAGGCACACTTCTGTTTATACTGATTCTTTCCCTGTGTTGTCTTTAAAAGAATTAATTAATACTGATCCAAGCCATAATTGATTTTTCCAACTACTTCCATCTTGCAGTGTTTTAGAGCTCAGTTATGTGCAGCCTACAAATATTTCTGAGTCAACCAAACATTTCTCTTTTTGAGTAATCATTATGTTATGTTCCTGATACAGTCTTCCAAATCTCCTTGAAAGGACGATTCTAGTGATTTTAAATTTAGGGCAAGGGGTTTTATTTATCACATGACTGAGACTATTTTTATGTTGTTTCCTTCAGTGAACTCTAAAGCAATGTGGCAATTATTTTTATATACTCCCTTAGAGTTTAACTGAAGATTTAGATACCTAATTTTAAGCATCAAGACTTGAAGAATAATCATTTCTGTTCTACTTGAGCTCTTCCAGCAGTGTATGTTTTGATTAGATAAACATAAAATAATTAGAAAACTCTCAATATACATGTTTTGTTGTATTTTGGCACACCTTATCATATTCTATTTTCTCATGCCCCATACAGCTCAAAATTTCATTCTGGCAATAGCAGCTGTGCCTTTTGTTTCCATTATCTTTTGTGCCTTTTTCATCAAACATGAAACAGGAGAAACTCTTTGGTGTGCTATATCATATCTGTCACATGCAGTATTCTAAAGAGCAAATGTAGAAGTGTAAACTGTGTTATTGAAAAAATTAACAAGTGGAGCAGTCTGTAGAACATTAAACATTTTCTCTGTATTGCTATTCTCCTTTCCTTGCAAGTTTACATGACTCAGAATGTGAATAGCATGCATAAAATTATCTTATGGAGAGCTATGGACTCCACTCCACAATTGAGATCAGAATTTTTAGAAAAAAAACAATTCTCCTGAGAGATGTGGGCTTTTCAAATTTCATCCTTAATCCCAACTAAGATGAAAAAATGAAGTTGTTTACTTTGTAGAATTTGACATATACTTAAAATGAAGACTCTAATCACATATTCTTTCCTTACAGGAGATGATTAATCCTTCTGATTGTGTGGACTGCAGCTAACTGAAGAATTAAAGTTTTAAATCTATTGATGTCCAGCTATTTTAAAAGAAACAGTGTTATAAAACCCACTATTAACTTTGATGATGTCTTGACAAGAATAATTAAATTATTAAAATTTTAATAAACTCACAAATATTGAAAGCATGACATTTTCATAGAATAGAAAAGCAACTATTGATACAGCCTTTGGTTGTATAGTCTTTATTTTTCTTTATTATATTTCCTATTGTATTTCTTTTTATTTTTTACTTTATTTTAGATGTGTGATCTTTTTTCCCAAATTCAACATAAACCTCAAAATTATACCTATACTGTTTTCACCTTCTTAATTTCCAAGTCCTGGGCCCCTTTTATAAGGGCCTCATTTCAATGTTCTTTGAGTTTTGTCAATAATGAGTATCTTGCATTTTTCCAGGTGTTTTAAAGCTGCTATGCTGGTATCATCCCCCTCATACAGATACACCAGGTGTTATTCCTTTAGGTTTCACCAGTATCACTGAGGTTTTGCTCATTTTTTCCTCTAGGGAACAAGTTTACAAGAATTCTTCTGTAGGACCTGTTCCAAAGGACATTGAACTTTTTTAGTGTAACATCAGTTTGTGAAGTATTTGAGGTAGAATTCCTGATTTCTTGAAAACAATTAAAGACTTTCCATTTTGTTCAGTAAACCAGACTGAAGATACCATGTCCAAATAGATATTTACTCATCCTCATTCAACTCAAACAAACATTACAAAAACTACTAAACCTCAAGGATCTGGTTATCTCCAAATAAAGTTCTCATTATATACTTTAAATTGTTCTTGGTTGATTTACTTTGTGCGGAGTTTTAGTCAAGCTATACCCAACAAAAGGGAGGTATAAAAAATTGAACATAATGAAAATTTGATTCACAGTCAGTGTCAAAAACTGTAGGCAATAAATACAAGACAGCATTCAAACTAACCCACAATGAGCATGACTGGCTAAAATGCACACGACACCGTCACTACATTGTCACTTTTCATGACTTTTGGCTATTTTTAGCCTGCTGTTCTATTTCTTATAAAAAGATATACAGAAAATTTTAAGAATGTTTTATATCTGAATTCAGAACAAAGTACCCACGAAAACACCTGAACCCAGTTTTACAGAAACATGTGATAGTAATTCTGCCCTTTACCTCACACATATTCTCCAGCCAAAGCTGATAAGCTGATATTTCTGAAGTATGAGAGGCTTGACACAAAGACTGTGAAGTGTGTCTAGCAGCCAAAGGTATAAATATGAGTACTAGTGTTTGAAATATTTTAGGAGAAAAAAAAACATTCTGTGGCGGCATCAGTTCCTGTATCCTGATGGTGAAACTCTAAGAATTACATGAAATCACCAAATGATAGCTTTAACTATTCAGAATTGTGCACTTTTGGTTTATTTGCTAGTCTTGTGTTTTCTAGTGAGGTACTCTTGCAATGATCTGCTCATTACTGTGTTATTGTATTACCTGGAGACCATATTAAAAGAAAACAGTCTCTTTCCTTCCTCACATTAATCCCTGCTGTAGCAACACTGGAAAGGCAAAGGGCTTAGAAAGGCAGCAGAAGAACCAAAGCATTGCAGAGGCCACTACAACTAGCTCAACAAGTAGAATAAGTAATGTAATACTTCCAAAAATGATAATGCATTCTACGGAACTTGTCCATCTTGCTCTTATGAGAAAACAATTCCTTTGCCACCTCAAACCTGCCTGTGATATCACAACTCCCTGGTGAAAACCCAGCTTCCAGGTACAGGCAGCCTGAGTCTTTGATTATCGGTTCTTCCTTATGAAATAAGAACTTTCTCAGGTGTCAAATTGATTTAAGAGTGATACTTTTTGTAACCTTCTGATTTTTAGTGCAGCTACCTGAGGAACTAATTTGAGAAAGAAACAGAACACTTTAATTTTGCATGAGAACTCTTTCAATCTGTAGATTACGTAAATTGCTCTAAATTTCCTAATGTTTAATGGCTTTAAGCAAATTAATTTTAGAGTTAATACATGGAAACTTCCATCAGGTAAGAGTATTATACAAGACCAGGTTTGCAATCTCCCAGCATCACTAATACCATTCATTTTCCTCATCCTGCTCAGAGTATTTGTTTTCTCATAACGATATCATTAAATCAACAAAAATGTGGAAAAATAGTTTTTCTATATCTCAGCCTGGGAAAATCTGGAATTGCACTTTGACACATGTAGGTTTTGGTTGTTTTGTTGGGTTTTATGATTTTTCTTACTTAAATGCTTAATGATGCTTTAATATTACAAACTATTAGGTGTAAAATTATTATCCTGGGGACATTTAAATTCTAAAACTGCAATCATTGTACAAACCATTCATTTTTACTAGGTTTAATTTGTTGTCTTACATCTATATCAACCTTTTCTTGTTTTACATGAATGCTTACCACTAGCTGCTTTAAGCACCTCTGTCAATCTCCCCCTCTCTTTAAGCTCTTTTCAGCAAAATAGTTTTGCATCTCTTATTTTTATCCCATATTTTTTAACTCTTTTCAATCTTATTAAATCCTGTGCAATACAATATAATGGCCAGATGATTCAGTGTTTCCCATCTGTACAGGAAAAGCTCTGATAGCATCAGTGAGGATTTTTATGTAAAATCCTCTCATCTGGGCAACATTATTGTGCAGTCTATCTGGGAGATTTTATGAAACCATAATTCTTTCAAATTCAGAGGAAAATAAACACCACACATTCAAGAGGGTATGATTTTACCCATTTAGATCCTAGGCATTTGGCCCAAAAGGGCTTATTCTGACAGTTTTCTGTCTTTTATTTCTATTGTTCTTCTGAAGCATGCACTTGATATTCCTTGAATGCTGTCTATGCTGAGTGAGATTGCTCCTTCATTTCCCTTTATTTTGTTGGCTTTATTTTAAGAATGTTGACCACGAAACAACATGGCTCCTACAGAATGCTTATACTTTTCAATATGTTGCTATTCATCAGATTAAAAACTACCACTTCAAACCATCATGTTTTCTCCTTCCATCATGACTTTTAGATCTCCAAGGACCTATCTTTGTTTTTCTTATATGTGCTTCAGATGGTATTATTTACGCTTACAAATTATCTCTGCTATAAGAACCATGGCTAGGCCAGTGTTTTTCAGCCTTCAGGCAGCTTTAACTAAATATGACAACTGTGCTATTTGAATACTTGAAAATGAGCACTGCTTCTTTGATTTGGTGTTATACATTACCTGGGGTCGGGAAGAGGGGAAAATAAACATTGATTTACTGCTATCAGTCCTCTCCTCCTGCAACACAGTAAAAACCTGGACACAAGAACTTGAAATACAGAACATTTTAACACTAAGGTTTTAACTTGATTCACCCACATGATCTGCAATATTCTCAATGGGATTGGAGGATGCATCTTTGGGACATGAGGCCCAACAGAAGACAACTCTCTCATCAGCTGTGCTTAGCCCTGCTTGCCCCCAGGCATTCACAACCTGTAGCCTTCTTCCACAGTTTCCTTCCCTCAAAACAGTACTCAGTTTTAGGTAGGTAGAGATATAGTTGTTTCAAATTTTTCACCATTTCAGATTTCATTTCTTCTTTAACATTGGGCTTTTTTTCTGAGCTAGGGATTATGTTGTTGAAGCAGACACTCTTAATATTATGACAGAAGAAAAAAAAAAGAAAAAGTCTTACTGAGAGAAAATTTGAAAACAGAAAGCCACATTTCAATTGGGGAGATAGAACAGTAAATTAAGGTCCTACTTAAAAGAGATAGAACAGTAAATTAAGGTCCTACTTAAAAAGCAAGCAGAATGTGTAGTTGATTATATGTCTCAAAGAGAGAAAATACCAGTATAGATACTATAATGCAGAAGGATGCAAAATTAAATCTAGCAGAAGAGTACAGTTTCAGTGGTAAACACTTGTTAAATATAAGAATAATCTGAGTTTATTCAGCAAAATAAAGAGGTAAAGGGGCACAGTTATATCCAGTAGCTACTTACTTAAGTGACACATTGAAACTGATGGAGGATTAAAATGCAAGATTTAAAGTGGGGGAAAGTGAGCTATAACCACTTTGCTTGGGTTTTTTCCACAAATTGAGAGATACTGCACTAATATCTCTTACAATATCAGACTCTAAAAACAGTGTTTATTTAGTGTCATAACCTCTGCTTATCTCTCCTTAATTGACAGTGAATTCTTAAAATATTTTTTATACCAAGTCACTGATTAAATTAAGTTAAATCTAGTTAAATGAGTTAGCTAATTTTGCACATATATATCTAGATCATTAATATCTACACCAATGTTACTTTCATATCCAAAACTGCAGTGTAAATGTGATGAGTGCATCTAATTACCAGCAATGCCAGCTTTAATAGCACTCTTGGCATCATAGCTGAAAGTCTCTGCGATGAGAAACATCCACAGCCCTCAGCTTGCCATCCCACATTCACACAAACAGATACACAACTTAATGACAACAGGCTCATTGCCATACAGCTATTCTCGTACCCTTACTATTGTTTTCCTGTAACACAAGAGCAAGAGAACCATATTCCACTGAATATGGAATATCACAAAATAACACAGAGGTAGAAAGGCCAGCTGGGTAGCCCAGACAACTACATCTATTGGTTTTATAATGCATTTTACAACAGTTAAAAACTTTTTATCAATACTTGAGCTTTGAAGTCCTGCAAGAACTTTGGCATTCGCTTAAGACAAACAAATGCAAAATAAAAACACAGGTTGCCATGTTTCAGAGCTTTTTGTGGGCAATAGAGATTATGCATTTACATGGCACAAATTACTAATTTCTTTCACATTAAAAATAAAAATTATTATTAGTAAGCCAATTTGAAGCATTTTCAAAGTATTTCTAGAGACCCCACAAATTGATATTAAAGGTTCCTAAGCATATGCTTGATTCATACTCTTGTTGTTTTAAAAATTACTGTCAAAAATTTGGATGGTGATAACTAAAAAATAACATAAGCTTCTAGAGTAACAAATTACTACATAAAAGCAACATCAAAATCAAAAAGCTGTTTTGCACAAATACCAGCCCTTACTATATTTTTCTGTGTACAAATATAGACACATGCACTTCATACATCTGCCTTCATACACGAGTCTGTAGCAACATCAACACAAGACAAAAACTATAAAAGTTAAACATACATGGGATATAAGATTTTTCATGCTAGAATTTTATAATACTATTTTTACTTTTTCTTGATGATGATATTAGTTTTTCAGATCATAGCAATCATCCCTTTAAAAAAAGGGACAAATTCATATTTAGGGACAAATATTAGGATATATTTTGTGCTTGATTCTAATTTCTATATTTGTGGAAGTTAGAGTTTGTTGACAGTTCTAGAAATCCCAGTCAAATTAAATCTTCTTTTGACCCTTTTTTTAACTCTAAAGAATAGAGCTCTCACAAGAAAGTGATCTTACTTAAAAAGATGATGTTTAACTCATGAGTACCTCAGGAGAAATCATATTTTCCCAAAATTAAATAGCTATGCAATAATCAGTGTAATTATGAAAACCATTCCACAGAAGTACTTCTCTTTTTAATCTGCTAATTGTGCCCCTGTTATGCAAGAAACTTTGCAAACCTCTGACTTCTCTTAGCTGCCAATGTGGTTGCTGGGAGTCAGTGGGATGCCAGCAGGGTTGTCTTGCTTCAAGATTACACAAGCAAAAAGGACTCACCTAGCAGCTGCTTCTGCATTTCTGCATCTGCTCTGTGCCACCAGAGCATTTTTCACGTATTGGTTGACTCTCCCTACAGCTATGGACAGAAGTTTTGTCTATGATGCACATCAATAATGATGCACCGTAGCTTAGGCTGCCATTCCATTACCACACAACAATTTTTAGTAAATTCCTGAGCACTTCACTTTACTTTATGCATTTCTTATTCCTTTTCATCATATTTTTCTTCAAAACTCCATACATAACAGCAATGAATGGCACCGGGACTTACTGGACAGGGAGCTAGCTATCACAGTCTTAACAAAAGGTAATACTCAAGTATTTCAGAGCACTAAACTTGGTATATTTTCCTTTGTTACTAGTATGTTTTAGTTTGTGATTTTTTTTAACAAGACAATATTTTATACTTTTCCAGGCTTATTAATTTTTATCAAGAGACTGAAGATAACTTGAATAAATATCTAAAACTTTAGTCTGTCTCCTATTAAATTTTAGGAGGAACAATATTTAACTACACAATGTGTAAATAACGATATATAAATGCAATTGGGGGTAAAGTCTGCTTATTTTTTTCTGTTGGTAGCCAGAAAGATGCACAAACAAAAAAGTTATGCATGCTTTTATTTCTAAGGAAAAAGATGGGGTTTTGTCACAGCAATGTTCCTCATTTGATTACTATTATCCTTTTAGTAGATGGGTGAGAGCGACAGAACAGTTGATCATGAAGAAAAAGCACAAGACGAGAAGAGAGATGAAGAAAATCGAAACTAGAAGACATGTTCCTGTTTCACAGCAGCTCCGTTGGTTGTCCAACCAATATCTGCTTTTGTGATGTAATAGGTTTATATAATTGCTTTCATAATATACTTCTCCATCAAACAAATTATTTCCTCTGAGAAATCTGACACAATTGGTAAGGCAGTTTATTAAGGCAAATACCTACTTAGTTTCCTATAATCCAGAGTAACGTTCCAGTTTTGTCTCAATATCTTTTCTCTTTCCTATTAACATCTGCATATACTCATGCCATCCCATACCCTCAGAATGTATTGTTAAAAAATTGAAGCAATCTAAAAGAATCCCACGCTTAATGAGAGGACAGAAGATATTTAAAAATTATCCAAAAAATCCCCATTAAATGACAGGCCACAAAATAAAAAGAATGTCATGAGACCAATGCACTGATCAGTTCAAATACTGTCCTTCACTTGACTTTCTCTGAAAAATTTTCTACTTTCTTTGAGTCATTACAATAAAGGGAGACAGATCCTTATGAACTTAAAATATGACTCCACCTTACAATAAGAAACAAAAGTATTTTGTCCATAGGTTTAAGTATATAAAAAGGTGATAATGGAAAGTGCATCCTCTGCTATAGATACTTTCACTTGCATTATCTACTTCTGTACACTTTGTGTGCTTATACATATATGTAAATGTGTATGTAATGTACATACATATGTATTTTACTCCTCAGTGGTAAATGTGTGTTTATTCTCCAGATTAAGAAGCTTCACCATTGCAAAGATACATCACGTAAGTTTTTAGTCCAAGTATTTCACAGTAGTATTTCTTTATTTCATGAAGAAATAAACAATTGTATTTAACTTAATTAACTTAAAAAAATTAACTTAAAGGAAGAAAAATAATCAGTGAGAGTTATTCATACTAAAACCATTTATTTGGGGGAGGGGAGGAAGGTACTAATTTTCACTGGTAAATCTGATCTTCCTTACTCACTACTCATTTGTGCACATGTCCAGTGGTTTCTAATCAAATATAACAAAGCACATCAATTTTGGTTTGCTTTCAGAAATGATGGATGACTGACTAGATGATTTAACTTTGTTCAGGAATGTGAAGATCTACAATGTTTCCTTGAAAGAAACTTACATGCAAAACCACAGTACTTTTATTTTTCATATAGTATATAACCCCCAGTCAGTGACAAATTTCCCATCTTTTCATTCTCACACAGACTTGATTGCTCAGCAAGCTTCTACATAATTTCTTAAGTGCTGCTTCTATCTTCAGATCGCTTAAGTTTCCCTTATTAAAAGGAAAAAAAAAAGAAAATTCGACAGCTAGCCTATGCTATGGAGGGGGTATTTTTTATTACTTTGACTAGATACATATGCCATTTAACTAAAAGAAAAATAGCTTTGCAAAACATTGATGCTTTCTTGTTCCTTTCAAAGGATCAAATACATACTTACAAAATATTTTCAAGTATCATATCTGTCTAAATAATCAATAAACTACTTTAAATTCCAAACGTGTAGTAAGCATTACAATATTATTATTTGAAACAGATGAAACTGATAATGCAAACAAAATTTCATGAGATAACATATCAAATGTCTTATTAAAAAAATAAAATCTTAGTGTCACACTCATTTGCCTTTCTTCTGTAGCATTATAATGAAAAATAAATCACACCCAAACACTACTAAAACATGATGTATAAAAATGTGTTTCCCCATAAATTATGACTCTTCCCAAAGCATAGATATTCCGTGGTTAGAGTTAAATGGAATTTACAAGGTTTCAGATAATTGTTATAATTTGCCTTTATCTTTTCCTTGGAGGTCCAAACTCTTTTGAGTTATGTGAGTATCTATTTTGGCAAAATCTTAAGCACTTGGAATAGAAACAGCCCTACACACCACTTTTTTTGCTGTTGTGCTGAGCCATATCAATGGCTCTATGACTGTCAAGTTTAGTTTGAATGAACTTTGTTTTATCTTAAAAAATGTTTTAAACCACAGGTTTAGTGCCTCTTTTTTATGTTTCTTCTCACTCATTCTGTTAATTTGAAGGCCTTTGTTTGGACAACACTGACCTTTCTGATGGAAATCACTGTGGAAGACTGCCTCTCCCAGGGAGAGTAAGAGTCCAAAGGAGGCTCAGTGGGAGCAGCAGCAAGGAACTGGGAATCCAAAGCTCCTGCACAGTCCAAGAAATAGTGTGTAAAAAGAATGTAAAGAAAATTTGAAATTGCCTATTTTGTTAATAATGCAAATCATTTGAGTTTAGCTGCCTTTTTGAGATTCTCAGATAAAGAGGTGGCTTTGCTTTAATGCTCTGTCTCTCTTTAGCACTAAACTAAAGAAGAATACTAGAAAAAGATTAAGAGCAAGTAGAAAAAATAAACGTTTTAGTGTTAAATAAAAATTGTACGCAACAAATTTTGCAGGATACTTTGAAGGAACTCGTGAGAGGAATTTGGAGAGTCATGTATATGGAAAGTAAAAGTAAATGTAAGTTAAGAAAGAGACAAAAGCCTGAAGAAAGTACCAGTGCATTATATTCTTGTGCTTATGTTTCTGGAACAAAGCAGAAAACTACAGCTCCTGTGTGGAAATAAGTTTAATTCTACACGCAAAACCCCAGTCAGTTGCACACAGAGGCTCACGTGAAGACTGCATAATCACTTGTTTTCAAGGAAGATGAATTCAGAATACAACTGAAGCAAGTAAATGATTCCTAGGTTGGGGAGTAGGCAGGCTCAAGGGTTAAAGGAAAGGATCTCTGTTTGTTTATCTTTACAAAAAGAAAGACCAACTGGGAAAATAAGTCTATAAAAAAAAAGCCTTATGTGAAAAACAAAGCAAACAAAGTTCTATTTCCATGTTAAAAGAAAGATAATACTGGCATCCACAGCAAATAGTATGCACTTGTCTATAGATTCAGGCCAAAGAAAACCTCAATCCAACAAACCAATCAGTAATAACACAATGTATACTTAGACTGAGAAGGCGTCCCCAACCCCACCTACTTTGAAATGTTATTTGGTTGCCCTATGAAAGGAATAATTAGATGTCATCCAGTAATCTCTTAAGAAATTGGCTTCTTTTATTCCTGTGTTCTTATTCCCTGTTGTTCTGTGCCAGTTTTAGGTCGTTTCAATAAAAACAACTTTAACTTTTAGGAACCTTTCTTTGAAAACAATGAAATGTGGGAGCTGCAGAGCGCTGTGCTCCAGATGCCTGGATAATCAAAGAAGATTAAAAGAAAACAAGAAGACATATATCATGGTCTTGAGCAGGTCAATCAGGCCTTGTGTATACATGAGTGAAAGGTAGTGAAAGGTCAGGTTTGAACACGCCCTGTGGTATGACTGCACAGAGAGCATGTCTTGTGACTGAAAACAGCCATGTCCCATGTGGATGTTTTGCCAAGGCTCCTGTTTGGCCTCATAGCTCAGATCAATATCTGCACTGATAAATATATAAATACATAAATATAGAAGAATGCACTTCTTGCACTGCAGAAGCCTGCTCTCAGCTTTTTTTCTCAGCCTCTGCAATAAAACAATGTTTAATGCAACTTCTGCTTCATGGGATGAAACCTTTAAATTATTAAGTATTTAATCCTTAGACATGTGCAGAAAAACATTACTGTAGGAAAGAAAATATCTCATATTTTAGGTCACATACGAAAGTGAAATTCTGCAATACTGAACTATATAACCAACTTAACTCACCTATTTTTTCTCTTTTCTTTGTTTTTACTTTGTCTATTTCTGCCATTGAAAAGCAGCATCAGAATAGTAACTAGATGGACTGTATTCAAGCAGGTCACCATTCTGTCAAATGAAGAGGTAGGAAACTACCACCACTGCCATACCTTCTGTAAGCAGAGACTCAGAGAGATCTGAGGTCAGAAGTTCAGGGGGTATCTAACTGCTACCTCTGACTGCCTAATAGGGATCTAGAGAGACGATGGACCTGGTCTCTTCCAGAAGTGTTCAGTGGAAGTACAAATTGCAGCAAGAGAAACTCCAACTACTTGCAAGATCACAGTGAGAGCCATCAAATTGAAACAGGTTGTCTAAAGGGTTTGGAGACCGATCTTTGGAGTTATCAAGACATGAAAAATATCATAATATAAAAATCTGGAAAATAAAACATATCTTTAAGCTTATACCTTTGTGATTATATTTAAAGATCATATTAAAAACACTTTAACAATATAATATATCTTATTAATTAATTAAGAATACTTTTGAAAAAAAGTAATACAATCTTATCCATAGACTCCAAACCAGCAGATAAACCACAATAAATCTGTGAGTTAATTTTACAGAGACTTAGAAATCCAAATGTGTTGCAGGTATAAATACTGATATGCTGAATCCTCAGGGTGATATTAAGTCTTTATACTAGGGAGTTTGAACAGCTAGAGGGTTTTAATTGAAATGCTGTCAATCAATATTTTTATGCCTTCATAGAAAGAAACAAAAAAAAACAAGAAAATAAACATTGTTTAACATTCATAAAGTATTCTGTAAATATTGAAATAAGTGAAATATTTCTCCCAAACATTAGCTACCACTGTTATGCATGCCAATAGCAAAATGATGGGAAAGAATATTTTTATAATAAACAGGACCTTCTTCACATAAGTCTCTGAAAATTTGACAATTCATCCTGAGTAGAAACCTGCATAGTTCAGTCGGTATCTATGTTTGGACTGACTACAAATAATGTACTCCTTCTTAAAGCAATTAAAATGAGATGTAAATACCTAACAAAAATATACACTTGCCTAGTAGCAGCATTGTTCAGATTTGTCCCTTCAGACACAACTTAACAACACACTATGTGTAGTCCCGTGGTCCTACGAATACAGTATTTCCAGCACTAGTAGTAGGTCATGTATTTCCTATTGAGTTGGCAAGGCCTCCGGACTAAGGCTTATCAGGTTTGCCTGCTTTGAACTTGGCTTTACCTGCCTTGAACTTTCTTTGCTTTCTTAATAACCAGATGGGCATGCTTAATTTCGTTTACATGTATTTATCTTGGTATAGTACACATATAATTTTAATATATATATATAAAATAGCATATATATATATATATAATAGTAGTCATTCTGTGTATAGTGTGGTATTTATGCCTTTAATAGAGGCCGGGAGTGACAGCAGAGGCCTTCAGAAGTGGCAGTGCCAGATAAAGGATGGAAGTGCACATGCTAAGAATAGGGACATAGGCTAGCAATGGAAATTCCTGGGTTTACAAACTAATTGTCAGTTGAAGAAACAATAATCCGATTTCAGACAAAACTGGGGTTTGTACCTAGCATATGTATGCCTAAAGTATCTAACATAGATAAAACACAACACAGAGTGTTCTTCACTTGCAAAACAGTGAAGAAACTAAATGCAAAGGTGTCCTAGTAAACATATAAGAATGCCAAAAGTTTGATGTCCTAGGGCAAGGGAGAAAAAAAATTCATGATCAAACCTATTAAAGCAAAAGGATATTGACAACTTGCCATATTTTTCTCCCTTCACTTTTCTCCTCACTACAGTGCTGCAGTGAAATATTAAGAACTACCAGAAGCAGCATGTTAATTGTATTATTTAATTTTATCAAGTCTTATTCCTGTACTACTATTTGCTTTATTATTGTTTCTCTTCTTGTAATAATTAAATAGGAACTGCTAAAGATAATTCTTAGATTAATCTCTTAAGATTTCAATTAAGAAAATGACAAATTCTCACTTTCCTTAAAAGGTGTATTTCTTTTTTGCCTGTACAAGATTATGAACATATTTGCTTTATCTTTCTTACATGTCATAACAATAACAAGATCACTGACAACAGTTATGCCAAGAAGTGTTTAATTACTATTTAAATATTAATCTAGAAATTAATCAAAATAACAGGACTCAGTAAACAGTGCTCCTATTCTACTTAAGCAAAAAAGACCCTGCATAATTTGATATGCATATTTAAACACTTCAGTTTCAGGTGAACGTTGCCATCTCTTACTCAGTTTCCATTGTTTTTCTTTTGTTTCACAATACTCTAGCAGAAAACTTTCACATAAGAAAATTAGCCTTTCTTTATTTTCCTTGTCTCATGCAAACTCATAAAAACCCCAAGATTATTAGTGGTTCTGGAAATCAGACTTAAATTTGCAGCCATCTATACCTATAAAATTGTCTGAAAACAGAAATATACTTTATGGCTAAATTAATATTTGAATCAAAATTGTCAAATACTTTCCCTTCCGTGCACTCTCAGAGAATATTTGATGAGTATGTTGTGGGGTTGGTCATTATATATGAACAAAGAAAACTCTTCCAAAGGTATTCTCTTTGTATAATATGCGCTCAGAGGAAAAAAAAAAAGGATTTTTTTAATTGTCTTTTAATATTGTTTTCAGTAATTGCAGGTTTTAGTGATTCTGCACATGGCACTTTTTAATGTAACCTACACTACACAAACTAAGTCAGTTGCCCTTCTCAAATACCTCAGCTCAACTGCTCTCACTCTAGTGAGTTCCTTCTTAACTGAATTTGGCTATGCACTAATTAGCACAGAATGAAATATATATACACCCAACAGGGAGTACTACAGACTTTTCCTGTAAAATTTAACAGCCCAGCTTAAGCATACCCACAGTGCTGGAAGATTTCATTTGGTCCTCAGTATGCAGAAACTTATGCTTTCTATCAAAAATTGCAAAGCAATAACATGCTACACATTTCCAAAAGCATCTTTTGCAGCACCTCCAGAGGTGATTGAATAAAGAATATTTTAATTTGCATTGAGCTCATTAAAGTATTTCTTCCCTAGAGTCCTGTTTCAACACAGTTTCTAGAATAGATGAGTTAAGGTTGAGGGAAGACTTTTGTCCCCATATAGAACTTCTAGAAATGTCAGAAGAGAGCCAATTTTATTCTTGAATGTTAATTGTATAATTGGGAAGGAAACAGAAGGATTTGGAGAGATTGTGGTCACAGCAACTTGGTTACACTGTACAACTGCATTTCAGAGATTCTGAGATAAAAAAAACTTTGTGTCATTTTGATCAGATTTTTTTTTTTAAGCTGTAACTTGACATCTTGGAAATCCTTACTCTAAAAATGCCATATTTGCATCACTACTGTTTCTCCATGAAATATATAACGATACTAAGAAACTAATATAGATAATGGATCTTTCTTATAATGTCAGATCAAAATAAAAAGTGACTTTCATGATGTTAGCTACAAACTTCTGAAGTTCAGTGACTGCTCAAGCAGCCTTTGACAAAGTTTGCACTATGCATATTTATTCTCATACACAGAAACGTGAGCCTATTTCTGCAAAATGCATGATGTGCTAAGGTTCAAATACAGTAAAGTACTTGCTTTACTCGTTGGCTTAAAAGAGGGTTTCAGTCTGAAAGGGTTCAAAAAGGCTCAAATACAATTTCACGTATCTATTCCGACAGCTGCAAAGCTCCGAGCTAGAAGCATTTAATGAGGACCGTAGTATAAACTCAGACAGTACAGGAATGGTTTCAGACAGTAGCAATTTCAGATTTGTAACCTCAACATGTTCCACTGTCCTAGTTAGTGAGTTTGATTTTACAGGTGTATTGAAAGCTGCTAATATCTGGGCTGAGTCAACACTAGGATGCTATCCAAGACAAGCAGACAAATCAGGCAGCAGGAAGAGCCTAGCTGCAGCTCTGTAGACCATTTCCAAGATGATAAATTGTTCTGTGCAGAGTATTTCTTAATGAAGCTGGTATACAGAGTGGACCCAAGAGGCTTCACTTCACAAAACTGCATACAGTCAAATCAAATTACCTGCATGCAAAATATCACCTTATGTACAGAAATTATGATGATCAAATAATTTCTTTTAGCCCTAATATGTTTTGAATAAGACCACATTAGCTATAACAGTGACTGGAAGTGGACAAGAAATCTTCAAATTTAAAAACAAGGTGTCTACTGGCAAAATATAGTAAGCACTGTTTATTTTATAGTTTAATTTGCATTTGATTGCTTGATGACCCTTTTATACTGTAATGTAAATAATGATAATTTGGCCTGGCACTGGCAAATATCACTGTTGACATTTTCTCTGGGGAAAAAAAGAAAAAAAACACACACATATATATCCTCCCCAAAATCCCAAAACAAAACAACAATCCTCCAGTAAATTACAGTATATATTTAGTTTGCATTTGGAATAATTTTATGCAAAAATATGGCATTTAAATAAATAGTCCCTAACAGCTTATGAATGATTATTCCACACAACTTAATCAGATTCCTTCTGCTGCATTCACTGAAAACAATATTGAGTTGAAATAGATACTGAAGCTTATCTGAAACCACACCATGAAAATAATTTATAAAATATTAATAGACAGATTTGCATATCACTGAAAAATCAGTGCAAACTCCCAGACCCTTGTAACTGCATACCTACAGCATTTGACTTTATTTCTTGTCTCTTATTAAAGATGACAACTTTGTCCCACCAAGCAAGGCAAAACCATATTCAAACATTTTATCTAAGCTGATGGCAGGGATCAGTTGAAATACTGCAATAAATAAGACACATGTATTCCTGCATAGCTGAAGAACATTTTTGTCTTATCTTTGGTTTCTCTCTGTCCAAAGAAAATAGTCCCAACTAAGGGCTAAGTGATTTTACTGTTCAAAATGACAATAGAAATATCTTAGGGGGCAAAAATAAACAAACAAAAAACCCACAAACAAAAAACACCCCAAACAGAAAACCAGTTGTAGAACACCAAGAATTTTAGACTACTATAGTTAATGGAAAAGAAGGAACATAGAAAAACCTGCTTTACTCATTTGAGGCTTACTGGAGAAAAAGCCACACATGCTCAGACCTCACGTATTTCCTCTGAATGGATGGTCCACTCCAGTATTAATAGCTAAAAAATTTCAGGCCTCTGTACTTATAAATAGAAATCTATAACTCTAAAATATTGTGGAAAATTATAGTTCCCCTGTCTTTTCCTCAGCTGGTTTCAGAATCTCTAGATAAGTGCAAAATCCCTACTTCTGAAGGCAGCAAGCACCATAAGAGAGAGCTGAGGGCCCCTTGAAAAGAGAACGAGGACCTGGCGGACCCCAGCAATCTAAACAGCATCAAAGAGGAAGAGGCTTAGATGCAACAACATAGCCAAGAAACAAGTCAGAATTTGCAACCAGTAATACAGTGACATCTAATAAGAATCTCTAAAATCAATTTCATAAACCACAAAGGCACTATCATCTTGTTAGATACCTTTGTTACCCACCACAATCTCTGCCAGGTAGACACTGATGCACTTTTTTATCTTTTTACTATATTCTGGGGATGAAGATTTTACAACTTCTCTTAATGATGTTACCAGCCTTGCTTAATGATGTACAGCTTCCTTTAGACAAGAGAGTAACTAAAAGTTAAGCATCAATCCAGCTGTGTTAAAAGATGCCCACATTACCCCATAATTTACAAGGTGTTTACATTACACCTTGTTAGGAAATTTTTGGTCAAAGTCTTTAATCCGCTACTACTTATAACAGTTTATCTAAGCAGATTTTTTTTTTACACAACTTCCATGAAATGACAGTTCAAGAAAATTCTTCTCAAAGGAGGTTTTTTATACTGAAACCTCAGACTTGAGTGGGGGGAGAAGGTTATTTTGTTATTACTAACTCTATAACTGTTTTATGTCAAGCATTCGGGCTCCATGGAATGCTTCTTGAAGTCAGCAGTACTTGCAAATCTTAAATAAGCATTACTTTCATCTTGGATCTCTCTTTTTTCTTAGCTGCCAAGATTTTAATTTTAGGTTCATGGAAAATTTACACCATGGCAGCATTCCCTCCCTTTCCTCCACATTCCAATCGCTCTTTTTGCAGTGCTAATTGCTCAACACTTCCTTTTTGGGTACAATAATTAATTATATTGAGAACTGCCTAGTCATTGCCCTGTCACCACAAGTGAAGTTCGCAGAACATCAGCACCTCCACGTTATCTCAGCAGGAATTGGGAAAAAACTACGTCAGAAGAAGGAAAAAATCCTATTATTTTTGTATTATATAGATAGTTCTGTCATCATCTTAATATCTTCTAAAGTATGAAAATATATCAGTCTTTATTATACTTTCTTCTATAGGAAGAATTATTTTACCTTAGGCAGAGAAGTGTGACTCAGTTGCAAAAAGAACATAATATGCATAAAATAAAAAATGAATGCTATGCAAAATGCTCAAGAACCTTTTGAATTACCCTTGAGAACAATTTACATTTCAGTTCCAGCATTATCTTTGCAAATTAGAAGCAATTCTGTAATCTTTCAGTAAATAAAACTGAATGTTTTTCAGCAATACCACATATATTTGCATGTGTGTGTGAAAGAGACTTTTTCCCTTTAAATTACTGATGAAATTGCAATTTCCCATGTATCGTTCAGTCACCTTCTCACACACATCCAAATAAGGTCTCTATTTATAATGATTATGTTCTGTGGCTCACTTTACTGGTAGTCTGATTATTCTGTCTAAAAGCATAAATAATTTTCATACAAAGACTTTTAGATTTTATTTCAGTAACCATCTCAATAATTTATTCAGACTGTACACAGTTACACTCCCTCTGCAATTTATATATTTATGAGGAAAAAGTATAGTTAAAAAGGAGTATTAAAAATAAGACACAAGTCACTAACTTCTTTTTATAAGGATCCACGTACAGCTAGTTTTTTGAACACTGTATGTCAGTATATCCACTGGGCTCAGATCAATGACTCAAATTTCATAGACTGTTAGGCTGACAGGGGCTGAGCAGACCTCAGTGTGTGAGGTGATTCCACAATTTTGGCTGCAACACGTTATGGGCAAAACAAGGATATGACTGAAGAGTGATTCAATAACGTACTCTGCAAATCAGCCTGTGACTCAGACACCTGAAATAATGTGATGTGCACAGAAGCAAAAAAAAAAAAAAAAAAAGAAAAGGTAATGCAGATCCTTACTTTTTCCTTTATTATTCACCAGTCAAACTGCACTGGCAGCCCTTGTAAGGCACAGGGGGCTGAGTTTAACTGAACACGCTCAAACTTTTTTCTGAAGGACAGAAAAAAAGAAAAAAAAAAAGGAAGTGTAAAATAATAAAAGTGAAATATGAAAGATATGCAAGCATTTAAAAATATTTTTTGTGCTTTGAAGTTGGAATAAGATTTTTTAATCTAGCATCTCACCTACTAGCTTAAGACACAAACCCAAAACAAATGTGTCATTAGCCAGTAGCCAAGAACCCCTAAAATAAGACAGCATAAAGAGTGCAACCTTTTGTACTCAGTTCAGAAATTTAATCTCCTTATGAATCTGTTTTAAAGTTCTGGCACTGAGACTTTTTCTTAGCCCTTCACCATGCTGTTGGAAGCTAGAGGTATAGAAGTATACAGTTCAAGTCCTGTGTCTTATCTGCCCAGTAAAAATTATAAATAAATAAAGCAATTTGGTTAATGAGAAATCTTGTGGAAGGAACATCAAGTTCAAACCCTTGTTTCGAAAATTTAGTGCAGCACTGCTTCTTCTTTTACTTATATTGGGTTTCCAAAACCAATCATCTCTTAAAATGTTCCTGTAATTAGAACATAAAAAGCAGCCAGTTTTATTCTTTGTGATACAGATAACTGTTAGCTTGAGTTGGGTGTTAGCAGAGACAAATAGTGGTAATGCACAAATAGAAAAAAACAAAACACATCACATACACCATTTACCTACGTCCTTAACAAGAATGTTGTAAAAATGTAGTGTGACAGGAATCATGTTAGATTCAACTATTTGCAAGAAAGTGAAAAAGGTGTTGATCACTAAAACAATGAGAAAATAAATAGTATTTTAAGATATTTGTGAAAGATATTCATAAGAAAGAATGTGATAATTTATTTAACAGATGACTGATAAGCTTGCATCTTACAAGTCGTAAGACTGCAGTATTTTGACATTTAAACTGGAGAGAGACTGTATTTAAAAAGAAAAAAGGCCTCTTCATTGCAACAAATATTACAATATTTTGTGTTAATTAGAGTTACATATTAGGATTATCATGATCATGAACAGTGCATGAAAGTTTAATTAAGAGACCACTAAATTATTCATATTTAATGAAACTGCCAGGAATTCTACAGAGAAGTTCAACAACATTTATCATATCATTACACTAATGAACTTCTTTCTAGCTAATGAATAAAAGTCTGTAAGAATTAATAGAAATTTCTTGAAGGTTCAAGTATCTTCACATGTGTAAGAAAAAGTATACCTAAATAAGCTCCCACATATTAAAAGAATGAACTTTAAGAGAATATTCATGAAAGTAATACAACGAACAACTCTTGTACTTTTGATGGGAAATGGGTCAGATGTGGAACAATAAGAGTATTTTCAGAAGGGTGCACATTAAAAATACAGTATGTAAAAAGATACTCACAGCAGGAGGTACAGATGAACTAGAAAGAGCCATTAAAAAGGAGGAAAATTAGTGATTGAAAATTAAATTATCCCATAACTGATAAAAAAATACACAAATGTAGTTAATAGAATAGAAAGGATACAAGCTCTTGAACTTCACCATTACAAACTAAGCAAAGTAAAACAGTGAGTATATCTTCACCTTTCAGGCAACTATTGAATATAAAGGTGATGGAAGTAGTCAGAAAAACACACTAGTAGTTCAAAGAGGATTAACATTTGTTACTGTGGTAGGCTTATCACAGCATTAGCAGAATTTATTCCTTCTTGGTCCTAAACAAATCTAAGCACTGAGAAGATGAGAAACAATTTTGAAACAGTGTTATGGCACTTCTGATCTCCACAATAAGTTCTGCTAAGCCCCATGGAAATACTGTATGCCCGTAGAAGTGCTTCTGCTTGAGAAGCTCTCCTGTGCATGGTCAGAACTGCAGTTAAAAGAAAACTAGCTAGAAAACCCCCCCACCCAGTCCCCCTTTAGTACAGTGCAAGGTAAATAAGGAAAGGAGAAAATCACAGGGACATCTACTGGTGGAAGAGGGGACTTTGCTCATATTTTCCTCACATGTAGTGGTACGATTGCTAACTGTTGATATGTTGAATAAATATACCATTCTTTTTTCACTCTAAACATGAAGCCTAAATCGTAGAATTGTGAAGAGATGCTTAAACAAGACAAAATAACCTCAGATTCTCAGTATGGCTAAGACACAACATAGAGACTAATTTCATTTCTGTGGAACACAAGTGATATTTTCCATTCTGCTATTCAGTTAAACACTTATCTTGTGCCAAGCTGTGGTTAAACCAAAAACACCAATGTTAATACACAGCTACTCTCCAACATATAGTCTTTCAGGAGGCCTACTTCATCTTAGTGCAAAAGTTTATAAAGACGATCTTTCCAAAATTTGTCCATTAAGCTTAAGTGCTGTAGGTTGGGGAGCATTTTATTGAAGAACCACACCACATTCGGAATAGGCTTCCTGCTAATGTCAAAAACAAGATGCCTGATTCAGAAAAAATATTGTGAGGACCCATACAGTCACCCTCATTTTAAAATATTTTTCAATTCCTCCTCAAACACAAAACATAAATGGGTATGGCAGAAACTTCATTTTATTTCCAGTACAAAGACTAGCCAGACATTACTTTAGACAACAAAAGCTGTTAATCATCTCTATCCAAAAGCAACTTCTTTCTTAAAGGAACAGGGCCAGATCTGTTAATCCAACACAAGTCCATGTTTCCAGTTCCAACCTGCAGCAAGACTAAGCACCTGTTCCCAGTAGGCACGGGTTAGGGTTCATATGTGCTCCATAGAGCACATGTGTACATATACACAGTCCACAACACAGAATGCTAACATGCCTTTGTACATGTGAAGCAGTATCTTAGCATGTCTTACAAATTGCTTTAGGTTTATACATCCAAGTCAATCCTTTTTGTTCACTGAAGCAGGATCAAGAAATCTTCATGCTTTTTTCCCCAACATCTTCCTTTGTCATGTTAACCAATA
This sequence comes from Campylorhamphus procurvoides, assembly GCA_013396655.1. Taxonomy (NCBI): domain Eukaryota; kingdom Metazoa; phylum Chordata; class Aves; order Passeriformes; family Dendrocolaptidae; genus Campylorhamphus; species Campylorhamphus procurvoides. The sequence goes on along the minus strand of WBMV01005928.1, from coordinate 520,447 downwards.
TAAATTTTCTTTTCAAGAATAGATAAATAAATTTAATGGTTCTTTCCCCCCGACATTTTTGATGGGGCAGATAAATAGTCTATTTAACCTATCCAACTCCAGCCCTGAAAGTTCTCTTCCAACAAGTCAATGGAAGCATAAATCCTGAACAGAACAACTTATCCTAAAACGTTGGTAAAATATGCCAGACTGTTCTGTGTTTTATCACCTCAGTTACAAATACATATTATTCACATTCAGGTCTCTGCAACCAGGAATGTTCAAGTCTATTTCTGCAGCTGTTAGCAAACTGTTTTATAGCTCTATCCAAATAAATAAAAGCAACAGTTTTTGCACAGGATATTAACCCAAATCTGAGCTGCTACAAAATCTCATCTGATACTCCCTGTTTTGGAGAGAGTGGTAGGATGGCATAAACATGAGAGTCTTAAGCCTATCCCCTATTAATGATGTCAGTAGAACTAAATCCTTTATTTTCTACTTTAGAAACATCACAATTGATTGTGTTTGCCCTTCCTATCACCATGAGTTTTGATTTCTCTTTATTTTTGCTATCACTGAAGATATGAAAAGTAATTAAAAAATTATAAAGCATAGATGCATAGATCATCTTTAGATGAAAAATTAATTCGAATAGGAAACAGTAGTTATGATTGTCTCTAAATGCTAGCATTTATGAATTTCTGTCACTGCTTTGCCAGAATCTGCTTTGTTTGAAAGCCAAAACAACTGTCACTATAAGGAATTAATTGTGCATAAATAAAATATTGTTGCCAAGGATATTGAAAACACTCACCAAATGTGTGGCTGTTTAAGACAGCTATTGCATGTGACCCCCAGCAATGCTAGAGCAGCTTCAAAACTGCAATCACCTAGTCTTACATAAATACTTTTTTCAGCTAACGTTTATTTGAATGCTTTTTTAATCCTCAGTCTTGGCAAGGAGCTAATGTAACTCTTAAGAAAATATGAAACAGGAGAAGCTGAGAGGCTAGATGATCATAAGCTTATAGGCAAGGGAAGACAGAAAAAAAAAATACTAAGATTAGGTCTCAACAAAAGCTTAAGTTGGAGGGCACATGAGGAAAGGGAAAGATCTCAAACTCACTTCAGTCCAATTTGAGCATATATACATTAAGCATAGGCATAAGAGCTGAAAACCTTGTCCTAAATTTCTTGCTGGCATCTAAAAAACATTTGGAATTTCAGATACATAACAGGAAGGATAATGATTCCTCTAAACAACTTCAATAGGATATAGAGTCATGCCCCACCTCCCAGCCTCATAAATATCAGAAACCTGAGTATAAAAAGTACACTTTTGTCATCCGAAACATCCCTGTGCATTTTTTTCCCCATGAAGTTTGGATTGTAATTAATTTTTTCATAAGTCATAGCATTTAAATTGGCAGATTATACTCTTTCCTTAGTAAAAAATCTTTTAAGAACATGAATTATTACATTAACTTAGTTACACCTTATATAACAAATCAAATCCCTAAAGAAAGAGGCAGCTTATTATCAAAAAGGGCATTACAAGAAGCAGGCAAAATTTACAACCTAGCACTTAAAAATCATAAAGTTTTCATATTCATCTACAATTAGGAGGAAAAAATAACTTACCAGCAAATCACAAAACAATATTTAATGATTAGCAATGAAAATAGTATTGAAAAACCAAAAGCATTTAATCACAAGTTACTTCAGAATTGTGAAACCTTCTTCCCAGGATAGTGATAATTTTGATGTTTTCCTTCATATTTTTCTGAATGCTCGAATTGTATACTTTAGATCTTCCCACACACCTTCCTTAGCAATAATTCTTTAAACTTTTTTGTCCAATTTCAGAGAGCAGAAAGGTATTTCACTGCTTAAATTAGTTTCTCAAACTGTGTAACTGAAACACTGGGAGGATTTTATCCATTAATAAATAAAAACTCAACACTTACAGATGACTTTGCAAGTTGCAAGTCTAAACGTATCTACCGGTGCTCAATGAAACAGCAATATTCTGCTTGGTACTCACAAGCTGAACAGCTATAAGAAGCTCAAGGAGAACACTTTTAAAATCTTTTTGATCCTTTGGAAAAACATCAGGAATGGAAAAAGGGGGCTTATTGTGCCCTGGGAGAAGAAACTTGCTGTCTTGATTGGGTGAAGGCAACAGGGAGGAGAAGCAGCAGGTGCCTCTAACACTAATTATCAGTTTCTGAGACCATCAGGGACTACTCCAGCAGTCAACTACTCTGTGTTTATTAACTCTCTGGCCACAGGCAGTCTGTGCAGCCACACCCATTCCCTCCAGAAGAGAGCTGAGCGTTTGTGCAGGCCACTGGCTGCTGCTCGAGAGTGTCCTGCCATACTACCTATATATCCCATATGCCTCAGGTGTGAGCACACAGGGATAGGATGGCAGTACGTGGCTGGAAAGTGACGTAGAAACTCACAATTCTACCTATTCATGTTTCTTCCTGTGGGCCACCAAAAATAAGTACTTCAAACTGCTTGATATTTTTAAATGCAGAAGTGAAATCAGAATTTAAGGACAGCTGAATAAAACTGCCATACATTGGCTCAACATGTATGATGCCTTTCCCAGACTTTTAAAGCAAACAAAGCAACAAAACCAGTTCATTATTCATGTTGCAAAACAACCTTGATTATGTGCTAGTGTTGCTGTGATAACCAATAAACACAAAGTAGTTCTGAAAGCATTATGCGTATATATATATCTCCTAATGGCATCTAGTCTATCCTTTCAGAGTCAACTACTCAACCTATGACTCTAGACAGAAATATTCATCAAATATGTGTGAAGAGGTTGTGTTAAGAAAACAGTTTTTATGTTATCAGGACATTAGCTTGACCACTGAAGAAAATAAAATGCGACCTCAATGGGGGACCCTGGCAGTACAAGCACAGGTTGATCACAGAGGCCCTGTGATCACAAATCTTTAAGGGTCAGTTACCTGTGGCTGGAGGGATGCAACCTCAGTAGCAGGGAAAAAAATTACTTTCAGGGTAACAAAGATGAAAAAAGAGCAGTTATCCGCCAAAAATTAAATGCCCCATAGATTGTAAGACTCAAACATGGCATGGAATTTGCAGGAAAGAAGAAAAAACGAGCTGACTGTGTTAAAAGATGCATAAATGAAAAAAAAAACCACAGCTGCACCCAAGAGTGAGGAGGAAGAAACCCTCCAAATCATACACTTCTGGTCAAGATATCCCTGTACCTGCCAGCTCCATTAACTAACAATCAATTTATCGCTCTGTGGGTAGTTGCATTTCTTTAGTGCACATCAAGTGCCTGTGGTTTTTGGCTTCGTGTCCTGCCCTAGTGACTTGGTATCATACATGAAGAATCGCATGAAAACTGAGACAAGCCAAAATTTGTAAAGCTGTACTTCACTACCAGCTTGACTTTGAGAGTCCAGCCCGTTTGGGGGAACATTAGGTTCAACTACAGCTGATCAGTAGAAAGATGCAACTTCTTCTGTGCTGATGACAAGTCACAGTTTTTACCATTATAGGATTATAGATAAGAATTTTTTTTTCACATGAAGTTATTTATTTTTTCAAAGAGACCTTACATTCTCCTCCCACTGCATATATGGTTTTCATTCTGTTTTTACATTAAGTTTAAATGAATTTTTTTCTTCCCTGCTTTTGTCACAGTCTTGATTTTATTTTTTTGCCTAACTCTGTTTAAATATTTACCATAACATTTTCAACACTATTTCTGAAAGAATATTGCATTCAGAATGGTTGTGTTTTGTTTGGGATGTGATTCTCCAATGGCATATCTCAGCTGTAAATGTTGAACAGCTGGAAACTATCTAATTAGAACAGGGAGGAAAAAAGGAAAAGGATGTTTGAGAAGAATAACAATCACATCCATCACACTCATAGTTTTTCTTATTTATGTAGCATACACCTGTGTCTAATTGGCAATGAAAATGATTGTAGGATGAAACACTGAGCTGACCTTATATTATATATCTCCTTCGGTGAGGTTTAAATAGATTTTGTATGTTCCTTTAATTATATAGGTAGATTTGTTTACTGAACTGTTCATGTTAAAATTCATTTCATGCAAAAGGGCAAATTACATTTTTAATTATGTTTCCTTGGGAGGGCTACATAGTTAAGATGATTTGCTGTCTGCAATTCTCTACAGACGATAATCATGGTAGCTCAGTGTAAAATACCTCCAGTTGCATTAACTTTTTATACAGTAAATATGTACACATTTTTAAAGCTGTATGAGTTGTCTCAGGGTTTTCAAAAACACCTGCATTAGTGACTCATCTACATCTTTAGCTAACAAAAAGATTTATAAAGCTGCAACAGGTTTCCCAAAGAATCTGTGGAAGCCCCCTTCCTGGAGGTATTCAAGGCCAGGTTGGATGGGGTTCTGAGCAACCTGGTCTGATTGACGGTGTCCTTGAACACATCAGGGGGATCGGAAATAGATGGTCTTTAAGGTTCCTTCTAAACTAAACCATTTTATGAAATGGGGTCATCAGAGCCTAAAACAAAGCACAGCAAAAATTCTGTTGAAAAATTGCATTTGAAAGATGCCTATTGACTTCAGAGAAATTCACTCAAGCAGAGCTACATGCATGGATAATATTAAACAAATAGAGAAATAGAAATGATACATAGCTGTGTCTTCTGCGTTTTTCTTAACTTCTTAACAAATTTCTTTTTCTTAATTTATTTTAGCGTAAATTCTTCTCTCCCATGACTAGAGAATAAACCTTGGAATATTATGCCTTCTGAGCATATTAAAGGCTCGGATCTAAACTGCAGGAGTAAAAAGAAATCCCGAATTAGATGAAAAAAGTAAAATAACTTTTTGTTTTGAAAAATAGAATTTTTAAGGAAATCCCTTTGCTTTCTTACCATAGAAGAGTTGTGATCAGATTTTCTGATTTTACAACTGCATTACAAATGTCTGGAAACAGTTATGATATTGAAATTACCTAACAGTGCTCTATAAGTTGAAATTCAGTTAATATCTTTCCAGCTAAATTTGAGAAAAGATAATGAATTTAAAATGTACTCAGATGCAGTAATTGTTAATAACTGTTTCAAAACAGTAAAACAGAGCAGAGAGCACACTGAAAACGGAGCTGTAGTGAATGCACGGAGAAACAAGACATGACTTAGAACAGAGGGTTCTCTTTCAAGTGTAGCACCTATTTTGAAGTGCCAGGTATGTCAGAGATTTTAAGCATCCACTTCTCGGCTGATACTGTAATAATGTGAAGGCCTGAGCAGTGGTGTGTACTTTATTCACCAATGCACGATATTGTGTGAATTAAAAAAGTGTGAGCTCATTACTTGACCCTTTCTGAGAAATATCTTCACAAATCTTTGTACATGTACATCTCTTTAAATGTTAATTGAAACTTTCTGTCATGTTTATATTCCATGCTCCTATGGCTACTGAATGGCATACAGAAAAATGCTAATGTTGTTGCTAATGGCAACAAAAAAACAAACTCATTTCAATTTTGTGAGAAGGACTGCCACTTGGGTGGTTTGGTTTTTTTTCACCCAGCTTTTTGGAGCCTCAAAAATTAGCTTGTAAAATTTTGGTCTGCTTTTAGCAGAAACACATACAATTCAATTGACATAGTTATTCTGGGTGATACAGTTTCATATGCACTTCAACTTTTTGATTAAATACAGAAGGATGTAATCAGGTAATTACTAATCCCTTTGCAGAACTTTCTTGATTTCCTCTGATACCTACCATTCAAATCTCATTTTCACTTTTGTCAGGGGAATATGCCTCTTTTAATCAGTTCATAATTTCTTGTAGTGTTAAAGCTTCATTCTATGTATCTTACTAAGAATAGTCAAGGACAAGATTGTACATTGTTTAGGTTGTACTGTGTAAATTCTGTAACTTGGAGGTGTTAGCTTTAGTGGGGGGCCAGGAGGTTGTGGCTTTTTTATTGTTTTTTCTTTCTTTCTTAAATGAATGAATTACTCAAATAGAAATTGCACATCCTGTCAAGCATTTCTCTTTCAAGTAAAAGTAAAATTTACAGTATCAAAAAGAGAAAGAGTTTGGGTAACATTTCAGTTCAATCACCTCTCCCTTACTGTTGAGAGACTTTTTAACTCTCAACAGAATGAAAATAACCATACAGCAAATTCAGTCTAATATTACTCTCCTGTTCCTTAATCACAGAAGACCATAATTATAAAGAAATGTTTTTGCTGACTGTAATACTTGCAGGTTTCACTTCCAGCTTAATCATACTCTGAAAAATATTGCGCACCTTTATGCTGGAAAAAATGCAGCTGCCAGTGGTTTAATCTGACACAGTAGACAGTATATTTTTCTATCTTACAAAAGCCTGAAGTCACATCTGTCTGCTACTTGAATACTTGTTTTAATTATTATTTTTATTTTTTTAAACTAACTTGTTGCCTGGTTGCTGTTCATAAACTCTGAGCTGCAAACTGCTGAAAGAGCCCTTGAGGTTTCTGCATCTTTAATAGTTTCATGTTAATTTTACACAAAAAAATTCAATCAAACATTTTGGCCTTAAATCTTGGTAGTGGTGACTGAAAGGCTAGTACTAAACTGCTCTGGCATTGTGTCTGTGTACATCAACACATAAATCCAAGTCATGATTCAGGCTCTTCAGTATTATAGAAACCCCAGACTGAATCCATAAACCCCTGCTCAGCATTTGACTTCTAATCTAGGGGGTGCTTTAATTTTCAATACAGTTCAAAAATGTTCTGGGTGTGCAATTTTTGTGTCTTCGCACAATCAGAACATCTGTAGTCTGAACAGTCAGGAAAATTTGCCAAACTCTTTAACATATAGAACACTGTCTCAGTGGTCAAATTCTCCAAGTCCCATTTCTTAACAGGCAAGAGAGCCCTAATGAGCAGTTTAAATGCCAAATCACACAGTGCTAGCCTCCAGCTTTCTTTTGGAGAGAAATAATAATGGAATCGAAGTAATAGTAAAAAGAAGACCTGAAGTTTATGCATTTGAAACCAAGGATTCCTAATTCAGAGGAAAATTTCATCTCTTTGATCCTAAACTGGGGGGGAAAAATGAAATCTGGGAGCAAGAGCAAGACGACCCTACAATTCCTTTCCTTTCTGATAAAATTTACCACGTTGCAGGCCAGCAGTCTACTTTGGCTTTTAATTAGGCCACTAGGATACTTTACTAGAAGATATGACATTAGACCTTCCAGAAAAAACAGTAAAACCCCCAGATTTACTGTTTACCACATGAGTTCTGCATAAAGTTATGATATAAAAGATGGTGATTGCAGTGTTTAAAATAAAGTTGATATAATTTAAACAAGAATTCTAGACATATGCACTAATGTCCTTGTGGGACACCTCACTCAAGCAGAAGCCTCTTTTATAATTTCTGGCTCTATTTCTTCTAATCAGGAGCAGATAACTAAAAATATGTATTATTTAGTCACAGTTTGTTCCTTTCCCAACATTTAGAGCTAGTTAAAACAAACATCTGGAACTCCAGATTGCTCTAGCAGTCAAGATCTTTGTTTTGAATTCCACAATGTTATGCTTGTCACAAGAAGTGTTGCACCATGCATGTAAATTTTGACGCCAGTGTTTGGGAGTTTATACTAAAAAATATGTCAATATGTAAATGAGATTTAGAAATAATAGCAGGAAAGTCTGAAAGAGAAAAAGCAGCAATCAAAGCACTCTGCAATAAAATAACATCCCTATTAAAAATTGGTTATCCTGAACCCTATCCCTCTACAGAAATGCAAAACCATTACTTAAAAGCTAGAGATTTGAAAGGTGGTTGTATTGTTGGGGTTCACTTAGGTGTCAGGGAATTTCCATAGGCACCTAAAACATCAGATTCCTATTGATTTCACTGGGAGTTCTGTACTGAACTGGGTATGTTTCCTTTATGTAGTGCAAAACTGATAACAGTATATGTGCATTTCTTTATGGATTTTATCACAAGATGACAGAGATGATATTATACTCATCTGACCATGAGAAAGTCTGCTGTAATATAAAAGGGAAAGCAAGAACATATATTCTAACCTTTTATTGACATTTCAACCTGTTTTCTCAACAGTGTGAAAAGATGAATTTAAAAATAAAAAACTTTACTTTCCACAGAATCCATGAAGAACATTTGTGTAATGTGAAATTGTCTACTTTATCTGAATCCCCCAGGTGAGATGCTTCAGGAGGAAAGATCAAAGATTTTGGGAAATAATGATGCAATCCTCACTTCTCTTCCTCTCAAAAAAAAAAAAAAAAAAGCATTAACTTGAGGAAGGATCACATTTCAGATGCCTAATTAGCAAGTACATCTTTAAGCTTGCATCTTTATGACAACTCATTATGTTAATAAGTCACACAGTGACTGACTCATTTTTTTTAGAAAGTCAAAGAAGTTAGAATTCACTCTACAGCTACTGTTTAAGAAGACAGCTGTTGAGGGACACATTTTCAAAGCTGCATGTGTGAGTCAGCAAAGGTAATGCTGGCCATGACAGCATCTTTCATAACTGTAGATGTTGTAGCTCTTTCTATTCGATATTAATAAATTCAGCATGCAATTATTTTGCCACCTGTCTCCTGTAGAACCATTTATACCTGTCCTTCAAGTAAGTATACCATGTGAGGAACTGGACTTTTTTAATTGCCTTCAAACATTGGATACTATAGTGAGCTGTGCAAAGAAGCCAGGAGAGTGAAGATAAAGGATGAGGGAAGGAGGCCATACACCAACTGTGAGATTTGTGAAGCCTGGGGATGACTCCTTGGGTGCGTGATGCTTCTCTAAAGAACACGAGTGTCACTCTCTGAGCGCCTGATATTTATTTCCTATGGGCCAGGCTGTGTCAGAGGAGGTCCCTGTGTGCACACCCCCACCACTATCCTGGAGAAGGCTTCACTCTTAGCAGGGGTGCCTCTGAAGCAACCCCCACCCCCCAACCCTAAATGACTGCAAAAACCAACACCTCCAGCTCTCTGCAAAACCACAGTAACTGCAAAACACCTTCCCCCACACACACCGGCGAGGCACCAGGAGGGTTTCTGAGGGTATATAAACCCACCAAATTTTATGTTTCGTAGGCTCCTTTCCCCCACCACTCCCTGAAGGATCAAGACACCAGCAACAACAGCAACCCAGTTCACAGGAGACCTTTGAGTGGTGACTGTAAACACTCTTTTCTCTCTCTTGTCTTCAACTCATTCTTTTCACTCTCTCTTTCTTTTCCCTTATGCATTTTTCCTGGGTGACACCTTTATGCTGTTATATTGCTATATTACAACAAAAATGGCTGAATATCTGGTGAATAGATGCTTATGTGCAAAACTCTCAGAAGTTAGAAAAATTCAAAATCATTATAACCAAAACTGAACCCTTCAAGTAATTTCTTTTTTATTCTATTTTTCATCTCTGTAACAACTCCTACTGTTAAAGAAGAATATAAGATCCAACAACAAACCCATAAGATTGAGGAACAAATGCAGCTAACCTAACCACAGAGAATACTAAAACTGAATGGTCAGCTAAGGAGAGTAAGAGACTGTGGCTAACAGGAAAACACGGCCCTGCTTGTACAGTTTGGATGATAGTGACATGAAGAAAAGGCAAGCTGGGAAATAAAAATAAATAGAAGTAGTTTAATAAGGAACTTCTTTCCATCATGTATGTGTTTTCTTATTGCAGCTTACATCCAAAATTATAGGAAAAATAACAAGTATCAATAATATGTGTTTTAATTAAGCAACAGGATTTCAAACTAATTTTTCAGAAAATTAATTTGAACAACTGCTAATTATTCTGGCTTGGAAAACCTGAGATTGCATTGAAGTATGCAAGAAATCATATTTTGATAATTGTTAACTGTTTCAGATGAAGAATAAATATATGACTCCTTAATACGAGTAACCTTGAAGGGACAAGTCATTGCTGCAAAATGCTGGTAAAGCTTTTCTTCTTTGGTTACTGTTTTGTTGCTGGGGAGCTAGCTCCCCAGCAACCATCCTAGGAGAAGGATAACTCTAACTCCAAATGCGGACAGATGGAGCTCGCTTAACCCTGTAAGGCCATCCATCTAAGAGAAGGACATTCTAACCAAACCTACGTCCTGAGGACTTCACTGTCACTATCCAAGCTCGCTTGGCCCTGGCAGATGAACCTTAGGTGTAAAGGGTGGGGCCAGTTCTGTGCATGCCACGCCTCACCTAAAAAATCCTTTGTGCAGGCTCTAGGGATCTTCCCACACTCACAAAGCCCTGTAGTGACAGGTGAGGGACGAGACGGCAGGTGATGCACTGGAAGCTGCAGCCCCAACCCTGCATGCAGGCAGTTCAGGACATTGGTCGCTCGAGACTGACCTGGAGATGACAGTCTGGTTCGGCAGCATCCTTTCAACCCAACCCAAGCAGACTTTTCCAAGGAGAGCACTGCTTGCTCCACACGGAGAGGGGCCTAGAAGAGGTGGCCTAACCAATGCTCATCTCCACCCTTCACCCAGTTGGCTTGCCGTGGCCAACGGGCATCTCTCTTGCAGTCAACTGCTGCTTCTTTTGAGAACAGATGCAGAATCAGCCTGGAGGAAAAAAGGCAATGCAGGAAGAACCGTGCCTCGCCAGTAGTGCCGATGGAGACTTTCCGCTGTACCTTCTGCAATCGGACTTGCCTATCTCACATTGGACTTTTTAGCCATCAGCGTGCTTGTAGCAAGCGTGGGTAGAGCCCTTGCAAATCTTCATTTGCGAAGCCTAGCTATGATGATGATGACTGTTTTGTAAAGTCTTTCAGCTTCACTTCCAAATATTGTTGTGGTTCACTTGAATGAATCAAGCAGTTATTAACTTTGTTCCATATAACTGTTAGCCATAAACATTTGCATTCACAGTTACAGCTTTGATTGGGTGAGATACATTTCCATTTATTTACAGATGAGATTGAAGTTCATTTGCATATTATTTTGCCAACTTACAATCCTTTTAGAGCAATGAGGCATTTTGCTTTAAAATTACTACATAGGTTATCATCCCTGGAAGGTTATATTTCCAACTCCTGTGAATGTTTTTTCATGACCTAAAGATCTGCTCAAAGCAGAAAACAAAGCAGATTAACACCTCCTTACTTCTAGGTTTCACACTGTTAAAACCAAAATTGAAATTTTACAAGTAGTAATTCGCTCCAAAGTCTTAAATCCTATGTAATATGTGTGTGTAGAAATTTTTCTGTAAGCAAGCTATGTAAAGCACTATAATAACACCATCTCTTATTTAGACTGGATTGTTTATATCTCTTATGCAGAGGCCATGCCATCCACTAAGAAACAGCTCTGCCATTCTCGTCCCTGATCAAAGCAAGGCATTAAGCCTCAACTTGAACTTGGAGAAATATTTTCATAGGGTATATCTTTGTCATTGAACGTTTTGTCTCTTCTTTATTCTGGCACATTTATTTTGGGAATTTTCTTTGCCTTAAGATATTTCTTCATGCAAGAAAGAGTAGCTTTTTACACTTACAGTTCCAAGACTGTAGACTAGAGTTCTGTTACTAACAAATAATTAGTTGCAATTGTATCTCATGAAAAAAGAAACTATGATATATGTAATTTAACCTCTTGAAATATTTTTTCATATAAAAACAGTAGAATCTTTAATCAATAAATTATTTCTCCAAGTCAGAAGTATTTTTCTCTAACATTTTTAAAACGTGTTTATAGCTAAAGAAAAGTTCTAGACTGATAACCCTAATGAATAACACAGTCCATTTATTTCCAGATTAAATTAGTCAGATCTAGTTGAAATTAAAAGTAATCCTCCCCCTTTTTCTGTGTTCTTCACCCTCCAGTTTCAAGAAGCTGGTTGAGTACTTGCATGCTACTACTGACAGAAGATAGGTTCCACAATTCCAAAAGCCAAATACAGGATAATAAAAGAAAGCAAAGCTGTCTGAATTATTTTGAAGAAGCATGCCAGTTTAGAGATAAATTTCCCAGCTTTATGACTGCTCACTCCTCAGTCTCTGGATTGAAATTAATTCTGGGGATCTGGAAAAGGAGATCTAATGCAATTGCTCCCAGAATTATTACATCACTCCATATACTACGTAAAACACTTGACAAAAAAATGAGAACTGCTTTCTTTAAAAAAAAATAAATAAATAAATCTGAGACAAAACATAAGAAACTGTCAGCCTAACATTTGTGAAAATACTCCTTTATCAGTTCCTGTATCAATTTGTTTCTGTGGATAGCTCAGGTTCTAGTCTGTAATTTTCTGATGGTTATTAAGATTAGATTGTCAGATAAAAGTTTAGATAATCCTGGATAAGCAAGTTTTCCTTTCATGCAGTAAAAGAAATGGGACTACTTCCTTTGATGCTGATAATCACTTTCTTTCCCACTCTTCACTGAGTCAGGTAAACATTGGAACAACAACCATACCTTGAAAAGAAGTCCTCTACTGGGTTTTGACAAACTTTGTGGGACAGCTAATCTGAATGGATGATCCAATGTTGAAGCACCTTCAGAATAGAAGCTATATCAATTATGTGAATTAAAAAGAAGTATCAGAGCTTGAAGAGACCTTTCTGTAAGTCATTATTTCAACATTTTTTCCCTTACAGTTACAAAGCAATTGTTTTGTTACTGTCTTGCCTAATGGCAACCTCAATTTCAGAGCTTCAAAGCAGGGATATGAAGGCAAGGGGTTGTAGCTGAGAGAACTATGTAATGCATATTGGTGCCTGCCCTAGTGACCAGCAGGAAGAGTAAAGCAGGAGGAAATGCAGATGAGATGATTGTTAGTGCAAAAAATAGATTAATGAGGTACAAGACAAAGAGATATGATGGAACAAGAAAAGAAAAGAAAACAGACATCCATGGTAATTTGACCCCAACAAAACCCCCACTATTTAAAATGAGGGCATCAATGAAAAATCATATTGCACAGATTAGCAGTGCAGCAAGGTTTCCTTGATAGGAACCTGTCCCTTCTCATTACTCCGACCTTTTTCTAGTGTTTAACTCCAAGTAAACTGTGATGGATGAGTTATTTTACTTTTTTCCAAATAACACATCAAAACTTCTCCAGATGTCACTGGTGTTGTGTCCACAGAGATGGAAGGAGCTCAAATTGCAGTAAAGAGGCACAGAACTCATCAGTAAAGTTCAAAGACAACAAGAACAAAAAACATTCATCATTGGCACCCCATATTTTTACAGTTTGAGCACATTAGAGTTTCTAGCTTTCACTGTTGCTCACAAAGCTCTTTACTAGCAGAAGTAACTCATTTTGATATAGGAGTCTTGGAGCTGACTTTCCTCAATCATAGCTATAATATGTACATTAGCTCAGGATAGACAAGCTTTCTTCAGAATCCTAAGTTTTTGTCACTTTACCGAAAGTGAAGTCATTTCTGTTCCTTTGTATAGTCTGTTTTCCATGTCTGATCACTGGAATTTTATTGCATCACTGTTATTTTGCAGACACTGATATAGCTGTGCAGTCAGCATTATGTCTTTCCTTCACTAAAAAACTCTAAGCAGACAGTGCTGCTTTAATGCATCTGATCTTGACTAATCTGTCTGGCTAAAGGAACAGGACCCCAGGGCCGAAGGATCTTCTTACATTTCTACACTTTAGAGCTCATTTATGCTAGAGATATTACTGTAGAATTAAAGAGGCATGTATTCTGACCCACAACAAATATGAGAGCAATATGCATCTGCATCCCAACTGTATTAATACAATTTAATAGGATTCCTGCCTGTGAATGGTTAGGTCAGAGATTAAGGCTGTAATGCTATTCAGCTGATTCAGCATTTCCTGCTAATGGCACTGGATTCAGTAAGAGTCTGAAGTCATGTGCACCCAAGAAGCAGCTGATCCACAATTTCAGTATCTTAGTAACTTGGTTTTTAGTCTTCAACAACAACATTTAAAGACATTCTGTCAACCTGTCTTCTCCATAGATAAACGTGTTTGTGAAAGTAGAAATAAAGACTATTCAAATATTACGCAGATTTTTCTTTCTCTACTTTTTTCTCCTTCACTAAAATCACACACCAAGAGGGAATCTACTTAAAGACTTTTAAGGGTAAGCTTTCACGCTTTATTCAAGGTATCCCAGGTTCTCAGCATAGCCATAGAATATCTTGAGTTGAAAGAGACTCATAAGGATCATGGAACCCAACTAATTTTAGGGTTTTGGTTTTTTTTCCAAACATTTGTTCATCAGCCATAATATCCCTAAATTTCATGCACAACACATAGATGACAGAATTACAAATAATTTTTGTGAATAGTTTAAAACACAGGGTAAAAACAAATACACATAGATGTATATATTCAAATTATTGTACAAGAATTATTCATTATCACTTTTTGTGCTGAGCAGCTTCAAATTAAAAAGACCAAAATGCAAGGCAACATATATCTCCTTCGCCATGGAATAGACACAAATAATTTATGCATAACTTACACTAGCTAATGATTTTTTAGCATAGAGGTCTATCTTAGACTTTCAGAAACATTCAGGTTATCATAGCCTTTTAATGTTAGTCTCAAATCATCTGCTTCCTAGGGTTCATCTTGATTTTTTTCCTATGTTTCCCTTGATCTTAGTGTTGCCTCTCACTGCAAGTGCCATTTAATGGAGGTTTGGAGATACTGTGATCTCTACTGAGAAGGTTTGCTTGACAACACTAAGTATTTTCCTACAAACTAACTTGTCCTACTGGTTCATAAAATAATTGCCTGTGTTTTTCACCTACTAGTATTTATAACCATAATTTATTTCTGGAATGAATAAAAACTTTTTTTCCATCCTCAGCAACCAAGTGCTTCAAGCAGAAAAAATGGGCAAATTTAAGAAAAATTGTTGATAGCCTAACTATATATACAGAACCAGAGGAAAATCCCCATGCTTCTGACTGACCTTCCAGGTATTTAATGAGGGAGCATCTCGTATAAGAAGTAAACTAGTGGACTGGTGAAGATAAAGCACCACAATTTTGCCATGTTTTTTTACATTCCATGTCCTCAGTGTAATCTGTTGAGGATGTCTAAATGAGCAGCAGAGATTACTCTTCAGAAAAATCCTTTCTCTTTACAGCTTTGTCACAGTAAATTAGAAGAGACATAAAAACATGTCTACTGAGCAAATCACAGATGCTAAATCTCGATTTAATATACATAACATTAAGGCTAGGATAAAAGGATCACGCCACTCGTGTCCATTTATGTCCAACTTCACAGACAAAAGTTGTACTAGTAACTTTAAAATTTCAGACTCAAACTTTTCTGTATTGAGAAGCAACCTGTAGAATTTGATAATAGACATGTATAAGAAATTGTTCGGTGTCACAACATAAATGTAGTTGTGGAAACAATTATCCAAAGTATTATTAAACACTTCTATCTGTGCAAACTGGGGAATAATTTCAAGCATCCTTTCTGAATTCCCTGTCTCTAAAAATTTCTAATCCTCTATCTGTAGCTGTCAAGACAAATTAACATTTAATTGGTCTTTGAAATAAAATAAGCATTTAATTTAAGGGATTGGTACCATGGCTTCTTTTTGCTTTTTGAAAAAAAAAACACAGAACTTAAACTAAACATGGTCACCATAGAGGTGATTTCAAAAGGATCTTCTACTAGAAACAATAGCATCTTGGAAAAAAGCACAGGAAAATTTGAGGTAAGAATATAAGAATTTGGGAATACTTTATTTTTTAATGTTTACTTACCAGCACTAACTTTATCATCACATTCTTTGAAAGAATTGCCACCACATAAAGTTCATAATTACGTATACTCCAAGGTAGTATGTGGTTTAAAATAGACAGTTATGACAGAATTAACCCAACATTCTGTGTTATATCTAGCAACATAAAACTATAAATAGAGTATTTTGCATCCTGCCATTTAATTAACATATTTATGACCACAGATCTTTCCAACCAGAAACACTATTTCTAGTTAAACAGATTATTGAAAATAGTTACTACTACAAGAAAATAATTCTCTGCGCTCAGTTTACTGATTAAGTAATTCAATAAGCATCACTGACTCCCTCAAAATACAACAGAAGCTACACCTCTTGGTGATCCAGGCAGTGTCTCTTGGGCTTAATTTTGAGGAACCTCTGGGCTCAACACAAAGGTTTCTTCCTTACTTCATGCCCCATTACCTCAATGTCAGACTTGCCTTGATCTGAAATGCTAGCAGCACCCTTTAATTTTTTTTTTAAATAAAAGAAAGCATGGCATACCTCAGGACTCTTTTATCAGAACATGAAAATTTCTTCAACGAGAAGCAATTTTTGCTCCTATTAGTATTCCTAAAAAAAAAAAAAACCACCAGAAAACAAAGAGACCAACACCCCTCAAAAACAAATAAAACAAACAAACAAAAAAAACCCAAAAAAACCAACAAAAAAAACCCCTGAAGCTTATCAAGATTTTTAAAAACAGTATTAAATGGAACTACAAGAATTATTACACTAACTTATTTGAATAATAAGTCAAAAACATTTGCATATACTTAAAAGGACACTTTCATAACATATATGAGTTCAGTGTCCTAAAGACAAAATATCCTTAACAGGGAACATATAACTTGAGATTTTATAACACAGAAATAAAAGCATGTCATTCTGTCTAGGTAATGTTGCTGTAGAATTATACATGAATCCAGACAAAGACTACAATGGGGTGTTTTGAGAATGTATTAGAAGAATGTGTCCATTAGGGCTCAACATCAAAAATCATTTGCACAAGAAGATACTGAGAACTCTTCAGGAACTCTTCAGAAAGCCCAGTTAGCCAGGATAAAGTAATAATTTCCTATGAAGTTAAAGTCACATTTGTTGTGGGGGTTTTTTTCCATGTGTTTCTCATGATGACACAGACACCCAGTCCCTCTGGAAAAAAATTGATCTTACCAGAGGAAAATGAAATTCAACGTAGCCTGCAGTGATGGCAGGCAAAGCAACTCTGTTCCTTTTTTCTGTACTTCATTCTTCTCATCTAGAAAACTGGAGAGTGTTCATAAGGCACTAATAGAATGACCTTTTTTTTTCTTTTTGAGGCATACTAATGAAATCAGCATTAAAAATAAAATAGAGGAAAAAAACTAACCAAAACCCAAAACAAAGTGCCAATTAGTACTTCTACAGACTTATATAGAGCTAAATGAGGCAAGTGATTTGTGATTTTTTTTTTTAAAAAAAAAGACATGGCAAGTCAATTTTGGTATTTTTTCTGTCTTTCAAGTATATACTTCATTCTGGAAGATGAAAAAAAAATATTTACTGGCTCAAGAAAGAATGAGAAAAAGTGAGTGGTCTCCATCCTACAAGCAACTTTTGTTCAAACTACTGTTAAAAAAAAAAGAAATGGGGAATGGGGGGTGGAAAAGGTATCTTGGAACTAGGAATGACAGAATAACCCAAAAAACTTACTAGAAACCTTTCAAAAGGGACCTATGGAGGCCTATTATAATACATTTTCTGCTTAATCAGAACCATTTTGACTCTAGTGAGGGAGCCAGGCATGTGTCACATGCAAAGACGGAGTATGCAAAAATGCAGACACAGGACTTAAGAGGTTGTTTCCTTGGCACCACAAGAGAGAAAAGACAAAACAAATGTTAAGGGCTGCACACCAGAAGGACAAGCATCTTAAACTAAATATGTGTGTGGCACAGAGAAAAACATGTTCCAACAAGAGCCACATCTGTAATTCATGTAGGTACTCTGTTTGACAGGACACCTACTGAAGCTGGCTTTCTGTTCTACTCTCAAAGCAGAAAAAAAAAAAGAAAAGCATTGTTATATTCTAAGTACTCTCCAACTGTTTCATGCTCTTTCCTACCACATCTGCCAAAAGAATTCCTTCCTTTCCTTCCCTCAGATTTTCATTTTTAGGTTAGACTATTGAAGTGTGGAAGTCCCAACAGAATAAGAACAAACTTTTAACTATGCAGTGTTATATACTTTTTTTCATAATTTCTCCCATAATAAATTTATATGCAACAAATATATTCATTGGGTCTATCATATTAGGACATACACAAATTTTCTTTGCTGATACTAAAACAGCTCAACATTTGTTGGCCATCTATAATTATGTACTTTTACATTAGCCCAAGGATACCTCCTGTCTTTAAGTGGCATTTTAAAATTATATGAGAGAATAAATACAAGCCTAGTGTTTTTCCATCCATTCAAATATTTTCTCTTCTTGCTTGTGTAAGTCAAACCTTAACCCAAGCTATAATACAGTTCATTACACTTTTTACATGCATGGCTAAGCCAGTTACTTCTGCTCTTATTCCCAAGTAGCAGATGCACAGGAGTGCATCTCATTAGAGTCAGGAATGCCACTGAAAGTTCATTCCTCTATATGCCACTCTGAAGTGGAAAAATTGCAAAAGGTTCAAATTCCAAGGGGACATCTAATAATCCAAAACCCAAACTTACTCAGAGAATGTTTCTGTACATGTTGTGCCTATTCAGGACAGTATCCCTATACTTCTCTATTTGGATTATGTTTATAATTATATGACACATAAGATAGCTGTCTTTTCTTATTTGTATATTAAACAGAATATTCAAAAGTCTAGAAACATTATTGGCATATCACTAAATCCTTTAGGGACGCTCATTTCCCAAAAGCTCAGGTAATATAATGTGATTGACAGTACAAGAAGTTAATCTAATAAAGTTCTTGAACTTTTTTTCCTGTTTTTACTATACTGCTGTTGACTGCACATTCTCTTTTCACTGCTGGTGAAGAAAGGACCATTATTTCTGTCTCAAGAAGTTTTATATGGCTTTTAAAAAGCTTTTAGACACAGTAGCTACGTTTATGATGGAACATTTTTCAAGTGTTCTGCAGATGGAGAAGAAAGTCAGCAAGACATGTTGCTTGTTTCCTTTTATAAAACATGTAAATGATAACTGCTCAACAAGATTTGCATAAAGTATATGGTGAATTCCAACAAGTAATCATAATGAAAATTAAAGGGTTATGAAACACATTTCCCACAATAAACCAAAGGAAACAAGTTTGCAAAGTGCAAGATTTCTGTGTGACATCACTGAACTATTGGTAACACCACATTGAAAGAATATAAAAAAAAAATTCAATTCTACCTTTTTTTACCTCAGAGAAAAATAAGTGTTGGAAATAAGTTAACTATAGTAATTATGGTCTTAAGTGGGATATGGCTTTGGATTATTTTCTCCCTTAACCTTCTCTCAGTTCTTCACTAATCACAGTTACCAAAATGAAGCCCAGGCAAGTCTGATCAAGCAAAAATATGATTTAAAATAATGAAGGTAGCATCATAAAGAATAACAAGAGGTTTTACCTACACTTTGAAAGGATATTGCTGCTTAAAAAAAAACACAAACAAGGAAAAATAAAAATGAAATAATTTTGTTTTCAATATCTTTAGTTGGCAATCAATGTAGCAAGCGTGGAGAACAACTGATATACAACTATATCCCTTCCATGGCCCAATTCAGGCAAATATTATATTCCAAAATGACAAGATAGGACTTTTATTACCAGAGATCATTTCAGTGATTTCAGAGAGGTGCTCTTCAGAGAGCCTGCACTTCTGCACACAGCACAGAAAACAAACAGGAAGAACTGGAAGTCTACATGCCGTTGCAGTTTTACAACCTCAGCATTCATAGGCAAGGGCACAAGTTTCCTGACACAAGTAATACAGAAATCAACACGGGGAGATGCTCTGCTAGACTTCATACTTACAAAAAAGAAAGAACTCAAAAGGTTGGGGAGCAGCCTTGGCTGCAGTGATAATGAGATAATGGAGATCAAGGTACTAAGAGGAAATAAGGCAAATGGAAGCTTTAAGAGAGCAGATTTTGACCTGTTCAGGTACCTGCTTGAAAGAATACCATGAGAAACAGTCTTAAAGAGAGGGGACCAGGAGACTTAGTTGACTTTCAAGGATCACATCTTCCAAGCTCAAGAATAATCCATCTTAATGAGCAGAAAATCAAGTAAAGGTGGCAGAGGGCACGTGTGGAAGAAAAATGAGCTCCTGATACAAAATTGGATATAACAATGAAGCGTACAGGAGGTGGAAGCAAAGACAAGTGACCCAAGAGGAATATAGGTATTGAGTGGAGGGTTAGGAAAGATAAAGTTCTTTTGGGGCTGAATCTGGCAGACTTGATACTTGCATATACCACAGGTGTGAACCTGTCCCACGCACCTGTTTGATGTCTGCCACCATCATATTTAGGAGATGACATATCTCCAATTAGCATTGCTCTGCAGTGAACTCTTGATGCAACTGCATTATTGATTACTGATAGTCCATCCCTAAAAACACGTGACCCCAATTCTTCCTGCGTACCAAAATCAGACATTGCAGAGGACAGAGGTATTGTCTTAACCAATATGGCCACATTTTGCAGTGATATGTACTCTCCTGAGCTATGCAAAGAGAATTAAGTGAGGGAACTCATGAATCTCAAACTGAGATAAATTTCTGAATATGCATGGGGTGCAAATTTGTATTGTATTGGCAATAAGAAAGGCAGTGCTTTACATGCAGATAGTCTTATCTCACTTTTTTTGAAAAAACAATACTTCCCATATTATTCTTTCATTGTTCATCCATCAGCAAGGTAGAAACATATAGATCAGGTGTACAGCTATTTCTGATACTAATAGTAGAGAAACCACGAACACTTGCTGCTGGCTACTGTAATTTGTGTCTTTGCACAAGAATTTAAGGGGTGTTCATTTATATTTCTACATGTCATAGGCAACATTTCATGATGCAAAGTTAGTATGTCTCTTTCTTATTAGGCTTTTTGTAGAGTTATTGTTCAATATGTAAGCTGGATCTGTCTGGATCAAAATAACATAAAACAAGCTGTATTGCTCTAAATTTCAACCGTTGCTTGGTGAAGACTCATCACGCTACATGATAATCACACCCTTCTTTGCACGTGCTCTACAAACAGAGCACAATTTTCAAACGATGGCATTATGATTTGCAACATTCATTAGATAATCATTCCCTCTATTTCTCTGAGTCCGCGTAATAATTCACTGTGTTACTTTTATGTCCTCTTGTCTTTTCATTATATCTCAAAAGAAAATTAATCATGTTTTGCATGTGACTGTAATCTTCTAGGCACAAAGACTTGAAAATGTTTTATATGTCAGACTGCAAAATTTTCTTTTGTGGGTAAAGGACATTTTACAACTGAACTATCTATTATGCCACATAGTATAAAATATGAAATGAAATGCTGCAGAACTCAACTTACCAGCAATATAGGCCATGAATAACAAGCACAAAACAATTTACCAACATTAGTGCTGAATTTCAACATGGAAGCCACAAGGCTGGACTGCTGGTATATCTTACATGTCGATGTAACATGCCAGCACACATGAGCTTAATTTTCAGTCTGTCAGCCTATTGAACTTCAAGATTGTTCTCTGCAACCACACCTCTGAGGTTTGATATCAAGTACTTATTCAGTTTTACAACCATTTTCTCTCTGGTTTTTGTCCCTGAAATTAATTTTACACATAAAATGTTTGTATTATATTTATGTTATAATTTTCAATTTTCAAGAAATTAAGTATGATTTGGGGGGAATGCTTAAGGATATCAGTCTCATTGGCTAAGAAAGTAATTGTAAGAGTGCGAACTAGAGAAGGTTGATTTATTTGTTTTTCCTAAGCAAGTAGAGCAGGCAATGTTTCAAAAGTAATATATACAGATAGCATTATTTCTCACTTATTCATCTCCATTCTGAATAATTCCTACCATACCGTAATAGAATGTCAATTCCTTTTTGCAGCATTAAATCTCTCTCTTCCTTTAATGTCTTGTGAAAACATGTCTTATATAACAAATGGTAGATGTCTAGGGAGGAAAAAAGTCCATAAGGTATGATAAATAAAGTTTAAAAAGTTTTGGGGTTGTTGTTGAGTGTTTTGTTGTTATTTTTAAGTAAAATAAGCCTGTTATTATCAATGGTTTCTATGATCACAAAGTTAATGTATTCTTCCCTTATTAAAACAAATAACTTCAGTTCTCAGACTTCATAGTTCCAGTAAAACATTTTTCTAACAGCAAGGGAAATGTATACAGTGCAAAACATCCATCAACAGGACCACTCATGGCCATATAACCAGCTTTTCCATCACTGTATACAAGAAATGGCAATTGTCTTTCTGCATCAATAAGAACAAACTGAGACACATTTTAGGGCAAAAGAGAATCTATTCTATCTTTTGTCTCATTATCTGGTGATTCAAACTACTGTTGTTTCCAGGAATTCCTGTAGGCTTCCCTGCTGGAAACATTCTGCTTAGTAGATATATAAATTAAATAAATAAAGGAATGTTAACTTGCAAAGCTTTGTGCTCACTTACCAAGAAAAAAATCAGTTCGGAGTAAATTTGACAGTTGACTGAAAGTAAAGAGCAGAAATTCAATATTCTATGTGAAAAGCACTTGAATTTATGTAAACAGATGAAGCATGACCCTGATGGAACAGTGAAGGAATACAAAAATATGTAGAAGGTACTATTTAGTGTTCAGATTTTTCAATTCAGATGCCTTTCAAGAAAGTAATTATAAGATACTTTGTAAAGTGAGCTAAAAGCCTATAGAAATATTATATTAAAATGGGAAGGTATTTGGAGAACATAGTTTGGCCCATTCCTTGTTTCGTATTGTCAAATATTGACTTGAAAACTTCCACCACCAGTGCAGAGCCAGATTTGATAAATGAAGTAGGGACATGTCAGCATATTTATTGGCATAAATAATTTTCAGTATCATGAATTATGAACAGTGTTCACATCAAATTACCTAAAGCTCATGCAGTAGTTCTGTTTCTATAACGAGTGCTGTTTTCTCATGGGTCAATATTCTTGACAAACTAGTTAGCTGGAATGGCTTTTTTACAAAGAATAAACAAGAAAATAGTACTTCCTCAGCTAACTCAAGGAACAGCACTTAAAAAAGAGGTAAATTTTGGCATGTTTATTGAAAACTTGTCCCCTTCCTAGCTGACTTCATTATTTTGAAGCCAGAATAATTACTTCTTATAGTACCTACAGGAAAAATACTGGGAGCAAAATGAGCTCAGTGGAACATCTGGTCTTCTTTTAATAGCATTCATAATTTAAAGAAGTGACTTTATGGGTATAGCACCCTCATTCTTACCAATCCTTAACTATACCTTTGAATATATGTTTTATTGGGCAATAGGAATATTTTTATTTAGCCGTTGAGATTATAATTTTGCCCCCACAGCTACTATTGCATTACCAGCAAAGTTAAGGGATTTGGTGTTACTAGTACTACTAAAAAAGGCCCCCAAAACTAAACAACAAAACCCACAAACAAAGTGGGAAAAAACCCACAAAAACCACTTCACAACTTTATGAATAGGCAAAAGTCTTTGGAATTTGGTACTGTAAGACCATGTGCTTTAGCACATAGCATACACAAACAAGATCAGCATATCTGAATAAATGGGTTGAGAACTTACTACCCACACTGTATGAATTCTATAGGTTATTTCAAGTAACTCCACTATGGCTCAAGGGACCCATTGCCCACTGAAGGCTAATGTGCATTAAGCATACTCTTGTAAAGCATCTGTAATTTAATTTTTTCTGAGAGCAATCCAGTTCAAGTACTAGGAGACTTCTCCACATCAATCAAAGCACAGAAAGCAAGACAACCAGGCTATCGTCATGAAAAACAGACTTCTGTTCAAAACTAAACCATTAATGAGACACTGCCAGATATATCAGTCTTTTTCATAAAGTGAAATTCATCAATGTTCATCTGATAACAAACAGATTTGTTAAGGGTTAACATTCATGCCAGTGATTTTATGAAACAAAAAGCAATGGGGAACATTACCTTATAGGAAATAAACTTTCAACATGGAATCAGAAAACAAAATATTTTTATTCATAATAGAAGGTAGCTATTCTTGAAAACCATAGTCATCTTTATCAGAGAGGTGTTAATTGGCTGACCCTCAGAACTTTAAATCTCTACAAGTATCAGTTTACAAACTGAGCAAACCTGAGATGAGTTATGTCTTGCTGTCAGTGACTTTGACGAGACTTTCAACTTGATTTCACCATGTCTTAAATTTACAATTTAATGGCCTACTATATTGAAGAACACTGATATTTTTTCAATTCAGCTAAGGAAAATAAATGATGGAAGACTCAAAGACATCTGTTAAGACAGTTACATGCTAATGCCTATGGATAGGTGACTACACCTGAAAAGGAATAGAGTGAACCCTGATGTAAATAGGGGTCTTTGGGCCTCAGCTACATTAAAGGGGATGGGCACGCGTTTGATTGTGTGTCCCTAAGAGAGGCAATTGGGCAGCCTATTAAATCTGTTAAATATATGAGTAGACCAAAATCCTCACAGCATCCTGGGAAAATTTTTTGATGATGAATGGTGCTGCATACACACTGATTAAGAAGATGTCTAAAAGGCTAGAAAATGGCACTGACATAAAATACTCATTAGTCACAGATATTTACCCTACACATATTTTACTAAAAATTGAAAATATTTATGTGTAGTCTTAAACATCTGAGGGAAGAGAAGAGGGCAGAAGGAGAAGAAAGAGCATGGAACAATTTGTTTTCTGAAAGATGCCAAATTAAATTTCATATCACGCATTATTTTGGACCCAAAAAGTGTTTTAAGCTCCAGAGATGGAATTCTACCCAGTACAAAATTAATGTAATTTGTTGTTGTTTTGATGAGATCACTGAAATCTGTCGAATACTTGTTTGTAATTATTTCCAGAACTCAAAGCTATTAAGTTGCCCTTAGCCAGGAAAACATGTATATATGTATTTTAATACCTGGTAAGATACTTTACAGAATAGAATTTCCAAAGCATAACTCATATTCCTCATGAAATTGCACACCCTTCCCAATGCCAATACCTTCAGTTCCAATCTGAAAACCAGAAACTATTGCACTGTGCTGCTGAGATAGTAGGAAATATGGAAACACAGGTGTTCAAACAGAACATTTCCATAGATTCTTGTTCCAAATCATGCTTTGCAGCTTCCTGAAGCATGCCAGACTATGGCTGGTATCGCCCTTTTTAATACTGAACTATAAAATATAGCTCCATGTTGTTTCCATCCTCACTGAATGCACTACACAGCACATTTTGAAGTAAGAGGATAAGGACAACAGGATTTTAGGTCTTTAGTCAGCAATGGCTCTAAAAGTTATTTTGAAATAACAAAATGGCTACATGTCTCCCCAGTTTTACGGAGCTGGTGGATATTATTGGTTCCAGACCGTAAATACCAGTCTGCAAAGCAAGTTTCAGTATTGAACTTCAGCATAGCTGATCTCTTTATAGTTACTGTCACCATCTAGTGGCAGTCTAAAGGAGTTTAAATAGCACATTCTTCACTGTAGTGGGGTTTTTATCAGGAAATAACAATACATTCAGGGCTTTTCTACTCGTATTACACTCATTTAAGCCCATCAGCTTAATATTTGGCTAGCATTTTAATGTAGAATCTAATTGTCATTTAGACAATTGACAGTTTCATAATATTTGTTAAAAACTAAAAGTCACCTTTCCTGACAGTTTGCTGTCCCTTTATGATAGGACCTTTCACATAACTCTTGAAGCCAGACACACACAGCTCCACCTACAATATTTAGTATAGATTAATTAAAAAAATAAATATTTTTGATTCACATATTTTGCTTACTGTTATTACTGTACCGCTCTTTTTTTTTTTTTTTTAGTTTATGTGAGACTTAGTCTCACAGAGGATCCTCTGTAACACTGTTTTAAGGATAGATTGCTTTCAAGCTGAAGTATCTTTGTTATCTGTGGTTAAGAAACAAAATCTTTTCAATAGTACTGTTCTAAT
The DNA here is from genome assembly GCA_013396655.1 of Campylorhamphus procurvoides. Taxonomy (NCBI): domain Eukaryota; kingdom Metazoa; phylum Chordata; class Aves; order Passeriformes; family Dendrocolaptidae; genus Campylorhamphus; species Campylorhamphus procurvoides. The sequence goes on along the minus strand of WBMV01005928.1, from coordinate 494,456 downwards.
GTTGTGTATACCACCTTTCCAAGCCATCCACTTTTTTCTGCTCTCCTCACTCGCCCTGTCTGCAATCTATTTTGTAAAAAGAAAAAAAGCTTCTGTTTTATGGTAATCTGTGGTAATAACAAGTTCTAAAAACAGACATGTGCCTCTAGTAAATGCCATTTCTCAAAGCTACTGTGTAGCAGTAGAATCACTGGGCTTCGCTAAACACTTACGATTCATAGAATGGGAATATTAACATTTGTTGTTCTGATATACTACTACTACTTTTTCTTTTCAAATATTAAAAAATAAATACTGATAATTTATCTTCTTAACTACTCATTTTCTTTGGCAATTCAAGAAAGATAGCTTTTACTACTTGAATAAGAACACAGAAACCATCATGTCAATAATACCCATAAACCTTCAGAATAAATAACTTAAAATCCAAAATCCAACCTATCTACCACAATTCTCTAAAACTTCTGCTTTCCATGTAATCCAAAATATTCTTTTCATTTTATTCATGACACTTCTTACTGTTTTGATGTTTTATTGATTCCAAGAAGAATACTCTCTATTGCTCTGAGGAAATGTGATGCAGTTTTCCCTCTTGAAAAGCCTCTACCTCAAGTCTTTGGAGGAATTTCAACATCTTGCTTCATAAAATAATTCTTCCCTTAGCATCATTGCTGCTGTTTTTCCAAAATCTGTCTTCTCCTTTTCCTCCGGGTTTCTATTTATTTATTTATTTGTTTCTATTTATTTGTGTGATTTGGGTTTTGGGGTTTTTTTGTGTACACAAAATATTCTGTTTAAACTTTGTGTCTCCAGCAGGTACCATACAACAGAGATTACTACTGCCCCACCAAATTATTAAACGCCTCCTTTCCTCAGTGCACAACATTTTGTATACTTTAAAAAACATGGCATTCTATCATTATTAACTTGGAATGCATAGAACAGCTACAAATTCTGACTGAAAAGTTATCCCAATAGGATGGCAGGTTTTATTATAGAGCCTCCCCTCTCCAGCATATAGATGTTGCAGTTCACAACCATGGACTCACCAGTATGTGTATTAAGAGTCAGAAACATAGGCAGCCCATGCGGTATTCCAACCAGAAGANTTAAAAAAAAAAAAGAAAAAAAAAGAATATATCTGAGTATATTATATGAGAACAGCTAAAAGTCAACTGCAAAAAGTACATAAACCTTTTGGACAGGAAAAGAACACGTCAAGGAGCTGAAAGAAGCAGCACTCTCTCCCTTTTCCTGGAAGGAGAAAGAGATTGGTGAAGTCTCCACTCTGTTACAGACCACAAGTCTCAAGGCTTTTGGCATCTACACTTCAGCCCACCATGAACACGAGGTAGATTCTAAATTACTAGGCACAGTCACTCAGTAAATATATGATCCAAAGGTATAAAGAGGTTTGGGGATTTTTTTATATTCCATTTTTTGAAAACCAGCCAGTATACAAAATACAAGTAGTACATAAGTTTATTTGTAGTCAGATAAAAAAATCCCAAACCAACCAGAAACAAAAAGACCCAAAGCACAGCAATCTTATCTATAAATGCCTGTCTACTGAAGTCTATCATATATTTTTCAAACGGCATAATGAAATACTTTTAATGGACTCCAAAACAATAAGAAAATTATGTGTTGCACTAATTCAGGTCCTGGTGGATTGCCAAAAATACTGATATAATGCAAATTACCAGAAACCTGTGATTCAATAGTGATCATAACTAGACAGTGCAATTGGCTATTATCACCTAACAATAGATACCATTTGGCGAACACCACAGTATGTCATTGTAATAAGCAGTATCTTTTATCAACAGCAATTACAGCAGCAATAGGAAATACAAGAATGCTTATGAGGCATATTATCATTTTTAAACGAATTTCTACAGACTGCCAGAAAGTGGTAGTACAGAAGGATTTCAAGCTCATATTCTTTTTAATTTTTGGAAGCTGCTAGTTTGGAAGGAAATACAATTGTTTTGTCCTCTTTTCTGTATTCTCATTCTCTATTCCACAAAACATAATTTTTCAAGACAAAAGTAAGAGGGACAGACTGTCTTGATGACAGGGAAAGGGAAGCATCTTTGGGAAATATGTGAGGTTTTTCAAACTTCCCAAACACTTCAATAAACATTACATAAAAGCAGAAGACTTTTTTACTTATCTTATTTTGGAAACAAACCCACAATGAAGGGAAATTATATAATCAATTTGGTTCAATTTTGTGATTTCTTGTGACTACTGTAATGGTTTTCACAGCATATAATTACATTTGCTTAATCCTGGTTTGGAAGAAAGCTGAAAATAATAAGGTTGCCATGTACCATTCCAGAATAAACTAAAATAGAAAGGAAAAATAATGTATCAGCTCAGAAAAGAAACTTTTTTCAAGAGGAATACATTAAGACTGTCACCAAAGTTTCAGTGACCTGAAATGAACAATATCTTCATTACTTAGAACAGATTCTAAAAGAGTAAAAAATTCATATGCCACAGACACCTAAAATTTAATGGCAAATACAAATAGCAAGCCAGCAATAAATTATTTTCATTAGGATCCAAAAATATATCTGCCCTGCTGTAAAGAAGCAGTTGCTAACATCTCTTAAATCAAAGACACAAAAATCTATAGCGAAAATAAACAATAACAAATCTAAAGTAGTTTGTCACAGGAAAATACTGCCATTTTCCAAAAACTGCCTCACAAATCTTGTATATTTGTTCCCCACTTCTTGCCTATTGTGTTTCCACACGTACACATTTATGGTGGGGGGGGAAGCACAAAATCATGGAACAGTGCAAGATATTACTCAGGGACTTTTAGACACTGCTTAGAAAAAATGCTAAAAACATTGGCACCTAACAGTTTTTGCACATACTCTTAATTTTATCCAAATGGAATGTCTGAAAAATACTACTGGATAATAGTTTGGCAAAACAGATTTCTAATGCTTTCTAAGTAAGAGACTTCATACACATGGAAAACTTGCTCAACATACTTGGAAGTACAGGGAGAAATTATGTCACTGCCTGTATCCTAGCTAAATGTTGATATTCTAGTTAGCAGATCATTTGTATTGGTGAGTTAGATAGGATTCATTCAAACAATGAATCCTATTGACATTGTCCATTGTCCATTTAAATGACAGCTGTTAAGCTGTCATTTAAATAGTAAACTTGAAGAAGACTGCTTCTACTGTTTAGGTGATGATCTTCCTCAGATACACCTTAGGAAATCTTCCGTTATGGGAGTTTGTGTTTCAGGGAGGTACTGTTCACTCAAACACTGAACTCCCCCAGGAATGCTAATTATATGCATTGCTTGTGTAGAAAATGACATGTCCCACTGGGTATAACTAATAACTCCATGGTCCATCAAAGCAGGAAATATCAAACAGCCTAGAAATAGTTTTATGGGAGAGTTTCAGAAAAATAACTGGAAAACAAAGAGCAAAAAGGCAACCTGATTCCTTTGTAGACTTCATGCATTTTACTGCAGTTAATGAGAAAGCTTGTAGTGTGGATAATGTAACCTGCTATGACAAATTCACTATTTGGAGTAACTCCTTCTACAAGTGTGAAGAAAATGTTTTTCAGAAAATACAACAAGAACTATGCCTGAACTGTGCATTTATCCACAAGACAATTTTACTAGCTGAACCACTCTACTGTTAATATAACTCTTTAGATCTTACTTGAAAAAAGTTATCATAATTATTGTAAAAAAAATTGTTTTATTTGATTTTTTTTAACTAAAACTTCTGCATCTTTTCATTTATATACGTACATACTCTCAGTTTAATATCTTAGGTTTATGTTTTATAGTTTCCCAGTATTTCTCAGTCATTGGGCAGCTTCTATAAATTTGACAAATGTCTGTGCACACAAGAAAAAACATGTCATTTGTTTAACAACTACTATCTATACACTGGATGTCAGAATTCTTTTATTCAATTTCCAAAACTTTGTTTTTATTGTTCTTGAGTTCTGTACCCTGTGTAAAATTTAACTTTGGCTTTTGCTTTGGAAACCATTTCAAAGTGGTTTAGAGTGTACTATTTATTCCACTTCCTACCCCTCTCCCCAAATAACTCATAATTCCTTTTGTTGACAATTCTTTTATTATAGAACATTCTGACATTTCAAGTGGTTTTTTTCATCCCCATCTAGACAGGAATGAGAGACAGCTATGAGGAGTGGATGTCTGGTTTAGGTAATCTTGCTCCACGCTGTAATGAGAAGAGATGAGACCAGAGCCACAGTGACCTGTTGGGACTTCCTGAGGGTTAGTGGCAGGGTTCCTGATAATTTCTCTGTGCCTAGAGAGGACTTTGATCAAGCCCAGGGGGGAATTGTACTGAGGGAGCACAGATATTCTGTCTTCAGTTCACATGGAAGACTTGGGGCATACTAGCCAAAATTTCACAGGAGATGAAGGGGAAGGAAGAGGAATCATACACACACTGGGTCATCTAAATTATTGCAATAACAATGTCAGGCTGGTTGCACAAGAGTAGCCACCTTTTTCCTATATTAAGCAGGCCAAGAAAGTGAGCAAAATCAGTACCACATTAATGAAAGCTGTGTCTGCTGCCCAGATTGTTAGAACTGGCAGGCAAAGAGCAGCTGACTTTAGCAGAGTCATCTTACAGGGAGAAGTTAATGGATGTTCCCACCACTTTAAGTAGCCCAAGTTACTTTTTACAAAAAGGACAGTAGAATTGACATATAACACAGCAGGTTTACTAAAAGAAGTAGAGAGTCACGAATATTTGAATATTTGAGTCAGGAAGCAAATTAATAATTTTAATAGACTAAGCTTATACACAGAAAGGAAAACAGACATAAAGGGATGTGACCTTATGCTGCTATCAGGAAATACTGTAAATATGCAGTGGGGATTTTAAAAAATAGCAAATTAGTCATCACTGAACAAAACAGCATACCATTTATTCAGTGCCGTATTAGAACTACGTGAGTTTTTCAGATATTGTGTACATTAACGCTGAAAGACTGAGTTAGATTTACACAAGAACAATCTTGTTATAACAACTGTTTAAATTTGAGGTTTAAATCTCTATTGTTAAAGGATTTTCTGGTCAGTGATTTAATACCTTTTCAAATAGTTAGAAAAAATATGAACATGAAAGGTCACCATTGTATCCTTCATTTCTGAAGCCATATGAGCTCTCATGGTACACAGTGACCAGCCTTCAATAAAATAAATTCTAGAAGGTACTCATATGAAGCCATAAAAATGCAGAACGAGTAGCATCACTGGAGCTAATGAAAAAAACATAATATTTTGTGTACAATTTTAACTAGTGTATTAAAAGAAATAATCCAAATTTTAATTTCTGCATTATTTACTGTAAGTAATCTGAAAGTATCTACCAAAAGCTTCACATGAAAGCTACTAGTCATCTCTTCTTTTCTAGTGTCGATGAATCTTATCTAGTCTGGGCATCAGGTGGGGCCAGGGGAAACTCTCTGGCAATCACACTCCCAAAACCAGAGACTTCAACTCTTGGGAATGAAGTCCCTTTCACAGTACACGGCTCCAGGGACCCGACAGGAGCCCTGCTGGACTCCCTACACACCCCACACTCACAGTCAGACCAGGTTTCCTTACCAGTTTGACCCAAGGCTTCCCATAGCCCATGGAAAGTTCTATAAAGTTTAAGTTCACAGAGGTCTTGTTCCATAAAGCAATCTATTGACGGCACAGTAACACAGAAACAGCCCAAGCTTGTGACTCCTAAAAGAATCCCAGCAAAGGAACCCCTGGGCTTTTATACTCTAGACCCGCACAGGTCGCACTCTCCCCCCCACGTCTTTGGCCCCGGCTGTATCTCCCAGTGTCCTCTCACCTGGCTGGCCCCAGAGATCATTGTGCCCCTTGTTATGTAAATAGTTGACAGGTCCCTGCCTCTTACCTCTCCACACAGCTTTCATTTGCTAAAAGTGAAAGGTAGGATATGAATTATATAGACAGTACTCTGAAGGATATATGCTTAATAATTTCCCATACTACCACCTGAGGGGTCTTATCGCTTTAAGAGTTGTGTCAGAAGTAGGCAGTTTTCAGAACTGCATTTTCAGTGTTAAAAAAGGCAGGGTTTGGATTTATGCAATCTTAGTGGTGTTCATACTCCATTCATACTTTAACAGAGAAATATTTAAATATAAAGTAAGGCTTAATGAAGGCCTATGTAAAACAAAATTAATTGTTTTTATCTGCTTTAAAACATTCTTTAAACATTTTTATTAACAGTAATTAAAGGGAAGAGAAAAAGGCACTAAAATGATGTTTCCACCACACACCACAAGATAGCAGTAAAGGATAAAAGGAAAGAATGTTTAGAACTAACCAGTAAAGGCCACAGGGAAGAGGGAAAGAATAAACATGGAGTTTTGACAATTTTGATGGATCTTTTACAAGCTAATTATGTACATACGTAAATACAAGCATGCCTAATTTGATGTAAAAAAGCTATGTTATATCTGAGTGTGATTTCAACCAGACATTTAGCTGCAGTCCTCATTTCTTGGCAAATACTTAGTTTTCACCTTTCTTTGTGTTTGGCAGACCAGCTAAGATCCCATCATCTCTGTTCAGTAGGCAGATCACCGTTTCTAGTGGTCCAAATTGACCAAACTGAACGTGTCTATTTGCTGCATTTTGTTGGATTTCCATTTTTCAGCCCCCTCCCCAAATGGTATTCATTAAGATTATGTCTGCTGTAACTGATACCAGCTATTTAGAGTAAATAAAATTAGATGAACCTTGCAGACTTTTCAAAAAAACAGAGCATTTTTGACCCCATTTAACATTTGCTTAGAGACAATAAAGGCAACCTTCAACATCCGAACATTCAATTCTTCACCTTTGAAATGCACTGCACATTTAGACACCAGATGGCAGATACTCCCCATAAGACTAACAATTAGTATTAGGATTCTAAAATATTTACCCTATTAAATAGTTTCTAAAGTTTGCCAACTCTGTTATGGTAAGTAATTTTCATTAAGCACACCTTTTTGTCTACCTCAAATATATTCTGTCTGATAGGAGAGGGAAAAAATATTTTCATCTTTTCAAATGAAACTTCCTACTACTTTTGCTGTTGCTCTCAGTAACCTGAGTCAAAATGATTTTTCCGCATAAATGTGTCATAACATTGACTCATGAACATGAGCACGTATAGGGGCAGTAAGTGATAGTAATTCATTGGCTAAAACAAGAAAAAGTGACAGCATCTGCTTTAAGACAAAAAATATAGAGAAAAAAATTCTTGACAAGGTGTTGACATTGATAATGCTCAAAGTTGGCTAACAGCTCAAGAAGCCTATGTTCATGCATTTATTTGTTCTATGGTCTATGATTTCTTAACTAAATCACAATTTCTAGCTTCTAATACTGTGTGCATCATCTAGTCTGTCATAGAAATGTGAATCCTTCTCTGAGGTGATTGCTCACTTATGGCTGTTTTGTTAAAGATGGGAATATGCATTTGGTGATAATCATGAAGTTTGAGATATAAAGACGCATGACCCACCATAGATTTTCATTACTAATAAAGACGGGTATAGCCATAGAGTGTGATGTTGAGAAAATGAATATATGCTTAATTAGAAAACCTCTCTGAGGCAAGTAGTACCTAAATCACAGTAATACATGAAATTTCTTGCAGGAGCTTCTTCACATATATATATACATATACACTTTTGATATAAGTATATATAGATATGTAAACTTGCAGCATGAGTTTTTTTATAATAGGCTGTTATTTTCTTCACCATCTTCAGTTTTCCAAGCGATTTCACAGATAGGTAGTACCAAAGCTATTATTATGACTCCACAGTTTTCAAAGAGAAGCCTCCTGGTCAAGCTGGCCAGCAAATCTGAACTTCCAAATGAAAGCGCATCTGACAAATGAATCACGACACACCAGAGACGAAAGAACAAAATAGTATTTTCCTTCTCATCCTGCTATTTCACATTCTGTGATGTATCTTTCAGGTAACTTTTCTCCAAAGTTTAATCCCTACTTGGTACCAGGTAGAGTGTCACAATAACATCTATGTGGAAAAAAAGAAATGAGCATCCAGCACTTGTTGAGGACATGATGGGCAAGGTTCTCACTATTCTTTTTCATTCCTGTTTTTCACACTATGCCAAGTGAAATTCTTCACTGATACCCAGGACAGTGAAACAGTCGAGATAACAAAGTGTGTGAACTACCTTACAAGCATTTCTAAATATAGAGGAAATACATACTTTCCTGTATTTTTTTGTTTGTTTTGTTGGAAAATTCAAAAGAAATTGTGAGCCTTATAAAATTATGTCTACTATAGTCACATGAGGTCATAATTTTTCAGTGCTCACAAAACTATGAAAGAAAGCAGAAATCCTCTCTTCACATAGGATGGATACAAAATATACAGGCATTCAGTGTCAGCTTATTTACCATTTAATTATTTCTTGCTGAAGTCTTATGCAAATTTTGAACTTAAGAAACCTGTAAGGGAGTAAAGATGTGCACTTTGGTTCTTCCCACAGCAACTTGAACAATTTTTAGCTGCAGTGTGTTAGGAACCTTTTCACAGCAACTATTCAATATTTATTAGTCATGGTAGGGATAGCTGGAAGGTTTATGAGTAATATATAATTGAAGAATTTTTCACTGGTATTAGTTACATTATTTACTTAAAAGTTTTTTTCCTAACACTTGTCTTGCTCTAAATTGTGGCACATAGGGAAAGAATTGACTGAAATAACCAGTGGGGGTTAAACTTCGCAAGTTAGTTGTCCTTTAGGTAACAAAATTGTATTCATCTCGATGTCTCTAAGGTACTTGGTCATTAATGAAATCATGAATATTGCACTACTCTGCCTCTGAACAGCTCAGTTCAGCAACACATATCATCTCAAATTTATTAGGATCAGAGAGCAGTAAATTGCCTTCCCAGTTAGTCTAAGGCATGAATCAATCATGAGCTGCATTCATATTTTCAGATGTCTACATCTAGCATGTTTGATCATGTGCAATTTTAGATACAACAGCAAGTTCACATAGGAAGACATTTCACCATGAACAACTCCCTTGAAAGTTAGAATACAGTTTTACCCTTTGTTTAACCAAGAAACTGTTTCCTAGAGATATCCTAAATTGTGTCAAAGTCTTGCTTTTAATTCCAGATGAGTGGCATATTCTTAAATTCCTAGAAAAGGATGCCAAATTATTTACTGAAATATCTAGATGTAAATATATATCAGAAAGGAGTGTATTTTCCTGGACCATTTCAAGGTTTCCAAGGAACCTTTTGCTATAAAATCTGGCATGCATAAACCAGGATAAGAAATGGTTCTCCCTCAGAGAACACTGTGAGGTAACATACACTGAAGGATAGAACCTCCAGAGAAGTCCATTAAGGAGTTATCCATGGCAGTTAAATTCTAGAGTCAAAACTCTACTTTTCTTTTCTGATGTTTTTTATAAAGAAATAAAAATGTGGTGTCAATTTGAAAGTTGAATTCACATAGTTTATTTATTTAAATTTTATTTAATCTGGCCCAACTAAATACTTGTTTTGAAAATAAATGATTAACGCATCTCAATTCCTGTGTAAAATTCAGCAACTGGAACACTCACTGGAATAGAAAATTGATTTCTTAGTGTCTAACTTCCTGGTATATATTACAAAATTTTTAAAGGGCAGGAGTATTTCTCCTTAAAGAAATTATGGAGGGTAGGTCATGGAAACTAGGTAAGAAAACTCAGTTAAATATCATCAAGAGTTCAAAATCTAATATCTCATCTGAGACATCACCAAAGTTGGTTACATTAGGTCCCTTCCCTGTAAAATATTCTAATTCTACTCACACTGGGCTTGAACAGAAATAGATTCAAATGTTCCAGCAAGTCAGCAAATTTGAAGGTGTTGTAGCATCTTAGAAACATATGGCTTCATCCATATGTGCTGTTCTTGCAACTCTCCCCAAAGAGTCCCACGTCAATGATTCTCTAAAATACCTTTAAGTTTTCAAGATGAATATACCAAAATAGAAATGCCTGGATAAACATGCCTCTGAAATTAAAAGTATATCCCATTTGTTTTCAATGTATTATTTGTAAAACTACATGTTGGAAGCACAAAGTGAAACTGATGGTTTTGAGGGTACCAATTAAAAGTTGCCATCCAGGTGCTTGCTTGAGTATTCCTGAAAAACATGGCACAGAGATGAAAGGAAGTATGCATAACTATGCAAATTGTACAAAAGCTTTCCTGTTGTTTTAGAAATTAGAATCTAATTTTACGTTTCTATCAATTGTTGCATTAAAAACTCTGAAATGGGAGATGTAATTGTAAAACCATTAATCTGGTTTTTTTACTGGTATTTTTAATGAGCAGCTAGCAGATGGTCACAATCTTCAGCTATTACAAGGGCCAGCCTAGCTTAAATAAAATTTATACCAGTCTTCTGAAGGATCTTGTCATGTCTAGCTTCAGCCATTCAGGTAGGTATTATTCATAACATCAATCCTCCTCAGTGCTGAGCCTGACCCCCTTGTATAACCACCCAGAAAATTATCTGCTTTAAAAGAGCTGACATTTTATCTTTCTCTTAGTGCCATTCTGTTATGGATAAAGTACATAATGAGAATACACCCAGAAAACCATTAAATTCAAGTATTAAAGTTGTGAGAGCATATCTGATGTTTTGTATAACAAGGGTGATAAAATTAAATCAGAGGACAATTTTTAAAGCTAGACATTAGTCTATTTTAACCTTCTCATCTCACTAGTGCTTTTTAAATGAAAGAATCAGAATTTTAAGGGCAGTCAGAACCTAATAAATATATCCTTTGAAATTATGGAAAGTGCTGAATACCTGAAGTGGGAGGAGGGAAAAGAAAAAAAATATCTAACCACATGTATTTAAGGATTGGTTTACAGGCTTAAGTGCAAGCATCTAACATTTAAAATTCTGCTTAGCCCTCATTAGATGAAATGACATTTTTTTTCTTTCGACCTAGAAAAAAATTCATTTCACTTCCATATACATCCCTCCACCTCACTTAAAAAGGATGGCAGAAAGTGCCCCAATGCAGCATTATTTACAAAGCCCAGTAAATCCATTGTCTTGAAAATGCAGACACAAAACAGCAACATTCCTCAAGTGCATTGAAAAAGCAAATCCTTTCAGAGACAAAAGGCAGGCTTTTAAACATGTACCTGCATATCTCCCAAAATGAGAATCAGTCCAATAGCTCCATCCAAACAAACAAGAGAGCATCTGCATGAGGCAAATGCTATTGAACTCAATTTATATATGTCATCTATTCACATAAAGAAAAACCTATAAAACCACTAAATCATTTTAAATTCAATTTTAATAGCAATGGCTGCTTTACGGGTCTCACCATCTGTCACACCAGGCTGCATATTTTTCCCCCCTACAATGTGATATTCTCATTCCGCCAAATAAAAATACTTGTTGTTTCCCTCATAGGAACTACATGGATTTTGCTTCAAAACATGAAAAATATTGGCAACATGGCATTGACATTTAATAGATTTTGAGACACAAACTAACTCAACTTCAGGCACAGACTTTTGGTTTCACTTTAAAAATAACAAAGTTGTGTTTATGTCATTTGCATTTTTTAAAGAAGATAGCTTTTCTTTCTATTTAGTGCTAGTAGCAAGAGCTGAAACGTTATCCTGGAGCACAAATCACCACAATTCTTCTAATAAAATTCTCTGTGTTAATTTATTTCTGTGACACATTAAGTGACATTCTGATAATTGTATCTCCCAAGAACTTGTAAAAAAGTAAAAAGTTGAATGTGGAAGTAGTAAAACCCTGGAAGGGACTTGTTATTTTCTCCTCTTTGAAAGTCTATAAATAAAACACTAGTCAAAATGTTCTGAGTTTAATCATAATATGAACATTGAAGAATGGTTTGGATGAAACAGAAAGTGATTTTGGGTTTGTTTGTTGGGCTTCTTTCTACAGTAAGTGCTACAGAAAATTGAAAAGGAAAATAAATTGGTAATAAAATACCTTGTGGGAGATCTACAGGCTTTTGAAGTTGTTGGCATCCTTTCTTACTAAGCATATCACTCAGCAACTCCACACCAACCACAAGCCTACAATTTCCTCATAATACAATTCACAGTAACTGTAGAATCTAGAAAGGGGCCAAGACTTTTTTCCCCCATTAGAACTATTTTTCCCTGTATTTTCTGGTCACTTAGTTTTTCTCAGGTAGTGTATCCAAAACAGACTGTCAGTTCTTCAAAACATCAGGCCACTTCTCATATCCTCAAGAATCACCAGGCTCTGATTTCTAAGAGGCACATATTTTCTGCCCAACCAGAGTAAGAGCTGGGGAAACTGGAAATAACCTATTTCATAGGAGACTGCTGAATACCAGAGAACACCAAAGCCACTTTTAGGTCTATGTCTCCCTGTGTTCTTCCATTATCTCGTTAATGTAATGATACAAAAAACTGACTGTAGTAACAGAAAGAAAAATTACTTTTTGATAAGGCATCAGTGGTAACAGATGTTATCATAATATTCCGTATTTGGAATCTCAATGTTTCCTCACAGGTCTTAGATACTCAGAGTTCACATCAAATTTAAACACAAAAAAAAAAGCCAACCAACCAAAAAAAAAAAAGAAAAAAGCCCCACACCAAAACCTCCTCCCAAAAAAACCAAGAAACCCAACACATCAACATTTCTTTGTCCTCCCTCTCCCCACCCTATATCTCCCCACCTCCCTGACTACTCATTTCATTGTAACAATTTAAGCCTCCTATATGCCTGACCTTTATCTTAATGAATATGGTCAACACTTGCAAGTTTATCAGCAAATTCGCAAGAACATGTGTCTTCATAAACAGCTTCTCAAGTACTAAATGAACTCAAACCTTAAAGCTTTAAGTTAGATGCATCCAGGATTCCAGTTCTTGGGCTAAGTCATCTGCTGGTCTAGAGTGCACACAGACACATATCTCCTGGTCTTTCATCAAACAATTAACATCTTGAGTCATTTTTTGGAAGTTAACAATATGACTTCCCAACATTTCTATTGTGACCTGTGGTTTCACATAATAATTACTAATACTCTCATGTTTTTTTCCTTTTGTGTTATTGGCACAACTGCTAGAATCTAATAATTTTAAAACTTAAAGATGTTTTAATATTCCTGTTACTATTATGAAAAGTGCCTCTATGCCACCTATAAAAAGTGTTAATTTATGCTGGTTTGGTATTTATTGTTCTGCAGTAAAGTGCATTAAAAAAATAAAACAAGCACTGAATATTAAATTGATTTTTAAACCCAGGTGGAATGCTGTTCCTTAGCAGAGGCTGATTGGAGGATATTTCCAGAAACAAATTCAGGAGAAAAAAAGCCAAAAAAACTCCACACCACAAAAACACCCTGATGCCTTACACTGAAACTATAACCAAGTGAAAAGGCATTCTTCTTTTATAGAAAAAAGACAGCAAAGAAACATATGTTTTCTCAGTATCACATTATTCACTTTTAAATACTTTGTGATGGTTTTCATGCTTTTATATTCGCTTTAAAATCACACAAGAACACAAAGTATTTGAGTTCTGTTGATATTGATTTAAAAAAAGCTGTCAAAATATCTCCAAAACTGTTTGCAGTCTTCTGTTTGAGCTACCATACTAGTGATACCGGTGGGTTCCCACCACAGAGAGGCAGATTTTCGCGGGCCTTTCTTAAAATACTGTGCATCCACAGTGAAAAATTACATATTTTCTAGTTTCTGCATATAAAGCAAATGGGAAACAAACAAAGCCACAAAAAAAACACCTACTCACAAAAAAAAAAAAAAAGACCCTCCAGAAAATGAGTGTTGCTTTCATACACACAGCAAGGGAAAAAACAAACTAACAAAAAACCCCCACAGGAACAAAAAACAACATCAAAACCCAAAAAAATCTAACCCAATTCTGGTACTGTGTAATATAACTTTCAAGGTATAGTCCTCTGGTGTGCATCTCCTTCATCAATTTAATGTTTCTGTCTCCATTTGCCACGGTTCCAACATAGCGTGTTTTTGTATTAGAGCTGATTGCAGAGCTGAGCTGTGTGAATAATGGGTTTTTTATTGTGCTGTCTGAACCACAAGAAAAAAAGTCTCAGTCCAAATGGAATATTTCAGTTGTTTGTTTGGGAGTTTCTTGCCAGACTTCTCCCTTTATTAAGCGAGTTTCTGAACAGATATTTTTCCTGATTTTTAAGTTATCAAAACATGAGTACTTTTGCTTAAATAAAAATTGCTTTTACTCCCTTAAAATATTCAACAGATTAGTTAGAAAGTTATATTAATAAGAACCTTGCCAGGTTTTATTGCTGAGAGAACTTCTCATTTCATAAGGCCATTTTATTGAGGTTTGGGCACGAACAGAGATGAGTACTAGTCTTCTTTTAGTATTATTTATTGCTATAAGATACATTTTTTTCACAACTTTCATGAGATGTCTATTTTTGTTTCCTTGTTTTATGTGTTATACAACACAAATAAGTTTTGTAGATTTAGCTTTGCAATTGGTTTTGCTAAAGTATTTTTGACTATTAAATTTAACACACAAATTGTCAGGCCAGTTTAGACCTAAATGGAATAAGATAGTAGAATATATTGTCGTGACAAAATGAAGTAAAACAACAACAAAAATCTGTCAAACACATTCTCCATAGTTTCTGTTAGCCATTTAGGAAGAGCTATTATCCAACCTTAGCCACTTCATACTAATTGCATGGAGAATAACTGATGGGTTTTTTTCATATATTGACTGAACTGCAGATATACAGTTTAGGCAGTGAGATTAGAAGATGGAATGGAATGTGGTCTTTCTCACGCCCCTCTTTTTCTGAAATCTCAAGATCTGGAAAAAGTGGGAGTGATATCAGGAATAGAAGTGTAAAGTATTCTTTTAATAGTATTTACTTTTACTAATAGAAGTGTCAAAGTATAAAGCATTCTTCCCCCTTGTGATTGCATGCAAGTCTTCCTTTTTTTTTTTTTTTTTAATTCTTAGCTTTCAAAAATTCATAATCTGTAGAATTTTTCACAACCAAAAATTAAAAAGATTAGTGACAGTTCTTATTTTGGATAAAATTAGTTCAAAACCCCTGTTAAAGGGATCAAAATGAAGAACATATATTAGCACTACATTTATGGGCTCATAACCACTGTTAGCCAGACTGCAGCTAGTGAGTTGCCAGGAACTTCACCCCCTCTGAGGGCAATTTGACATGCTTCCCAAATAAGCTCTATTCCCTGAAGTGAAATGAGAGGTGAGATTAGAGGATCATCTTAATGACAAAGTCCCTCAGAGTTCTCAAAATCTTTATTTATCCTACTCTCCCCTCCCTATCATCCTCATTTGTGCCTTCTCTGCACTGATGGACACAGCCTGCCTATGTCCATCATGGATGGGTTTGTCCTGAGAAACCCAGAGCAATTCAGTGCAAGAGCAATCCAATTCTAGGTCAAATCATACCCAGTATAGGTAGTATATTTTAAGATAAACTTGATTTTATATATATGTATACATACACCAAAAAACCAAAACACCCTAACAAACAACAACAACAATAAAAAAAACCCACAAAGACACAAAACCCCAATCACTCTACTGAGCACTGACAGTGTTTAAATTCACCTCATCCCAGCAAGATTTGAGATACTGCAGATATTTTGAAATACTGCAGTTTCTGCAGAGTCATCCTCTATTAAATATAGCATTTATGTGTTTGTTATGGAAACCAAGTGCCTTAAGAAATTGAAATTGCCACCCAGCAATTTTCAGCAAAACATGTCATTTCTAAACATCTTAAAATATAGCTTTGCTTTTAGGAAACTCATCTGTTGCAAAATAGATGTATAATCAACACTGCATCCCAAGATATTAAAAACTCCCTTAAAAATGGAGGTATCTTCACGTTTCCCCTGTACCATTTCATGCTGGCGCTCTCCTTTCCCATGTCCTTCTGAACACAAAACTTTTCAGAGGAGAGAAGTTATTTAAACAACTGAACCTTGACCCCGAGCAGAAGCTCTTAGAACTATTGCTGCATGGATTATCTATTTTACTAAAGTTATTAAGCAACACTGGTTCAGTTTCAGAGGAGTGACCACGATAGCTACTGCAGACTGACCAGCTGGGAGCTCCATAGGAAATAGGTAGGTACATTTGTTAGCATCAAGTGTATACAGCATGCCTTACACCTTCACTGAGGAAGACTGACAGCTATATTTAAGAGTCACATAGGGAATTCAGAAAAACAGATAAAGCAAATGTCCCTTTGGAGCAAGATTAGTTTAGATCCTGTAATGTTTTTCTGTGTAAATATTAAAATGCATACATATTATTACAATTGTATTTTCTTGCAGCTTTTGCTATTCATGTGATCTGAAAGGATTACGTAAGTAACACTATAACATTTAAACTTTTCTTACCTCAGACATCATAATTCTCAAAGTCTTTCACTCATAGGAAGAGTTTTGAGATGGATTGGTATTTTATCATGCTGTTAAAAATCATCTTCACTATTCACTCTTCAAGCCAAAGATGAAACACAAATTTTGTTGCAGAAACAGAATTCAAAACTTCCAGTATGGGCAATATTTTATTCTTAGTGGAAAAAAAAAGATCAGTCTATAGAACATGTAAACAAATGGAACTTGTCCATGGATTAAAATTCTTGTATTCTCAATCTCATGTTAATATTTCTAATGTGTTCAATGCAGAAGAGTTATCTGCCAAACCATGAACTCTTCAGGTTCAGAGGTTCAACTGAACTATCTCAAAATAGGGGAGAGAAGAAGTCAAAGCTCCAGCTTTTGCCTCAGAGTTTGCACAGTTCATTTTCAAAAGCTTGCTGAAACAAAACAAAAACAACAAACTAACCAACCAATAAACAAAACAACCAAACCAAAACAAAAGAAAAAAAGGTTAAAAAACCACCATAGAAGACAGCTTTACAGTATTTTGAATAACCATCACAAGTACAGGGAAATTACTTCACTTTTGCCCAATATAAAGAAATCTAATCTTTGCAACTCATCAAGAAGCAGGGGTATATCTAAAATATTTTCAGTAGGCTGCTACATAATAACTTTCATTTTAGACTCAGTTGAGCAGAAGGAGGAATTTAAAGCCAGATTTAGTCAACCCAAGAACATTTCTTTAAAGGAGGCTTCCAGGAAGTGAATGCTGACAGTTTTTCAAGGCACAGCTTGTGTTTGTGTCTAGAAATCTGCCTACAGAAATAACTTTCCCTGAAGGCTACAGGAATGTTGAGTGCATGAACTTATTTGGAGTCAGCTTTCACCATAAACAGGACTTCAGTTAAATCTGTGGGATTTAAAGAATCCCCGTAGGACAAGACATTTTTTAGATTCTCTGATAGGAACACCACCAAACTGAGCAATTTTATTGACTTAACCCTTCACATTTGTTTGCTGCATCAGGGAATGGATGCTTATTGCTGTACTGCTTTCTCAGTTTACATTTAATATTTCAAGCAACTGAATTTGACCTTATTTTGTGGCAAACCTATAACACATTCCATTCAGTTATCAGAATGCAACTTGTCTAATTTAGCTCTTTATCACCCTAGGAGCAGTCAGTTTTAGCATTTTGTCTCTCTGGTTAGTGTTTATAAACTTTGAATGCTTATGTAATGGTCTACTCAAGTCCAATAAAAATAAGTTTTTTGTTCAACCAATCCAGTTAGCTTTTTATAACACGTCATGTCATTGGTTTGCTTCTGAGTAACTTTCATATTTCATGGTTCACAGAAACAAAAACATTTCCAATTTTTCCTTAAAATTCTCAGAGCCCTGAGATATTAAGAATTTGTCTCACTGAGTTAAGGAACAAGAGCAACTAGGAAATAAAAACTTATGTGCAAGCATACACAAAACACCATGTTAAATTCACAGCCATAAACAGAAGTTTCCCCTGCTTATCTTCAATATTTTGCTCATTAAAGATAAGGACAAAGAAGCCTTCAAATAAAAGATTTCAAACAGGAAACTATACCAATGGAGTCAAATACCAAACCCAAAAGTAAAGTCAGACAGCTGGTCCTAGTTCTAAGTTGAGGAGAGAGAGAAGTATTTCTCAGCTCTCCTGATTTGACTAAAGGAAAGAACACCACTTACAAAGTGATAAAACTGAACTCAGAAGTAGTTATGGCAGTATCTTAGGGATGAATGAAGAAATAACTAAATTTCTTCATAGATAAAATAATTACATAGATAAAAATAATTAAAAAAGAAAATACCCCTCCAAAATTAAACCAAGTCTTATTTGTCTATTATCAGTAATCATAGAGCATAAGTAATAAATCCTCCGTCTATCTGTTACTGGAGAATTTGATAGAATTTTACAAAGTCCAGAAGAGTTCTATGCAGGTCTACAGAACCATAAGGCACACTTGACTTAGAGAGCCCCATGACATTCTTAGACTATAAGTCACAGTGTAGTCTTTATGTTTATCTTTGTGGAATTCCATAAAACATGAAGTGCTACATTAAATGAGGAAGGAGAATGTCCTTCAGTAGTGAATTAAAACACATAACAAAAGGTAGAGAGCTAAATCACACTATTCAGAAGAGAAAGTTATAGTTCATGATTCTGTAAAAATGTCCCATCAAACATCAGCAGAAAGTAAAAGAAAAACCACAAAGTTGCAAACAAAATGGGAAACCTACTCATGTTACTCTTCTGTGTTAAAACTCTGTGCAAAACATAAGATACCTATAAGAGATACAGGGGAGGGGGGGTGGGAATCAAGAAGGATGCAAGTTATAAAACTACATTTTTAAAAGTTGTGTCCAAATATATTAGGGCACACACAGTCTGTAAATTTGATAAAGGGCTACAAATCAGGAACAGCTAACAGGAAGTGATCATTCATTTTAACTCCAAGAACCCAATATATAAGGTCAACACAGGAAGCAATAAAGATGTCTCTCCACATAATATGCAGTCAACCTAGAAATCCCTTGCTGTGCAATATTGTGGATTCTAATACGTTATAAGATTTCAAGAAGTAAAGAAAACCCGGCATTGTAATACAAAGACTTTTGCACTGTCTGAGCAAGAGTTAAGCCATAAATTTTTGAGGGTTGAGAGAGAATACTGGAAATACTTTCCTATATAGTTGAATTAATATATGTTTACTCTTTTCTGCACACCTTCTGATGACTGCAGTGTTCCTCTGACTTTCAAATTGATCACCAGTTTTTATGAAGCTTCCTGCAGTCTTAGTAGCAAATCTGCTTTGGAGATCAGGGATGTAAAAGGGGATGGCAAAGGCTCAATTCACAACCCCCTTTAATGCTCAAACCTGAGAAATTGTCTAAAACTTGACTCCACAAGGAGAGCCCTCCAACATGAGCCAATACCCTTGTGTACATCAAGATCCAAGCACAATACAGATTTGTACATGGTCCAAATGTTTTAGTTTATTGCACACAGGAAACTATCTTTAGCGTTGGAGTCAGAGAGCCTTAAATAGCTCTTACACAGTAATACAAAAATAATCTCTTATGCACTAATACTTATGGTTCATTGTAACACGCTAATTAGTCATTCAAAAGCACAGGTCAATACAGTGTTTATTTATTCTTCAGGAAGCAAGACAGTTTATATTCCTTTCTGTTTCAGTAGAATAGGTAATAGGATGAATAATTTTTGTCTAGTTACACTTGTCTAGAAACACTTAGCAGTTTCTTCTGAAGTCCAAAATCACTAAATTTTGTAGAATTAATACTATTTTTTTTCTGTAGCTGTGAGAGAATTCAGAAGGTTAGCAGCAACATCAAGCTGAAGTTCTCTTGGGATATGTGCCCAAAGTAGCTAGCCAACCAACCTAAAAATTTAGCAGACTTAATAGGCTTTCCAAGCAATAAGAAGCTTACAATTTGCTCCATAGATTGGTTTAATAATCTGCATACACTTTTTGGTTTGTGTGTGTGTGTGCACATGTGTTTTATTCGGTTTGTTGGTTTTGGTGTTAAAATGTGGTATTAATACCACAACTTCTTCAAGTTCTAGTGAAATTCATTTGTTCTGCAAGTATTCAGAATGAAGGTATAGCTCCTGGGAAAGAAAAAAGGAAGGTTTTAACAAAGAAACTCATATACTGTGTGCTGGCAGTAATTAAAGCAGTTCAAAAACAATACTGAACATTTTTAGAATGTATAAACAGGTTCTTCAAGTTGCATTTTTGTTTTTAGTAACATGCTGGCACATGATTGAAACAGTGGGGAAAAGAGTCTGTACTAAAATCCAAGGTCTAGAAAAAATTATTTTTTCTATAAAAAACTGTGTTGGTGAATTACTTGAATAAAGTAGATACTTAATTCCTACTACCTCTTCTAAAAAGCCTGCACTGCCACCAGATAGCTTTCTTTCATAGGAAGAGTTAAAGGAGCAGACTCTAGAAAAAAAACAAAATACAGCAAACTACCAGTCTTCACACAGCAGCAGGGTGGTAGGTATTCTTGCTACTCAGTCGTGTTCATTCTTATAGTGTTGTATTTATTTGCTTACAGACATTATTTGATCTTAGGCACTAATTTCTACTCCCTTAAAAATAAAAACCACAAACATACACTTTTAATGTCACTTTTCTATCCCCATTCTGTCTTCCATTTTTTTAACCTGCTCATTTATGCTATGAAACAAAGTCACAGGACTAAGAATCCTGAAAACATGTTAACATGTTTGTGATATTGCAGTTGTCTCAGATAAACCATTTCAACTCTTGAATCTCTTAACTTTTTAGACTTTCCTCCCACATCCATGTGTTGAAGGTTAAAAAATAAAAATCAGACATCATAAAGCTTGCATTGAATGCCTTCAATATGAACTCTAAAACTACAGAAAGACGTTATAATACCCATATACCAGGCTGGCTGATAAGATGCAGTCTCTATACCATAATGGAACTGTTTAAGATTCCATACACTGCCACAACTATTTTAGACAATGTTCAGATAAAAGGAACAGGTCTACTTTATTGTTAATGAGTCACTACTGATAAAGTTTAGACAATATGTATAATTTTTATCATGTCTCACTTCATCCATGTACCACTCTTAATTGTTATGATGCATTACTTCATCTATTTACCAATCTTTGACAGCCCACATCCATTATATATGACTGAGGAATGACACCCCCAAAATATATTGGTATAGACTTTGTATTTCTACAAGTATATTAGGTATTTAGAAACTAGAGCATGCCAGATCACAGGAAGTAATTTCATTTTAAATCTAAAGAAGGCCTTTCCTCTTTTGGAATGGAAGACATAATAGCCTTATTCTGAGGACATTTTGAAGAAAAAAAAAAAAAACACCAAAAAAAAAAAGTCTCTCTTACTCCGATTTCCACAATTTCCAGAGGAAAAACAGGGACAAGAATCTGCTATGAAAACTCCTAGTATCATCATAGCCTTGGAACAGTATATGAGTATATACAGGTGTTATTCTTAATAAGGTAAGAAATTACAATCAGAACAGTCCTTCATTCAAGTCTCTGACTTCTTAAGGGATACAGATGGTGTTTCTTGAGTCTTTTTTCCTCTTCTAGTAACTTAGTTTCTAAGAAGAGTTTCTGTTTATTTGTTGACTGTCTGACTATTTCAGTAAACAACAATAAAAGCCAAACAAAAGACCCTAAAACACCCAAAACTCAACACATGTCTTCACACATCTGAGTAACAACATTTCACTCTTTGCTCTTATAGAAAGATGTTGAGTTCAAATTTTCTAATTCACAATGCAACGTTTACATTGTTCAAGTATTAATTTTTGTTGTATGTGGATAGAGTTAGATAACACCTCATCCGCCTTAAGGCTGTTGCAACAGGGAGAAAGAGGAAACAGCAAAGTTTTGTCTGTATGTTCTTGAGAATAAAGCAGGAATGGAAAATAACCTTATCTGCTGATACCAGCTCAAAATTTCAAAAGAGCCATGTAAATTTGAGATGGAAATTACAGACATGAAAGTGTAAAGCCACAACTTAGAATATCAGAATGCTGTTCTCCATTACAGAAACCTTTTCCAGCCTTGTCGAGGTTACTTACACTCATTATCCCATAAATAAATATGTCGATAAGAATAATGTTATATAGATTCCAGAGATGTGCACAAGGCATCAGGGCAGGGAGGGAAGGACAACTTTTGATGAAAATTTTCATTGTGTATACCTTTATACTGAGCCTTCTGTTCTTTACATGTCTTGTTTTCTAATTGCCTTTTACCTTTCTAATTCTACGTGCAGTATCGTTAATACTCAACCTGCCTTTCATCCCGTATCTGTCAAGGTAGGTACAGCAAAGCATCAGACTTCTTTCTACTTTCCTGACACCCACACCAGGAGATATCCTGTGGGTAAATGCAGGCACTCCTAATCGGTCAAAACGAAAAGGTATGCAAAACATAACAGAGGTGAAGGAAGGACTGCCAATGATGTCTTTCTTTTCCTCCATTCCATAACTGAAGGATGCATGTATGTGTGTCTGAAGACAAAAGAGAAAAGAAAGCAGCAAACACCATGGAAACAGAAACAGCAGAAATTGTCATGGGCTCAAACCTTATTGTTTCCTTATTAACTTAACACAAATAAACCCAGAAATATGTTTTACATTGTGCACTAGCTGAAACTTTCTCCACTAACAGCTTGAAATTTCTATCTTTATCAATTCATACTGTGCTCAGAGTAACATGATTTCACACACAATTCCATTGAAAACTGCTTTTTACAAAGACATGCAACTCTGTCAGCTTCCTCTGCTGATTTAAACAGTCCCCAAAACCACACCAGAAAACTAACTTTTGTCAGAGAGAGTTTTTAGTTTTGTTTTATAATTGTTGTGCTTGTTAAGAAGAAAGGAAAAAATACATCCTTAAGACTGTAGCTGGTGTAGTCTTTGGTTCCAGTCACACTGAAGACTAGACACTAGACTTGAGAAGAAATGAAATTAAAAGATTAAGTCCATCTGCAATTATCACAACATATGTTATGGGTGTTTTCACTCGTGGTATAAAGAAAAACATTCCAATTTACGCATATATCTTTTAAAAAAATGCATAAAAATGTCACTGTCTTTCAAATTAGTTTCAACTTTCCTGCAAGTTCAATAATATTCTGAAAATTGAAACATGTTCTTAAATGCTATTTTATACGTGAAGACTACTGAACATTTCATTTTCATTTGGGTTTTCAGGATATGAGAAACTCAAAGCATTTAGAAGCCTGGATAGTCACTGAAAGCTCTAATCAATCCGAGTTGGCACAAATCACAAGAACAAGATGCTATTCTCCTTCTTATTTTTCAATGCCCATTCTATATATCAGATATGATTATTTTTATCAGGAAAAACTCATGTTTGCAAAATTATTTTCTTCTTTGTCACTGTTATTTAACTAAGAACAGAATATACATACTGAACGAGTAATGAATACCCTTAATGTGAGAGGCAGCCACTCTACTCATACAGTCCCCAGACAGGTGAAATCACTGTTTCTTTACTTAGAGACTCCCATTTCACTCAATTTTGGTGTATTCCATTCTCCATATACATTTTTTCTTCCCCTGACCATAACATTAATTGGCTTAAAGCCTGACTTGCAGCTGAGTTTCAAATAGCATTATCTCTAAGACTATTTATCAGATCTTTGTTGCAAAAGTATATGTATCGAATTCACTCCACAAACCATGTGATTAAAATTTTGTGATTGTGGATTTTTTGTGTTTAAAGTTTTCCTACCTCTGTTTCAAGAGAGAGCACACTTCTTCAGACACAATGTTAAGGTAAAGGTACTGTGATTTTATTCCATTGTCACCTCAACCTACTAAACATTGCCTGATCTGATTGCATAGCTGATTAGGAAAACAGAAGGGCCCAAGTAGAATTACTGTTCAAAACCATATATTTAGCAATGCTATTCATTATGTGGAAGGCATACTTCCTCCCACTTCCCACGTTTATTCAGTAACACGTCTTCCCAGAAACACAAGAACATGAGAAACAGAATGAAACATTGGTAGAAGCGTTTTTATCAAACAGAACAGACAGATTTACTATTTTAAGTTCCTTAATATACATTATATTACCAGGAAAAAAGCTAGATGAAAGACCTTCCCTACCCCCATTTTGATCCACCGTAGTTCTCTGCTGCTGGAATATGCAGCAGCAACTATCTGCCTAGGATGAGATAACACCGACCTTATGGCTTTCAGACACAGACAAGGGATGCCCTACCCTAGGCAGAAAAAGGCACCAGAAACATGGGACACTAATGTTTAAAAGGCTAATTCAGCCAGGCATTTTACTTCAGCTCTCCCTCTGGAAACAGGATTTAACTATTAAGAGTTTTGGTATTTGTAACTGATATACACAGTCACCTTTAAGGCTAGTTTCACTGATGATAAGAAAAACCAAGACCATACAGGAAAACTTATGTGCAGTCAAAAGCCATTTTCAGAAGAATACAGAACTCTGGCACAAATAGATAGCTCTGTCAGCTTTCTACATGAGTAGACAAGTCAGCATCCTGCCAATGACACAGGGACAACAGATCCCTAGTTTTTCCTGCAAGATTTCTTCTTCTCTATTAATTAGCAGGAGGTAATCTGGATATATGCTGTGCCCCCTGCTGTTTCTCAGATCCTTCACAAAAATGGAGATCTAATACATTGAATTCATGGGCTTTTCTGAAAGTTTTCTCTGTCTCCCCCCTTAAGACCACTCAGCATTTCCCAGGAAACAACAAAGCAGATATTGTGTGCTAATAGGAAATAATGATGAGGGTTATATAGAATTTTATGGAAACCTACGCAGAAAATGCAAGATATGGGACAAACACGGTCTGAAATTGTCTGCTTCAAGAAAAGCAATGGGCCAGCAAAATCATATACAGTTGACCTCAAACTATTATTCATTCTACTTGTGAAGTTGCTATATTTCTGTCTATCCTCTTTAAAAAATAAAATTTGCTAGAAGACAGAGATTATTATTTCTCTTCCACATCTCTGCACTGTTAGCTACACAAAGAAATTCATAATGCTTCAGTAAAATCCACCACAATAAGCATATGTCACATTAACATATCAGTCTCATATACTGGCATCCTCGGACAAAAATAATTGTACCTCATTTATATTCTGTTCCTCACTCGTCTATAAATGAAGTTGTTCTCACTGGTAATTAAGTGGGACATATACATATTGTCCTGTACAATATAATTAGACACAGTTTTAATTTAATATTGCTTCCCCACAAAGCTGCTGTTAGATGCAAATACTCATCAAGAAATCTAATTTCAGCCATTCCAGTGTAAAAATGCTTCCTTGAATTCATCTCATTTTTTTCGCAATGTACAGAAGACTCACTACTTTTTTGCTCCCATATCCCATTTTCTCCCAAAATTAGGAGAAAAGATATTAACAACTCAGTTGAAAATAAATAAATAAACATTCAAAAGGAAAAATAAATATTCATCTCATTACATGAAAGAAAAACATAAATTTGATTTACCTTGAGACCAGGATCTGACTGACATGTTCGGTAGACACTATGTAGATTGGCAAATATTTACTGACTAGGAAAAAATCCTTGCCAAAATGTAATTGATTCAAGGAAACTCTTCTTAGGAATAGCTTTTTTTTTTTTTTCCTTCAGGGAGAACATTCTACTGAAGATCACGGAAGGAAAGTCTTAAGCAGTTCCACATAGAAATGCAGGTTTCACCACATCACAGCTGAAGGTTATAATCATAACCAGTAGTAAATCTTCAATGGGAATTTCTCAAGAATTATTAGAAGAATGGAGCTGATGTGTGTTAAATAATCTATGGGTTGAGAAGTAAATAATCCCCCAAAACAAGTTGTAATGATCAGTATGATCACATGGATGTGGATAACATGATCACATTGCGGATTCACACAAATAGAGCAGCTTCAGATAGAAATATTGAGACAAAACATTTAATAATAGCAATCAAAAATGTGGTATTGAAGGCCTTTGTCAGAGATTCAAAAGGCTCTGTAGAGCCTTTTGCCATGATTGTGCAAGATATTTTAATTAACTTCTCCACCATCTCAAAGAGATATCACAGTGGCTGGAGTTACCACCTGCCCTAAAGGTGCTCCTAGAAATGCTTCACAAATATGACTTGTCCTAAGACAATATGAAAGCCCAAGAAAAGTGATGATCAAAAATTTTCAACTGTCTTTGCCAGAGACAATTTAGCCTTTAACATGCTTCATATTACTATTTAGATTCAAAAACACGAAACCATAATTTACTATTATTATAGTGAAAAAATAAATTATTAATTAGGTTAGGTTTCATTTCATGTCATTAGGAAAAGCTCTCTGCACCTCTCTTTGTATATTTTTACAAATGTTATAAATGAAAAATGCTTCTATTCACTGGTAGACCTGCATTTAATGTTTTGTATTTGAAATGTTCTAGTGAATACAAAAGTGATAGTGAATAAAGTGGGAAAATATTTAGTACTCTAATCTGAGAAAAAGATTGCTTTTACAAGTAAAACATTGATTGTTTAAGCAAATAAATGCTCCATCATTCAGATATAATCATTAAATTATTTTCGGTTTTTTTCAGTCCATCATTTTCCTGCTCTCATGACTTAACCTCAGCCAAAATAACACACAGCCATTCACCTCCTAGCAGGATAGGGGGAAAGAGAATTAAAAGGGTAAAAGTCAGTAACCTCATAGGGTGACATAAGAACAGTAAGATTAATTTTTAAAAATTGTAATGAAAATGAAAATTTCATTAAAAAAAGGAGAAAAACAATTTTTCACCACCAACTGACCAGTGCCCAGCCAGTTGTGGAGATGTGGCTCACTGCCAGCTTTCCCCTGGTTTTATGAGCTGTGCATAAATCAGCATGGAATGGAATATGGTATGGAATATCCCTTTGATCAGGGGGGTCAGGTGTCTTGGTGTGTCCTCTTCCAACGTCTTGTGCACCCACAGCCTGTTTGCTGGTAAAGTGGGGTGAGAAGCAGAAGAGGCAGCAACTAAACCATATGTATTATCAAAACTGTTTCTGGTATGAATCCAAAATACAGCCCCATATCAGCTACTGTAAAGAAAATTAACTCTATCCCAGTCAAAATTAACACACTTACACACACTCTTCTTTATTAGACTTTCTTTTTTTTTAACAAGCAATTCAACATTCCTATCTATAGACACTTAAAGGATTTATAATTTAAGTTCCTATTCAGAAAGACTTTCATGCAAATCCGGCAAACACAGATACTTTCCTGGATCAGTACATCTGCTTATCTTATAATTTTATTCAGTATTTTGCCTTCTCTACCTCTTCTCTGGAGAAAGCTTGCCTTAAAAAAAAAAATAACTTTTCAAAATTTTTCTTACAATGAGACAGTTGACTGACAAAGAAAAGCACTGGCTGAGAAATGATGACTATGGCAATACATTATGGTTCACTTTGTGCAGGAGTGCTGCTGAATGGCATTGAGCTGATCACCCCCACTGAAAAGTGAACAGTTTCAGAACTCTGACTGAGGGATAAGTCACTAATTCATATGCAAACCGTGTTCCTTGTTCTATTTCTGAAGTTTTTTTCAAGTAAATTATTTGAAGAAAATTCTTAGCTTGTCTACTGTTCTGTTAATTGATAAGAACTTACGAGTATTGTAATACCCACAATTCACATTAATTTGGTAACACTATGTCTTTCAATTAGGATATTACATGTATTTTTCTATGGAATCTGAAAGGCCCATTCTACCTAAGTTACAGGACTAATTGCAAGATCAAAACAGTGGAGCATGGCAAGCTGATATGGAAATCCATAAAAGGAAAATGTCTGGTTTTCTAAAAACAATAATTGTAGAGCAGAATTCAGGAGACTTCCAGAGATTTCACTTGATCCTACTTTACATGCTGTTGACAAGTATCTGAGATCTGCAATGGATGTTCTTTAGAGAAAGATGATTTCTACAAGAAGTCCTATTCTGGGCATATGAATATGCAAAGCATCAGCTACTTTGATTTAAAATAGCAATGCTTTTAGAGGGGAAAAAATAAAGAATGGTGTATGTCTTCATATTTTTTCCCCCTCTAAATGTGTGTCCCCATTCTGTCAAGTTTAGCTTACAAAATTCTGCTGGATTCAAATTGCATGTAGGTTACCAGTGAAAGGAAATCAACTGTTGTGAAAATTTGGAAGGGTAGGGAAGAAAGGAGAGTAGAAAAAGGGAGAAAGGAAAACTTCAATTCACTAAGTGACATAGGCAGCAAATATTTGCCCTTTTATGTCCTCAGTCATACTGATGGCATTGATGGCTATTTATTTGTCCCTGTTCATCTCAGAGTGATAGCACCTCTCATTTTCACCAAAAGCAAGAACTTATACAGCCCAATGAGATGGATGATTTTCCTCACAGGATGTGTTTAGATTTTAGATAAAGCACCTTCTAAATTACTATTTAGGAATCTAAATATGTAATTATAATTCTCTATTCTAAGGTATAGAAATCAAAAAGTTCTTACATGCTTCAGTTGCTGGCACTTGCAAAAATTATGGTTGTCTATATAGGAGTGCAATAGCAGGTGCTCAAGGACTCGAACCCACTCAAATCTGAGTGTGTCTTGTACCAAAATCCACAACCATCTTTTCCTAGTTTCAGGAATTTAGCTGCCATGCATTTGTTTTGCAAAATTTGAAAGTGAGATTGAACTTACACAAATGTTGGGGAAAATTTCATAGTAGAAATATTTGCATTTCTTATATATCCTTAGCAAGAATTATTCTAAATCATGAAGGTTTATGTCAAATCCTACATACACCTTTTACACAATAAGACATTTAGAAAAATCTTTTTCATCATTTGAAGAACCATTCACAAGATTCAATGGTGTTAAAAATAAACATGAGTCAACAAGACACTGAGTGATGTTTTTGTGTTTCCATAGTTACCTTATTTTTCTCATCAATGATACAACCATATAAAAAAGACATAATGGCTATCAAGTTGTTCTTTTGATAACCTGATCTCCTATTACTAGGTACACCTGCTAAAGGCACTAATAGCAGGAAAAAAAAAGTTCTTTACAAGAACTTGCAAAATAACTGACAGTTATATTATGGTGGGCAACACGCAGGCTCAGAAAATAAGTGTGAATACTTCATATTTTACACATAATCATCTATGTGACACTTCCATTTCTGCTGTTTTCTAGAACCATTTTTAGTTTGAAACTTCGCTTGGCTTGGGGAACTGAGGAAAGTCCCATCCCTTGCTCTGCTATCCCCTCTAAAGAGGTATCTTTGTTCTATCAATGTCATGTGTGCCAAGATTTTGGCCCCCCCTGCCCATGACTGGTGTGATACATGAGGAGTTGGTAACCTAAAAGAGCAAGAAGACAGCTTTCTGAACAGTACTTACTGTGTTCAGAATCAGTGGCAAGGCAAGGGACCACAGACAAAGTCAGACAGAATTCAGAAGCAGTTGATCCCTACTGGCTAAAAGTCACTCACCTTCACTCTGTATTTCAGATGTAGCACCAGGTGGGCGAGAAGTATTTACTCCATTCAGAGCAGACCATAGGTAGCCTTCACCCACTGGTGATCTCAGAGCAGACCATTTCACTTTACCAAAGTAGAGAAGCACTCATAGAGCACAGCTTAGTAACTTTGTAAATTATGTGTATGACTACGTGATTACTTCCCAGACATTTGGAAGGCAAGACTTTAATTGTTAATCCAAAGTGGCACTGATAAATTATGTATTATGGATAGTCTTTCTCTAACAACAAACAGCCCCGTTTATTTTTGCAGTGGAACAAAACAGCCAAAGCGGGGCACCAAAAGGATCTCCTGCCTGTTGTGTCAGCTTATTGTTGCCAAACTCCAGCTAAAACATGTCTGACAGTGCAAAACTGGGCATGACAAGTATGGGAGTTGAAGAGATACTGAATCATGAACCTCAAACCTAAGTGTGCAAAATGAACTTGCCCTTCATTACACAATGGTCTTTCACTTCTTTATATACTAATGCAATATGGTGGGCACATATACTTAATTGCTACCACATGCATTTCCAAATCAGGGATAGCCAATTTTAATTTTTTTTAATTGAAGAAAAAAATAATTCTTGAAAAATTCTTTTTGAGATTTTGAATTTGTGGAAATTAAATACCTTTAAACATAACTTTAAAATAATTCTGATCTGCTTATTATCTTGGCTTTTTGCTGTTCTCCCTTTCCAACTCGATGTCAAGACCTAAGTGATGATAAAAATTCAAGATCACCACAAAGCACTGCCAGACTTTGGTGATCGTGTAATCTAATGGATGTTCCCAAAGACAGACTTATTTTGCAGTCTAAACCAATATTTTTGGTTCCTACATTTCTGCTTTCACACAAACATAAAAGTCTTTGCCACATGCATGAAGAACAAGTTAGAAACAAAAGCATGGAAAGTACATGTGCTCATTTCATCATGTGCATACCCATAAACACTGTGCTTTGTTTGGAGTCTTAAAAAGCTCCTGTCTATCTGTTAAGCTTCATCTCTGGCCCTAAAATTATGAAGCCACTGAGTTCTGCTTATGTGGCAATACTTTAAACAGGATGTCAGAGTGTTTCAAAGATCTGTAAGCACTAGAACCTGCTTAAAGTTCAGGAACTCTAAGGAGCACACAACTTAAGGTATTGCAATCCACTTCAGCTTCTACCTCAGACAGTTCCATCTTGGCACCTTAATAGTGCCATGAGTAACAGTATCACCCTACAGCACTTATATCCCTGTATCCCTGCAGCGACTTGTACCCTCAACTACTGTTCTCAACACTGTGAATCCTACACTACTAGGACACACTTCACTGCATTCAGAATTTTTGTTACAGGTGCAGCAGGAGATACAAAACAAGACAAAAGTAGGGCAGATAACAAAAGATTTCTTTGTTTTGCAAACTGAGAGAAACACTGCAGACAAATAATTTAGATGCAAGAGATAAGACTTCTATTGGCATTTTTTTCAGGATGTACTGTGAGAGCAAATGAGAAACAGAGATTCAGAGCGATAGCACAAGTTCCACTAGAATGGAACACTAATTAACTAATTAGCTTGCCATGAATTATTCAGCATAATTTAAACAAGTACCTTGAAGGGTACCAAAAACCTCATATATATCACACAAGGACGCTTTACTGTGCTTTGAAAAGGCAATAGGGCACTCTATTAGCATGAAATTATCTCACACAACAACTTCTGATTATTTTGGTTGCAGCTGCTTGCAAGCTCTACAAAGTAGGCTTATTACTACTGAATTTTGCAACAGATAAATTGCTATTTCCATTGCACATTCATATACTTTAAAAATTTCCTTTCTTCTTTTTCATGTATCTCATTCCCAACTATATCCTTATCAGAATCAGGCTGATGTTGCCAATCACTTGGTCTTGCTAAAAGGGTGACATTAGCTACAAACCTAAGCCACTTCTTAACATTCCTTAACAGAAAAAAGAAAAAGTTATGTACATCAAGTCATCTCTGCAAATCAATCAACATGTCTAGCCACTGCACAAAAGCGTCAAGACTTCTGAATTATTGAATACTGAATTATTGAAATATTGATCATTATGCTAGTCATCTAATTCAGATGAATGAGTTAACCTGGTGGGCGGCGCTGTGTTATGAACAGAACCAAAAAATTACCCTCTAAACCCAACAGTTTTATTTCCAAGTTAGTCACTGTTAGTCCAACAGTTCTGCTGTTAGTAAATCTGTGTGCAAGCACAGGAGGAAGTGAAAGGTTGAGGAAGCAAGAGCAAAAACTAGGCCAGGAGGTCTGGTAGCATTCAGGTCTCCATTAGTTTTACCTTCCTTAAATGAAGGCAGAACACTCAAACACATGAATTTTCTTTTCTATTGGGAATATAAACCGAAAATACAGGCTTTTCTTCAACTAGCATAACTAAAACAAAATGTTAGAACAGAGGATATAAATCTCTATTTTCAGGTTTGTAAACTATTAAGAATAATCTTATTGGGTTTTTTTTTCATTTAGATCAGTCAGTATGTATCTGGAATAATGAACATTCTGTGAACATGATGTTATTGTGTGGCATTTAGTTAGTCTGTTCCTTCACAAAAATTGAGAGCTGTACTTCCACATGGATGCTGTGGAAATGTCAATTATTTCTAATTACATTACACTTCAATTATTAAAATTTTATTTGCCCCTCTGTTCTTTCAGTAACCTTCCCTCAGCTTTTACCAACATCTTTCTGACTTTGTAAAGCAAAATTTAATGTATTTTACAAAGAAGTTGACTGCAAGTGCCAAAAAAAAATTGTGTAAGAAAATGTAGAGTTTTGTTACAATTCTCACTCTTAAATATTGTTATAGTCTATTGACTAACTGTGGGACTTTTCATACACTCTGCTTTTTTTGTTTTCTTAAGAAGAGAATTTTATAAGTTTAGTGTTTAAAAAATACTACTTCAACATTGAATACTACTACAAAAAATACCAATTCAAAAAAACTTCATGCAGTTTTTTGGAAAGAAACAGGAACCTCATGGTGTGTTACACTAATTAAAAATGGCAACTGAAAAAAAAAGATCATAAAACCAAAATTTGGTTTACTCTCATTTTACTGAAGTTAATGTGCTATAGAGACTGCAATGTAAGATTAAATAATATAGGGAAGAAAAGGAACAAACAACAAAGGAAAAATCCAGTATTTTTATAAATACAGCTGAAGGCAACCCATCTAGATGTGAGATCCCAAAGGAAAAAGCTTTTAGTTGATTTACTGCATTTGCATATCTATCAGGTTTATGCTTCCTAAAGCTCCCTAGCTAAAATATTATTCAATTGTCCCACCTGGAAAAGTAGGGCAGCTTTTAAAAATTAAACTGTTTCTGTTCAGTTCTTCCCAAATGACTGAATAGTCAAATTCTAACCTCAGTGTTGGGGAGTGAGGTGGGGGGGAATTATCTGTCTGTAGCAACTGCTACATTTCATTTCAATATTTAGACAAGCATTTTTTCCAGGATAAGACAGTCATTTTTTAAAATTACACAAAAATGGATGCCATGCATTCTGTGAATCAATTCAAGCTCTATTTTGATAACTTCTTAAAATTTTATACATATATTTAAAAAAAATCAAGTAGTAATAGTTGTAATCATCAGATTCTGTTTACTTCCCATTGTACAAATTAAGAATTACAATATTTAAGAGGGAGGAAAAAAGTATCTTTTGCCTGAATGGAATCCTCAATGGAATGAGCATGTACAAGAACAGCATTCACCTCTGTCCGAAAGCCATCACAACCTCAAGATTCATACCAGGACTACATGAAAGGACTGTGGCAACAAAGGCTTAGCAGGTGCAAGAACGTGCCTACACAATGGAAAGTACCAAAGCAAACCACAGAAGATTAAGCAAAAGATCAGTTCTCCGACAAACTGATCCTCAGAATAACATGGAGAAACATGATTCGTCCAAAGAGGTTCAACAATCAATGGTGGAAAATGTACCTGCTTTACTGGAATTTCTTTGACTTCTCATTAAACTGTTTCAGAGCTCAAAACCCCTTGGGCATTTGAGAAGCTCTACTGTACATTCAGTGAACACTATGTGATTTCCCATATTTGGTTTATACATGTGAGGTAGTCTTCCCCACGCAGAGCCCATTCCACAAGTGCTGTGCTAACTTTTAACACCTCCCTCCTCAAGTGATTGCTATATTTGATAGTCTTCTATTTCTTCTGATTCCGTGACTACTTGGTACATCACAAGGCAATCCTAGCTACTTCTGGTTTTATTAATGAAAATGAGTATGACAGTGTGATGTGACAAAGCTGTAGCTCCTGCCCTATCTTACAGCATAACCAACCAGGGTGGGAGGTGGTGCAGGCATTTGTTCTTCCACCTTCAGCAGCAACATTGGGATCCTGCTCTTGTTTAGTAAAGAACAAACTGATTAAATTATGGATAGATTCAAAGATACAACAGATTCATTCCTCACCTCTTACTAGGAAGAGCTGCAAACTGCAATATTGGGGTTTTTTTTCTGACTTCTCAGGAAGGTAGAAATGAAGGAGTAAAAATAAATTTAGTGCTCAGTGCTCTATATTTACAGAACAACCAAAATGTGTACACAGGTTTCAAAGAGGATTACCAAAATAGAACAGATAGGTGAAGAGCTGTGGCTGGCCAATGAATATTTGAGAACGTTCCCCAAAAAATACTCAAAACCTTTAGAGGAATTGATGCTATTCTTTTTGTATACATCACTGTTCTACACTGCCAGCCACCATGTGAAAGGGCAGAGCATCATGACCAAAAACTGTCTTTAATAGAATATACATGGGGCCAAAATTCTGGAAAAGACAGAAGACAGGGAAACCCACAGATTGGAACTTTTGGGTGAGGTGATCTCTGGGAGCTTAACTCACAAAAGAGACACTGCTTTCCTTAAAGGCCAACAAAGCATGTTTGAAAAGTAGATATTCTTGAGGAATTGCATTAGGATGGATGCAAAAGAGGGGTTGGAAAGCAAAGGTGTATCAGGAAAATTGAAGATGTGAGGAAAGATATGCTTTGCAATCTGTAGCAACCCCTTCATTAAATTTCAAGTGCTTAGGCCATTTTTCACACATCTTGAAACCACATGTTCCCACATGCTTAGCTCTTGATTATAAATACAACTTTCACATTTTCTTAATGTTGAGTAGCTATTGCTTTAGGCAAAGTAGTACTTAACAGCATTCTTGAGTGTGTGAAATTTAGGGTAAGGGGAAAAAATCATCTAATTTTTTTTAAATTTCCAGCCCTGTTTTGAGTAAACATCAGTTGTATCATCAGCTGCCATTATGAGAAAGAATGCACTCCAAGCACACAGATGCAGATCCTGGAAACAAATTAGGCCTATAAGATTTTTTCTTCTTTTCAGAAAAAGAACAAGGCTGAATTATGCACTGATTTTAATAATGAACAATATTGCATGACATTTTTCACTTGACAGAGTAGAATTTGTTCCCAACTGTTATTATTTTAGCCCGAGGTTTTTCAAGAGCATTAACCCATTAACAACTCCTACATTTTCAGGCTGAAATAAACTGTGAGAGAACATAAATATGACTTGACTGAATGTGAAGTACTACCATCCCCCCTCTGAGCAATTTAAAAATACTGGAATGCTCAAAAATATATTCTGCGGATAATTTGATTTGCTGACACCTGAATACTATGGAAGAAAAGGAAATGCTATAGATAGCCTTAAAAGCTGACATATCACAGACTATCAGGAATGTTTTTCTAAGACGTTGATTCTTTTCTGTGCAAGCCCAAGATATTGCTTTAATTCTGAGACTACTGCCACCATTATTTTGAGCACATCGGAAACTACAATATTTATAGAAGGAATCACAGTTGCAAAAGAAGCTTACACAGATCAAACTATTTTTTTTCCATTTTTGTCCAGGAAGATTTGGCCAATCCTTCACTCTTCTCTGACCTACAGTTCATTAATTGCTCAACTGTGTCAGTCACCCAAAAGTAACAGAAATTCAAAGACTTCAGTTCATGAAAAATGTACAAGTTGGCCACTCCTTTTATCTCTGGGTCTCAAACAGGGAGGTTTCTTCATGTTGAAGCATATGGCATTTATCAGGGATAGCAAAGCTTACAGATACCAGTATTCGGTACACAAAATCTGTATAAGAAGTTTGGCTCTAAACAGTGTTTGAAAAGAGGAGTCATCTGATCAAAATTCTGATGAATATCACAAGAAAGGAAAGCAGTAGTGACAAGGGGAAAAGAAATACTGGGAATGGAAGAAGGGGAGGAAATTAAATGCAAGTACATCCCAACCTGAAGCTCCTAAAACTTAGAATACCATCAATAAATTTAATATAATTAGCAGTAGATTCAACGATAATTGGATCTCTCCTTTCTTATATCAACACAGTTGAGAAAAAGAACAGTTTATGATTTCACAGATTTAAATTATCTGACTTGATGCAAGTCCTGTGCTCTCCTTCATGTCTGCATAGAGATCATAATCCTATAAGAATTTTGCCTACTGCAAGTCAAAGACAAGACGTTTCAAGCAGTTCATATGCCATTGAAAAAATCACTACTTCTTACTGATCTTCATTTCTTACGTTATCACAGAAATGCCCCAGTATTCCTAAAGTGCTTCATCTTTTTTTAGAATGCCTTTTTTTTTTTTGTAAAATGAGCTATTCTTATACCTTTTTCTATGACAAATAGATTTGCATTCAAAAGAGAGCTTCTTACTCAGGAAAAGCAGGAAATCATTCTTCGTCCTCCTGTTTTGCTTGAATTTGGATACAATAGGTGATTGAACACATTTTCCATGAATAGTTATCTACTGTTTCACTACAAGACACAATGGTATTCGTAATATTAAAGTCCTTTATAAAAGATAAAAAAAGATCATTATAAAATAATTATATAAATTATATAAAGTTCGAGCATGAAAAGTGTTTTCACAGTCTAGCTATTTCAGTCCCTGTTACTGTATTTCGATTCCCATAACAAGGAGGATAATATATCCTGTAAGCATAATCTTTTAAATATCTCATTCCAAAGCAAGATGCAACCACTGGATTCTTTGGTTTGTGACTTTATTTTCTTGCTAAAAGCAGGAAAACCTATTAATATTTTTCCATCTTGCTTAAGTATTTCCTTTTTACATAGTCCTTTCCCAAGTAAGACAATTAAGCCAATTGCTGTTTAAAAAAGTCATTGCTCTCAACAACAAAGACGTGGCTTCCCTAAACAGCATGTGCCTGTAACTTTGCTTCTCTATATTTCAGAATATTCTGAATATCTGTCTAACCAGGTGTTTACTTGCAAAAATGCATGACATAGCCATCTCTGCTTATCACCCCAATGAGAATTTTGGGACCTCAGAGGAGTCATTGTATCAAGAATATTTGTAATGAAAACTTATAGTTTGGAATATTTTTAATGCCTTAGTGAGAAATAACACAGTTCTTACACGTTCTTTTTATTCATTTGGTAGCAGTATTTGCAAAGCCCAAAGTTTTTCTGCTATATGAAAAAGCTATCCTTAATTCTTAATTCAGCACTCACACTATAGAAAGCATTCTTGCTCTGCCTGATAAAGGTGTATTTTATACCAGTAAATTAAAAAATAATAAAATACAACGTTTTTTCAGCTAGTAGTGCTAAGGACCAACTACATTAACCACAATTACTTGGAGTTCTGGTAGATTGCTTTCAAAATGGTATATTGCAAAACTTTAGCTAAAAGCACCATTTAAATTTTTTCCCCTCTGAATCTGTGACAGAAACACTTCCTTGAGAGTTTGCAACTCCCAATATTATGCCAGTCTTGTGGCTCCTACAGATCCAGGATCAAGCTGTGCTTGTTTTCCCTGCAGGTCTCCTTCCTGCCCCTGTTGTCCCCAGCCACCAAACACAAAGGGCTGTCCTGCTGGGAGGTGCTTAACTACAGGGTTTGCTATTTTCAGGAGCAGCTGTGTTTTCCATTGCTTTTATTCTGCAACACATTTCAAAAATTTACAGTGAACAAGGAATAAAACACGTTATTTTAAATTACAAAAATATTAATGTATTCTTGACCTTTGCACATATCAGATATATGTATACACATTAGAAAAATAAGCATATATGGGTAAATATTTGTATATAAATTTTAACACTTTTTAAAATCTAGAGCAATAAAAAGTTGCTAACAATCATTTATGGACTACTACAATAGGAAATGGATTTGGCAAACTCAATTTAAACTAGAGCTTCAATATAGTGAATTTTTTCAAACTCATAAAGTTCAAATTTAAATTTGTTTCAGTTTTGACAAATTTCAAACTTTTCACTGAGAAAAGTGAAATCAGTGAGCTCTTCCATGTTCAAATTTCCAGTTTTCCCATTGCTATGTAATGAATCACATCTATAAATTTACCTAAACAATGATAAAAATTGCCTACTATCATTTTAGGAAGCCCCAGTAAAGAATCAAGAACTGGAAAGGTCAGCAGTTGTAGTATTTTAGTTTTGCCAACAGACACACAAAGCTTTCAATAGTCATCCTAACAAACCAAAAACCCCATAAACTTTTTTAGTCTGGAAACATAACAGTAAAACTACTGTAGAGAAATAACAGCCTTTTTTCACAACAGGGTTCTTCTTGAATTAAGAACCTCTTTAGCAGGACAATTCAACCTACAGCATTCTAAGCCCAAATATATTATAATAGTTTGTTATTTTATTGTAGAAAAAAATTATGGTACTTTCACACCTTAAATAGAACCATGCCAATCACAGTTAAACTTGTTACTACACATTAGACCAAATCCAAAAAAGGAAATATAAGTTGAAACACACAAAAAAAGGTACAAACAATTAATGCAATAGTGAACAACCTGTGCTTCCCTGAAAGCCTGCTGAAAGCCTGTAAAAATTGTTAGTGATGAACACTCCTGCTTCTCAGTAAGTCAGGCCTCTGAGAAAGCTACATTACCTTAAGAATCATCATTTCATTATTTTTCCTTTTTTGTTGAGGATATCTTGGCTTTTGCATGGACTCTAAGACATATTAGTTAGGAGCTGCAACACTTCAAAACAAGGCAAGTAAGGAACTAAATGCATCCAGGAGAATGGAGCCAAGAAGAGGTCACCCCAGAAACAGCTCTTTGGTCTTGCTGCCCATACAAAGTAGATCTCGTGGACCTTTATCAGACCTAGGACAGCCTGCCTGTATCTTCTTTCTAACAGCACCTTTAGGTCACCAAGAACTTAAGGCAAGAAACTCATGTAGGAGCCAAGCCAACCATCCAAAAAACTTGATAGGCCAGAAACTACAATCCAATACAGGGGCTATGCTTAGGCCAAAGGAAGGTAAAGAGATGCCAAACCTGGTGCAAGACTAGGCAGTTATTCAGGACCGGGAATGTGGGTTAAATTAGCAGGAGGAAGAAATAAAAATAGAGCAACTGACAAGCAGCAAGTGGAGGAGAGCATAGTTACACCTTTTTGATAAGGACAGCACATCATTACCCCAAAAAAGTATTGCTAAAGTGGTGTTCTGTAGAACAACTAAACAGCTGTTTCTCAGAGATGTTTATTTAGTATATCATATTTTCATCTGTTATGGAAAGCAACACTACTTAATGTAAAATCCACAGGATATTTCTATATTTAATTACTGTTTTCTAAACCACCTATAAGTGCACTTAGGTAAATAACACTCCTTGTATAACCTAATGTCTTAATTCAACAAAATACAGAGGCATGTGTAACTACTGAGCTAGAATCCAGAGGTGAGAAGGCTCTCACTGAGAGATGAGAACGCTCAATTTGCAGGAAGCATTTTGAAAGACTCATTTTCTTAATTACGAAAACTTTCTGGGTCTGTTGTTTTCTTTTACTGGGGAAGAAAGAGATAATGACTTAATTCAGGAAAAATATTTAGGGGCACGTCTGTCCTTGTAAAGATGTTTCTTCCTTTAAATCTATTCATATTTTCCATAGCTGAAACATCCTATCTTAAAAGTACATTATGATATCAGTGTCACTTAGCAAATATTATAACACCAGTATCTGGATTTTCAGGGGCAGTATTCTTCTCTTCTTCCAATTAAAAAAAAATCTCTCAAACATGCAACAAGTTTATTTTCATACACCTAGATTAAAACAGAACTAAACAAGGCAGTTTTTCATGAAATGCAATAAAGTTGCAATCAACAAGTCAAAAATACCCAAATTAAGACTACAGCTATAACTGAAAATCAACTTCTGGTTTGCATCCTAAAAATAGAGCCTCATCAATTAAAGTTTAAAATTTCTGTCTATGTTTGGTTGGTATACACCTTTTTCCTTCAAGGTTCTCCCATTTGTTTCCTCTTTTCTTTAAGAAACTCCTATTTCCCAGCTCTACAATATCCTGCATGTCAGAGGCAATTTCAAAGACCTACACCTGCTACACTCCTGCTTTAAGAAAATCAACAGCTTCTGGAAATTTCCAGCATTTAGTGTATGAGTTTAGTAATAAGACAAGATGCTCAGACTTTAGCGAGTTCATGAAAGGGAAAGATTTCTTCCACTTTGAGGTTTCTAAGGTTTATCATAACCAACAACCAACCCAAACTGGAGGAAAATGAGTACTTGGAGAACTGGAATATACTAAAATGTAGAGCTTCTAAAGTTATCAACAAACTCAAAAAGACCCCAGAAACCACAGGTGTTTGGAACTGCTAAAGAGCAGTACTTGAAGCAGATGAGCTAGGCATGATCCCATTGGTTTTGCATATAAGCTGTCAGTCTATCTTTACCACGAAGTGTTAAATTAATTTGCTTGCACAATTGCTGTTGAGTTAAAGTCTGCCCACACTTTTAAAAAAATAAAGTGTACAGGTCATCGTTCCCAGCATACGTAAATCAATGTATACTTGATAAGCAGTCATTTATCTTACATTTTGGAAAAATTATTTTGAGCTGATGGAAGTCTGCCACTTAGAATAAGTAGTAAATGTCAGGCTGAATTTCCTTTAGCAAAAACTTGAATTTAAGTTTGGCTCTGGACTGACAGACCTCTGGAGATTTCATCCAACTGAAATTATTCTATGATTTAAATAATGTTCTTTGTATTCTTGCTTAAGTCAGCTTGAGGATGATTCATTGGTGGATTTGTTATGAGATCAGTTTTAATTCAGTAAGGCTATTATTTAAAATGTTACATGTTGGAAAACAAGGCCCTTTTCGTTTTTTAACAGACATAATGTTAAATATTTCAGGCCATTAGTTAAAAAATAACCTAAAGGTTTGAAACAGGCATGACGAACTATCTAATATTTCACTTTAGCACTAAGAATAGACAATACAAAATTCAACAAGGAAAAACAGTTTATGTAAGAAATAAAAACATACTGAGATCAGTTTCAGATGTACCAATGCGTATTTCAGTGTAATATGAATTACATAAAATCCTCAGAGACTTCTAGAACCTTGGAGAGAAACAGCAAATATGCTTTCCTTCTGACATCTATATGAAGCAGTTTAATGGAGATGAACTAATAAATAATTTATCAGTGTAGAGGCTCCTATATTAGACTATCAAAGTGTCTAAATACATAGTTTAAATCCTCTAGCCTGAAGCTAATTGATGCAGTTATTTCTTACAGGAAAAATAATACTAAATTTGCCATGACATCTAACCTCCTTTATGGATTAAAAATAAAACCAGCCAAAATGTACATGTTTTTATGCAGTTTGGTAAAAAAAAAAGAAACAAAACACCACAAAAGAACAAACCACACAGAAAAACAAACAAACAAAGTATCTTATGTAGTCCCCCATACGAAGCTTAATTCTCACAGTGTTCTTGCACTTCATTCCGATTGCTAAGCTCCAATTGTGAGGTTTAACAGCATCATTTTCTCTTTCACAAAGAAAATCTCCATAGCACATTATGTAAATATATTTTAATTTTTAATTTTGAAAAGTTCTGTGTATATCACAGGAGAAAACAAGATATTTCAAATGGTGACCTTCTTCAAGTCAGCAACTTCTCTTTGTGCAACATTTCCCACTGTGCTGATATTGCACACTTCTCTCAATTATCCAAGCCCAATTTTGGTTTGTTTTTTTAAGGAAACTGGTCACCAGAGGAAAGAGTAAACACACGAAAGCACCAGCATCATAAATACTTAGTCCAAAAAATGTGAAATTGATTTATAGTTCCCTTTCTCAATACTTGAAAAGTAACAGAACAAAATATCCTTCAAATAAAAGCACAGTTCAAAGAATACCAATTAACTTATTTCCAGGAAATTAATATTCATCTCAAATTCAGCATTTCAAATGTTTGTTATCACCACAGAATTTAAGTATTCTACAAAGAATCTTTTAATCAAATTTTCTCCTTTAAAAGCCCTTTACATTCTTATTTTCTTCCTGTTTTCCACTGTTATAGTTTTGTGTTAAACACATATTTCAGTCCACTTTAGTGGAGGAAAAAATAGCAATGGAATGACATTGTCTTCCAAAAATATCATTGGCCCTGAGAGATCATTTTTATTTTATTCTGAATCTAATCTGCTTCAATATTTCTGTCATCTCAATTTCCTGAAGACAGATATAAACAAGAAGGTAAAATTAAGATGAGGAACTATCTCACCTGGAGCTGCTTTTATAAGTGATTGATAAAAAGAATTGGAAAAAAAGTGAAATGCAACAGAATACTTTTCTTACTTTTATAAAGCCAAAATGATTCACACACACTGCTACAAACTATGACCATATCAAGAACCAAGCACCAGTTCGTTCTCTGAGATAAACAACAAACCCCATGAGCAAGAGCATTGTCTCTCATTATGATGGAACTTACCTAGAAGAAAGTTGCTGTTAGCACGACCTCTCTGTTGGGTACAGTTGAGGAAGCACAACTACCAACCTCTTGATAAAAATTATCTTGTTTCTCCTCTGTTAGTCTCCAAGTAGCTTCAAGCTGTTGTTTTTAATCTTCTCTTCAAATCTTTCCAGAAAAGCCTTAACCACCTGTCACTTCATGAGCATTAAATAGGGTAAAACCTGAATCCCTACTGCACTGCACTTCCAACCGAGATGATTTCAGGAAATCTCCATTGCATATAACTACCACCACAAGCACCTGGGAAGAGGTTGCCACAAATACTGTCAGCTGTGTTAATTAGAAGGGCCCAGTATGGCTCTTCGAAGAGATTCTGTCTCCTACCTGTGAAAGCCTGGAAGCATTTTGACCCAAGGAAGGGCTAACAGGCCACTTGATGGCCAGATGGGAAAAGTCAGGCTAGAATCCATAAGACTGATCCAAGCAGTTAATGACTTAACACCTGGAAACCCATCAAAATGGTTCCACATGGAGGATTTTTGTAAGGTACTTGGGTCATA
The DNA here is from genome assembly GCA_013396655.1 of Campylorhamphus procurvoides. Taxonomy (NCBI): domain Eukaryota; kingdom Metazoa; phylum Chordata; class Aves; order Passeriformes; family Dendrocolaptidae; genus Campylorhamphus; species Campylorhamphus procurvoides. The sequence goes on along the minus strand of WBMV01005928.1, from coordinate 451,395 downwards.
GTCATGTAGGTCTTTCTCCTTGTCATTTGCCTTTTGCTGAGGGTTATCTACTGCATGGTGACCTTGTGGTCCCTAGTGCTGCAGGGTCTCCAGGAACACAATGCTTCTGAAGCAGTACTGCCTTGCTGAATTTTTCCCACAGATGTTTGAACTAGGGCTGTCTTAGTGTGGTGCCAGGGAACACATCATCTTCTAAGGATTGTTAACAGGCAGTGCAGCCCTGAGTGTGCTGCCAGCATGTAATAGAAAATATAGCTGAATACTTAGCAGCATAAGAAAGAAAGTGGTAAATAGATTTATTGTTCTAAAAGAGATGGAAATCTATAGAGCAGATGGCAAGAAAATTGGGTGTAAATAGATGCAATTTTTGGAGTGATATACCTAAAATATTCCAAGTTTATTTAGGGCCCACTAAGGGGAAAAATGCACATCCAGAACTCAGAGAATCTATATGGGCTTTCATTTGAGAAGATGAATGAAATCTGCCATGTTGGCAGGGTAGCATGATAGATCTTGTTATAGTGCCTCTGACAACACACTTAGAGAGTATTTTGGTTTAGAGCTGAATTGCAGTATTTTATGCATGAGTTTAATAGTACAATTTAAAATCTTTTTCTTTAATTCTAGGCAAACTTGATTTTATGACTGCGCAGTGTTTGTTTCCTACATTGGAAAAGAGATACATTCCCTGAAGGAGATGATGATGATACACATAAGCCATTATATTAAGAAACAGGAGGGGGAAATAGTCTGGAAAACAGCAGAAGAGAAGCTGCTGTCAGCACTGTCCAAAGTGACCCTTCCTCTGAAGGGTAGATCCTTAATGATCATAATTTGAAAAAATGTTCCTTCATGAATAAAGCATGAAAGAATAAAAGAATTCTAATATCTTGAATTATTAAAGAATATTTCCAACTTCAACATGTGAGGAGGTTTAAAGCCATATATTACACAGAGGATAGAATATGATTTTTTATTATGATAACAAAATACTGTCCACAGCTTGTATAATAAGCAAGGCAACATGAGAGTACTCTGAAAGGAAAGCATCAGCATGCACAAACTAAAGACAGGCCAAATGATTTTTAAAAAATATGATCATTGCTCTAGGTTAACAATGAATCCATAGCTCAGGAAAAGAACATTCAGCCAGCAAAACAGGGTTTAATTATAATAATGAAAATATAATCCTGAAATTTTTTTAGCAGTCTTCACAGACCTGTATTCTGGGAACAAGTACAAATCTGTGGCAGTATGACACTGAATGACTAATTCTGTTTAATACTGATTATCAGAAAAGGGTAGCTTTCTGCTGATCATATTCTCAAGCCTACAGACTTCCAAGGTATAGCGTTTTGATTCTTCGGATAGTCAGAACAGTACTGAACCTGTAACTGTTATCAATAAACCCACACCGAAAAGTCAGTGATCTGACTTCAGCGAAGACTGAATCATTTACTGAGAGCCATTTCTCTTATTTAACAGCTTTTATTTCCACAACTGCTGTTGCATTTTGCTGCTATTTTCCTCTGCAACACTGCTTCTAAAAAGTGATGTCTAGTGTCTGAAAGGAAACAGAAGTAAAGCAGATGTGTTTGAAAATGAACGGGTAGTTTATAAAAGTAGAAAAAACAAGCAGTATTGGGAAAAAAGTGTCGAGTTTAAAAGAGGAATCTATAACTGAAAATAATCTAGAGCATGTCCCAGGAAATTATTATAAACAGATGAATCACTTTCATGGTCTGGATAATAATAGGATTCACTATCACTTTAGGTGTCTCTGTTGAAAATTTAATTTCATTACAATAAATTTTTATATAATTTGTTCAGATTAGAAATCTAATAAACTTCAATTAGCTTTTTATAGTAATTTTAGTAGTACTTCTTATATGCACATGTAATACCAAAACCAAATTATTTGGTATAATTAAAAATAATGGCTTGATATGCAAAATATCCTTCTTTCCCTGCCCCACCTCTGAGTCTTTAGTTATCTGTAGGATAAAAGTTATCAACAATTACTGCCTAGTATAGATTTTTTCCTGCACATGCAGTTTAATTCCTCATTTTTCCATTTCTCTTTACTGAAATCTCTCAAATTGTCTATTTAGTGGGAATAGCAATTTGTAGCTACAACTCTGTAATTATTTCCTGGTTATCTCTGCTGATAAATCACTGCTATACTGAATAAAAAATGATAAGTTATATAATTCACATTCATCTTAAATTTTTTATTCCACTGCAGGTATAACATATTGGAATAGTTATTAAAATAGACTATTGCAGAATTGAACTAACTTTTTTTGAGGCATAAAAGATCCTTTAACATAAATGCTGTATTGCTTTTTCCAGACCTTTCTGCAGAAATGTTTATTTTTTCCTAAGGGAAAGAAAATTAATGTTTAAGGTTTTCAATAACTCAGATAAATGTTAAATTCATTTCAGAAAAAGAAATCTTCTAATTAACTTTCTAATTTCAGTTGCTTCACATTCAAGTCTCTGAGTTTTGCAAGTTTGAACCGTGGTTTTAATACACAGGAAAGATATGTAGTGTCATGAAGCAGTAAACGACAAATTATCTGTTTCCTTTTAATTGTACAATTTTCAAATAATTCTCTTTTAGTGTGCAATGTTGATCTGAAAAAAGGTTTTAAAATGCTCTGAGTATTCCTTCTGTCTAACCAGCTGTACTTATAGTATGACTCAAAATCTAAATACTATTGAGACATTTTCTTAAACCACAATCATTCACTAGATGACACTCTTGTACCATAATAAGTTCTCTTAGTATGCAAGACATCAGACTGCCTCCTTATAACTGAGAACGCAAATTTTAATGAAATAATTGAAGACCATGCTTTACATTTTCATGAAGTGCTTTCATAGGGAACAGTCCTTAAGCTAAAGTAAAACTAAATTTTAAAAATATTTTAATGCAGAAACAACTACTGGAGAGCTGTTTTAAACATAATAAAACATTCCAGCAACTGTACATTCATCTGAAGTTGAGATGTTGCATTCAAGACAAGATACACAAATGAGAGTTTTACTTCATTTTTTTTTCCATTAAATTATTACATACATTGCTTTGTAGATTCAAAGTACATCAACAGGTTCTGCAAGAGTGAGTAACTATTTTTGTATATGGCTTGAAGTAAAAAGCAAAGACCAAATTATAAAATACAACCATGAATATTTCTTTCACCTAATTAAATTGGGAGATTCAAGTAATGAATGTTACTTTTTTCCCAGTGCTACCCTGAGATCTTGGGGTTCAAAGGATTTGTCCAGTAACTTACAAGAACTTCTTCAGCTGAAATAAGCACTAAAATCTTATTTCTCCCTCATTTATTTCTCCCTCCAGAACGGTAGACTTGACCACATGTGAAAATTGTAGAAGAGATTCATCATACTTTATTTCCTCACACGAAGAAGGGTTATGAAAACAGGAACAGCCAGTACTCTTTGTGAGATATTAGAATACGTGACAATAGAGCAGCCCACTTAAATTTGCAGCGCTTGTATAATCTACAGAAAAGTTTCACATGAGTTTTTTACACGGTCTAGCACAGACAGTGAAAGTGGTCTACCCTAGAATCCCCTGTGAAGATTCAGTTACTGTGTCTCAGAAAGGAACATCAGGAATTAAGTGGGAATACTATCACCTGTGTACAGTGCTCTTAATCTTGAAGTTTAAGATGGTACAGTTTATTATTTAAATAAATCTGTTAAAAATTTCCTTTCTGCAGAGGAGATCATGGTAAACAACATTTAAACTTTTTTTGTATAACCTTTTTATTTGTAAGAATTACATGAGAGTAACTTTTTATTACTATAATTCTTTCTTGATAAGAAGCATGTTCAATGCTGCTATATTCTCAGTGGCTGAAGTGTTTCAGAAAAGTAATTTTCATCTATGCTTCTATGAAGATTTGAGTTCTGTTTTGTTCTAGAATATACCCTGTTTTCAAACAGAAAAAGATATTCTTAGGGTAGAAATCTTCTATTTGGTCAAGTTTATTTGAAGCATTTCCCAAGTTATCTACCCATGTAAATGTTTCCATCTCAACAAGTATCCTGAGCTTGATGCTTTTTATTTGATAGGAACCCTCTCACTGGTTTTCCCTTGCCCAGTCTCATCTTGATCTATTGAAAGGTTAAAGCATATCTCTGACAAGATGTATGTCTGTAAATATTCTCATTTGCAAAACATGGAACCAAAACTTTGACATATTAAGTAATTTTAGGAATCCTACCACAATGTTTGAGATTCATGACTATGTGCAGTCATACATGCAAAATTCTTGTTTATAATGTATGAGGACGAAATAATTTCCAGCAGAAACAAAGGTAGCATCCAATTTAAATAACAAGAAGAAAGAAGTACAGGATTTGTTTAAAACATGACTAGCTTAATTCATAGCATGCAGGTCTCTTTCAAATATATTAGAAGCAATGCAAATTTACAGAAATCACAACAATTTAAAATAATTATTTTTTAATGCTGATTCTTTGCACTGAAGAAGGGGAAGCCCATGCTTAAATATGGAAGCATGGTATTCCACTGATGGTCAAAAAATGTATTTACTTTGGTGTCAGGAAATGCTTTTAGGTAAATTGAACAACCTCTTTCTAGTATTAATTGATCCAGGAAGAGTTACACATGACCTAGTTAGAAAGATTCTTAAAACAGAGACTGGATTCAATGCTTTAAAATATCTGTGTTTTTCAAAACACAGATTAATATTTGAATTAAAATAAATTCATATTATTAGTGATTTCCAGTCAGTAAAGCCACAATTCAAATTCCTAATACAGCTTGAAGTGATATTTGTCTTTCGAAACACTTTTTTTTTTACCAAGTATGCCATCCACAATGCTTATTACCTGCACTTTTGCAGATCTGTTGTCAACATCATTGCTGAAACTCTTCAAAATATTTTTCACCTACTGAAAGCTGGTCCTCTTATTCTTTATTCCTGGTGGACAATTACATACTGTCAAAAAAAAAGAGAAAAAAAAAAAGGCAGACAAACCTGTAGTCATCTTCAGCAGACAGGTATCTGACACTTGTGTGGTAAAACTGAAAACATTAAACCCAATGAAAGGAGAGACACAGATGGCAGAAGAAATGGCTGAAATTGCGATTAATTTCTCCTGCTCAATTTAGGTCGATTAAGTTAAGTGAGTATGTGCCAAGTAACAGGCTCTAAGTTAAGTGAGTATGTGCCAAGTAACAGGCTCTTTTCCTGACCCTGTGCAGCTTTGTCAATCATCTTTCTCCAAGCCAGTTAATTATACATGTCAAGGATGTATGATTTTAAAGACAGGTCTCAGGTTGACAGTGTGAGCAGCTGTCCCAAACAGTGATTCAGAAACACACAAAAATGTTGCTGATAACCATGCACTAGAAATGAACCTGCTATTAAAACGAGAATCTGTAGCACCCAACTGTGAGAAAGAAAAGCTGGTATACATTTGCATTTATTTTGAACAGAAGGACAAAACCAGAAATAACTTAAAGCTATTAAAAAAAAAAAAAAAACAGGCAAAGATGTGCTAACCCAGGTATCTAATCTTTAGATTTCATTGTCTGTAGCAAGTGTCAGTTGTGTGAGACAAAACCCCTACTGACAGTCCTCATATTGAGTTTTGGGTTTCTATGTTAAAATACTCTATAAAGAGTCGATTGTTAAGAAATATAGTCTTCTAACTAAGACTGAGTAATTTCCTAATCACAATTCTCCCACAGTGGTGCACACTTAAGCAGAAGGAGAAAGAGCAGCCAAACACATGTGAATAATCATAGACATTTTCATAATTAAAACATACACCAGTAATTTATTGTATCTGCAAGCATGAAATGTCATCTCTTGTAATGACAGTTGTAGTCAATGCTGTGAAGTTCAGCTGCTGCATGATGATAAATATCATAGAGATGGAGAAAGACTTTTTACAAGAATACACAGGACAAGCAGGAATGGCTTCAAACTAATGGAGAGCAGGTTTAGATTAAACATGAGGAAGAAGTTCTATACTGTGAGAGTGGTGAGGTTTGCCCGGAGAAGTTCTGGATGCCCCATCCCTGGAAGTTGATAATGGAAGTTGATAAGGCCAGGCTGGACGGAGCTCTGAGAAACCTGGTCTAGTGGAAGGTGTCCCTGTCCACAGAAGGGGAGTTGGAACTAGATGATCTTGAAGGTCCCTTCCAAGCCAGGCCATTCTATGATTCTATATTGATTCCATGATAAAATCCCTACCAACACATTTCCTATTGGATTATGTTTTCCCGAGAATTCAAACACAATTTATGTATCAATTGGTGGTCATTCCTTAGTTACATCATGTCTTGCATCTTTTGAGGTACTTTCCTAGGATAATTTGCTTGTAATACTACTCAACATTGGGTTTTTTTTCACATTCAGGATTTGGGGTGTTATGGTGGTTAGAAATGGATATTTCTTATTACATGGTAGAGGCCTTGAGGTTTTCTTTACAGTCTTGCCTTAAGGGTTGATAGAACAAAGTAGTTTATTTTAAGATGATCTCACAACTAATACTAAATTTATGATGTTGCAAACATAAAGGATGAGACGGAGTCAGCTTTAGAAAGCTGACTTGGGACACTGGACTATAATGGACTAGTGGGAATACTCAGCTTGTAGATGCAAGATGGTCATTTGATGTTATTCTTTCATATTGCTTAGTTCAACAGGGACCTAATATGCACAGCGATTGGCCACCCTTGCTTTTAAAATTGAAGGCAAGTTTCATATTTACACAAGTACTCCAGGAAGCAGGATGCTGTATAACATTATGATTCAGAATTCTCCTGATTCAAAAAATCATGTATTTTCAAAACACTTATGAGGCAAAACAATGTCTTTGAGATAAATCTTATTTGATTTACCAACAACATACTTTTTAAGTACCTGCATAATTATAAGTCTCTGCAGCAGGCTATGAGAGATGCATAGTTGCATAGATGAATTGAAATACTATGCTGTAGTGTCTTAATCTTAGGTAAATGATTTACAATCTGCAGGGTTCCTCAGAGTCTGCACAGAGATTTTGTTATTCTTCACTTTACAAAATACATGATTAATTACTGTTTCATCATCTGACAAAGATCAATAGGGAAGTAATTTAGGCATCAGATACTATATTTTTATTTTCTTAACTGTCTTTATGTTGCAACACTATGTTTCAGCCTAGCAGATTCCTGTTCTATTTTTCATTTTTTACCAAGGGAAGTATACAGAACAGTGTAAAAATATTTCTAGACTTAGCAATTTAAACAAATTGGGGTGAGGAGAATGAGCATAAAAATATTCTATTAACATATTGAGATCTGCTACCTCTTCTAAAGAGTGAAACAGAAGGGAGGGGAAAAAAGACCAAGAAAATTAAAAACTTTCACATACATACTCTCTGAGTAACTCTTGGGGCACTGAAAAATGTCCAAGTCAAAACCAGGACTACTAAATGAGGGTTTACAATTTTTATCTCAGTAGAGTTTCTGTATTTTAAAAAAGTTGAATAATGATATGGAATTGAATTCATAACACTCAAATTTTATGTGCATTCAGAACCACATTTATTTCAGTTCTGTGTTTGCATAGTCAGATCTGGGATGCAAGAAGGAAAAGTGTCTATATAGCACTTTTCTGGAACAGTATATTGGCCTCTAATTCTGCTGAAGTCAGCTACACTTTATGAGTTGTAATGAGAAATTCACTTTGTGATTTCCTAGGCAGCTCTGAAATAGTAAAAAGTGGAGCTGTCCATTGCATCAGGTGCATGTTCTGCTCTTTTCACCTCACCTTTCAATCCAATGTGTGGAACTCTCTCCAACTTCTTTGATCCAGCTCAGAAGACAAGCAGCAGTAGGATGTTACAGGGCAAGATGCAGCTCACTGACCTTACAGAGAGGAGGAGATCACAGCATTGGCAGCTGCAGTCCTACTCCTTTTTGAGCTCCACTTCTCAGCTTCCCAGAGGAGTTTTGTTAAATCCAGACCCATGTGTACAAAGTGAGCCTGGACTTTATGAGAGTCTGCATCCAAATGGTATATTTAAATTGTTGTTTAAAACAGCACACAACAACAAAATAAGAACAAAATAAGAATCAAAATATTTTCTATCAAAAATTCTTAGCACAGTAACATGGGAAATGAGTGGTGATCAGGGAGCTTTACAGATGGTCAGCAAAGTAATGAAATTTGTTTGAAATCCTGTTTCAGTGGGGTTTTTTCTGCATACTTTGCTGAATTTATCTATAAGTAAACTTTTCATATGCAAAGTAAAATTAAAAAAAGTGAATAACAGAACTAAGTAAAACAAAATGACAGACAGTATTTTTGAGCATCTGGATATATTACTTACAACATAAGTCTTACAATCAACAAATGCTCAGTTTACTCACCCATCATCATAGTATCTGCACCTCTACTACAGCAAATTATGTGCTTTAGTTTTCATTTTAATAAAATACTTAACTGCTATTTGTAGAAGGTCATAGAAATGGGGAAAAAACACATCATAAAACTTTTTGTAGCAATGATTTTTCCAAGGGTATTTGAAATATAATCCTCAAATGTATATATAGAAAAATCAATAGAAACTCAAAAATCACCATTTGATCACCTTCACAAGGGATCACTGTTTTTTTCATCTCTTTTGCAATAAAAGAAGTTCTGAAAGACTGTCCTTTGCCTTTTTCCTCTTGCAGTCTTTATCTGTTAAAAAAAAAATCCCAGCAACAAAAAAAACCCACAAAACAATCAGCATGAAAAAAAACATTAACAAAGATATTTTATCTTGAATGACATTATTATTTTTCATTTCAAAAAGACAATTTAGTGATATGTAATCCATCCCAGCTTCACCAACTGATCATCAGTAGTTTCTCTTAAGTCTTGAAAATAGTAACTCTTTCTGCTATCTTTATTCTCAATCAATAAGGTAATGAACTCCATTTGGAATCCTGTTTCACTGACTTAAAGACATTATAACAAGTGAATTAGGCCCCCACCTTCAAAAAGAAAATTTTACTGAAATAAAATTTTAGAAGAGTGATGTTGATCAAGGAAATCACGAAATCATACCAATAGGTTCTATTAATACTTTCGAGTTTTTGGAAAAATAAAGACAGATATTTCAGGCCTGATAGTTTTGAGTTACACAAGTCTAGGGAATATTAATTTTATACAGAGGAACTTGTAGTTACTTGAAAAACAAAACTGCTGTACTAATTATTTTGTTGGGAAACATCTTAAAAAATTATTTATAATAAGACAAAATGTTTATTTACAGAAATGAATGTTTAGAGCTCTTATTTTTCTCCAGGAAGTGGCTTACTTGACCTTCCCTTTGAACCATATGAACCTGTGAGTTTTAAATACCTGAAAACACAACTACCTAAACCTCAAGTGCTTAATTTTCCCTATTTAAATCTGAAACTAATCTGAACAATTTCATGTTTTGTAACCTGCTTGAGAGTTAAAAAATAGAAATAAATATGGGAAAGGAAAAAAAAAAGGGAACTCCATTTTCCATGAAGCCTCTCGCAACTGGATGGACCTGACTACCATAGTCACGAAAAGCAAGGCTTAGACCTTCAGAAGACACACTCAGACAAAATTTTTTGGAATACTAGAAAAAAGCAATTCACAACCACTAACAACAACAACCACAAAAAGCAAAAAAACAGAACAAACTGGTTGAGGTCAGCGTTAAGAGGAAAAACCTCTTTGTACGTTTTTTGCTTATTACCCTATGCACAGAAGCAGCCACTAAATATTAATACTTAGCTGTTACAACTGAAAATATTCTAGATTTAGTTAAAGTCAAGAGAAGTTTAAACACTTAAGAATTAACACAACAGTGTTAATCATTTAGTCATTTACTTGTTAGCAAACATGATTTAAAATATGAGTAAGAGTTTACTGGAATTTGGATTATGTTTCCACATTGCAAAACCGTTCTTTTTAACTGGAACAAGAAACATCTAGATTTGCTATACAGAATGGCCTTAATAACTTTTAGTACTCATATTCTAGGCAACATTTTAACTATAATAATATATGGTGGAAAGAGATAATTAAATAATTTCACAAGCAATTAAAAAAATAAATATAAATGAGAAGCTTATAACTAGACAACTCACATATGAATATTTTCTTCACTTCAGAGAACATGGATGATCAAGACTTTTTGGCCCCTATTCTTGTCACCACTTACGTGACTGCAAGTTCTATCTTAAAGGCTACTGCTAATCAATGGAAAAATGTGCAGATGTCAAAAGGAATAATTCAACCAAATACAGGGTCAGAATTTGATTCTGTCATGTGTGCATTTAACAGTCATATACCTGCTGCTTTCAAATAGGCCATTACAGCTTAGACTTGGCTGAATATAAGACGGATGAGTTGTAAATAACTATAAACCAGTCGTAAGATTTTGTAAATCAAAACACTTATTTGGTGGCCACCTCACCTCTTCTGTGCAATGCTGCAGAGCAACCAATCTGAATGGGGGCATGCAGCTGCCAACCATTTCTAAAGTAAATATATTAATATCTTTCTAAGTAATTCCATATTTTGTCTGGAAGATCTTTTCTATTACTATACATATCATAGAGAACCCACCCCACTGTGATAGGTAAAACACAAACAGCACAGTAAAAGGTGACACTCTAAGAATTGGTGCATAATATGTACCAACTATTCACTGTTCCAGGTATACTCTTTATAAGGTAGATATCTCCCTTATATGAAGTTGAATATTGAATGACTTCAGACTGGGGTATGTCTTGACAGTACAGGAATTACTCCCTTGTAAAATTAGATCGAAAATTAATACAATTTTTTTTCCTTACAAAAGATATATAATCACCTATGACCAAATATCTGGGTTGTGTTTCAATGTTGGAAATACTACAAGGAAGGAAAGACATCTATTAAATCAAACTCTTTGATTCACAAGGAATAAAAAGGTAGAACTACGCTGTGAAATGCTCCAAACAATTAACCTGGGAAGTGCTCCAAGGCTTTTTATGCTTTTTCCCTTTAAGTGCTAAAAGGTTCTTTTCCTTTATGAATGTGATTTCAGAGGGGTACAATATACATGAATTAACATAAAAACAGGTGAATCACTGTTCATGGTTCTCCCAAAATCTGCTCTTTAAATCTGGTGCTGAACATATCCTTTAATATTAGACTTAACATCAACTGAGTTCTTATCATTCATTTCAAGAACACTACTTAAGAGCTAAGCAACCCACTAGATGAAACCTGACATCCTAACAAGGTCTCACCTTGAAGATAGATATGATGGATGGTACTGAATAATTATCCTTTGGAACATTTGTAAATATTATCAGGCCTCACCTATCAGCTGGATTTTAAAGTAACCATTTCTGTTTGTTTCCGTCGTTATATTAACTTTAACTAGAATTGTTGGCCTATCTCATTTCAGCAAGCAGTTGCACAAAAGCTTGTGCCAACACAAGAAAAGTCATGGCACAGAAGTGGGACTAAGCTAACAAGTGTTTCTTTCAGCTGCCCTACACACTCTAGGCTGCTTTAGAGGCTTCCAAGCAGCCTGGCCAAATTAACACACCCTTTTGAAGTAAGAAGAGGCTAAAAACCTCTACTTTCTTGGACAGTAGTTTCATTACCTCCAATAATAAGACAGAAGTGAAGCAGCACCGGGACTGTAAATGCCTGTCACAGCTTGTTGCCTGCTCCACAGATTGCTGATCTACATAGCAAGCTAGAGAGGATAGAGAGAAGGGAGCATAGCAGCATTCCAGCAGGCACTGCTACCCTCAGGGGGAAATGGCAAGGGTCTTCCAACACATTGCCAAGTATGCAACTGCAGTGGAAGTGCTATGTAAACTGAAATATAAATAAGCTTCAGGTTTTTAATCAGAGTCTGCTGTAGTCTGAAAGTAAGGGCAGCTGGAGGGTTATTAGAATGCAAAAAGAAATATATCTTGCTGTGTTTGGCTACAGTTATTTTGAATATGTACTTGGGATGCCTATAGCTTTCAGTTGGGATATATAGCCTTTAGCTTTTAATTGGGATAGTGAATGAGGCACTAATGAAGTCATATCACTTAAGTAAATGTTGCATTGGTTAAGATAAGAATAGTTCTCCAAAGTTATTAGTAATTGCTAATAAACAAGACAATTAAGAAAACAAAACACAAGAGTGAATGCAACATAGCTCATTTCCAGGAATAAATCATAGTGAAATAGTGTTAGCAAAAGACTCCTACAGTTGCATATATATATACTTTATTAGCAAAACCTGTCTGAAGTAGGAAAAGCTAAACATAATACCAGAATGGCATTACATATATATACTGTTGTGGAAGTGTCAACTAAAATGAAATCTTGCAAACTACTGTATGGAGCCCAGAAAATTTCACCAGCCTTATCATATAGGTTAATGCAAATTCAATGTACAACATGGTTTAGGATATTCCTAATAAGTGAAAATATTGTAGAATCCTAAGAGACTCAGTCTCCTCTATCAACTGACTGTTAAACAAGAACAATTACAATTGCTACTCTGAGATACATCAAAGACAGTCAGTAATTTTATACTTTTATGTTAGAATTAGGCTATCTTTGAAAAAAAAAAAGGGTGTTCTGACTGGCACTTCTGTTGGGACAGAAACCTCACTTGAACAAAAACAAAACTGAGTATGAGTAGAGCAAAATGCAAACACCAGTGACACAGTATTTCCACTGAACTGTGATGACATAAAATAGGAAGAATACTCTTTTTGTACCATTTAGCAGGTGGAAAATGAGCTATTTAATCCAAAAAAGCCAGCCAAACAGTGATTTGCATGATTACACAGAACTGTCTCATTAAAGCATCAGTGCCCAGACTATCAAGTCTCTTTTCCCTCTCTTTTATTTTTGGCAGAGAATACATATGTGAATAGCATCATTAAAAGTCTAAAGAATCCGGTTTGGAACATCTGATGGAAACAATTTTGTTTTAAGAGCAGCACAGTTGAAAACTATATCCAATAACTGATTTTTTAAACTTTCAGAATGCAGAGGTAGAGAATGACAACAGGACTTCCAAAAGACTTCAGGGTGAAAGGCCTGATGGAGAGAATTCACTCAATAAAAGCCAGAACCAAACTTATCCTGTCTAGTGTTGGAGATCAAATGTGAGTCATGAAGACATGCTTACTTAAAGAAAATGGGGTTACAAGAGTTTTGAGAATATAAAGAATATAAATATACTTTAAGCTAACAATCATTTTGCAATAAACAATGAAAATAGCAAAAAAAGAGAAACCCATGCATCCATATTTCTGTTGTTTCAAGTAATTTTCTAGTCATAGCCATAGTGTGTTCTATCAATCATCCAGATCTATAATTTCTGTCAGAAGAATATCACTGATTCTCTTACTGTTAAATTGCCTTCCTTGACTGTCTTGACTTGAAGATGGAGTTATCTCCACTATGATGAATTCCTGACTGCCCTTTAAGTGAAAAAGCTTTTTACTGTGTGGCACAGATGTCTATTAATGTAATTGGTACTTCAAACATAGATCTTCCTAATGTAAAGTGAAGCCCTCTGTGGGTTCATTCATGCTTACCCATGTTAGATGTTCCTCTAAAAAACTGAAATGCCAGCAAACTTACTTCTTCAGTTTTGATTCAGAGAGAGGGAATCTGTCATCTTCTTCTGTGTTTACTGTAAACAGATCTATTCAAACCTTCAGACAACCTATTCATGAAAGAAGTTTGCTTAGTATGCACAGATGCCATCAGCAAAGTCCTAAATAAGAACAAGTTAACTGTATATGCAAATTAATGAAATATGGTCATTATTAACACCAGGACTTTTATTGACACAGTTTTCCAAACACTTCACATAAAAATTAATTTACACAAAATATATCACAGAATCACAGAATATCCTGAGTTGGAAGGGACCCACAAGGTTCACCAACTCCAACTCATGGCCCTGCACAGGACCATCCCTAGCAGTCACACCACATGCCTGAGAGCATTGTCCAAAGGCTTCTTTGATCTCTGTCAGACTTGGTGCTGTGGCCACTTCCCTGAGGAGCCTGTTCCAGTTCCCAACCATCCTCTGGGTGTAGAACCCTTTTCTAATATCCAACCTAAACTTCCCCTGACAGAACTTCAGGTCATTCCTTTGGGTCACCACAGAACAGAGATCAGTGCCTTCCACTCATGTAGAAGGTATAGGCTGCCAAGGTCTTCTGGGTCATGCCCAGGCTTGGGGACTGCTGCACAGGTTCCTGAACTCAGGAAATCAACTGTACAGCTGGCTCTCAGTCCTGGACTGAGGGAAGGGGATTCAGTCATGACAGCTTGAGCCTCACCGACTGAGGGTTTGTTAAAGTCTTAGTCATTTAAATTTCCTCTATTAAAGCTCTAGAGATGACAAAGATGCTTGCAGCTCTTCCTAATCTCTTATTAGGGAACAAAACACAGTAAAGAGGAATGAGGAATGATCCTCTTCACCCTGGAATTCCAGACAAAACTCACTTTCTTCCTCCATGGCTTTTGGGGGAAAAAGACACCTCTGTATAGTTTGCTGGCACAGATCATCAGAAATTAATAACCTCATATGAAGAATTTTAAAAATATCAAAACTGTAAAATTAGCACATTTTTATCCTTGACCACCCTATGTATGAACCAGCATTCTCATAAAAAGTGCATAATACAGTCAAGTGAAATTAGTGTTCCATTTTATCATCCCTGAATGTGCATTTTTAATAAGCAGTCACAGAACAAATACAGATTTAAGCTTGGAAAAGAACACACAAAAATTAATCTTTTTTGTATTATTAAACATTTTTGTCTAATCATTTTAAAAGAAAAGAAACACATGCACTTTCAAAATCAAAGGTTCCATTCTGATTCCATTGAAAATATAATTTTTTCAGCATCATGTTACAGGAATAACCACAACTACTGAATACAAGTATACTAAAAAAATGTAATTTCTTGGTTTAGAATCCAGTTTCACAGATTTTTAGTAGAAATTTGTATCACTTAAAGTCAATTAATGGATATTTCAAATGTCGAGAAAGCACATGAGGTTCTCATCCTTTTCGCACAGGCATCAGAGTGACAATACATGGGATTAGAAGTGACTCAAGAGAATGAGGTATTACATGGCATTCCAAATGAGAGCTACTAAGCAGTAAGATTCTTATTGTGTAGAGCTATTCAAGAATTGGCACTTAGTCAGTGGGAAAAGACCACCCCATAGAATACATATACTATAAATACATATGAGGAGTGCACCATGGCTTTGATATACTCTCAATCACTAAAGTTTGGAAACACATCCTTTAAAGAACCTCTTTGCATAATTTTTATAGACCATTATTTTGTTTCTTACCTACTAATCTTGAATTTTAGGATAATTCTTTCTTTAAGAAGATGCAAACAAACAAACAAATAAAAAAATTAGCAAAATACTTGTCAAATTTAATGAAAAATTTATTACTTTCCACAGGAAATTCCTCCTAACTTCTGAATAAATTTAAATGGGAGAATTAATGTTTTCACAATGCTTTTGCATACCAGGATCTTTCAAAAATTATTTTGAATGCACTAAAAAGCAATTTTCTCATTACTAACTGGTATATTATATTCAGTTATTTTGATTTTTCACCTGCAGAATGTATGACTTTTTTTTTGAGCTATTTTCCTTACATTAGCTATATATGTTACTTGCAACCTAAAAAAATATGTCTATTAAAAGAAAAACACAAACAGAAAAAAGTGTATGACCTGTATACAATTTTCAAAATACATTAAACGCAGCACAAATTTTTAAAGAAAAACAGTTTAAAATGTGAATCTAGAATATTAGTAAACTTCTGTTTCCTGCAATCAACCTAGCAAATTTATTCACATGTATTTTGTCTCCAACATAAGTCCAAACATATAAACAGAACTTTAAGTCATGTATTAGCCAGCAGTAGTCTTTGGACTCCTTTCCTGAAATTAGAATGCAGAATGTTAATCAGAAAAGAAACCTTCAAGAAACAGAGTGAAAGACAGAGATGTCTGAGAAGATCAAAGAGCAGAAGTAAATGAAAAAAATGTAAATTATAAAATATGCATTCCATTTTACTAAGATTTCAGTGTACTGTATTTAGATTAAGAAATTTTGCATATGCCTTAACTAGGAAAGGTATCATTCATTGGCATTAAAGACTTTTTAATGCAACGTGGCTGTTCATTGCTTGAAACAAAAAAATATTGCTTCAATTATCAACATCTTTAAAGCAAGGTTTCAGTACAAATCATTAAATGGCCCTAGGTCGCTGCAATAATAGACCCTTCAAAATCTGGTAAGAAGCGAAACATTTACAAGAATTAAAAAAGTGCTGCTATTATTGCTGTAGTAAGCTTAACAAGAAACAAGAATATTTGCTTAAGGAACAGAGAGAACAAGATTTAGAGATGACACAATAGACTATATGTGATTCCTCAAACATATATATTCCCACCAGTTTCTTTCATATAAAATAATCCTTACGCAGTCTATATTTATCTTTCTAAACTATCAAGTGAATTGCTTCCAACTTTTCATAAAAGAATCAAAATGCTTTTTATGTTCTCCCTTTGATAATCTGCAAGAATATAAAATGAGTATTTTCTTAATTATGTATGTCCTAAAAAATCTAATTGCAGATAGGAAGACAAATGTTTGGTAAGGACATGTTCTAGAAACTGCTAAACCATTTGTTTCTGTAATGCTTTGGCTGATAGATAAGATCATTGAAGACTTTGGAACCAATTAGGACTTCCTTGATGCACAAATTGCTATATTAATTACTGAATGGGCTGTATACAAAATTTTTCTTCCTTTTTCTTATATTAATCTGTTGATGGTTCTCAAAAGATAGAGGTTTTCTCATTAGTCTCAAATGTTTCATTATCAAGGTTCAAACCATGTGACTGGAGAATTCCTTTTTATCCATTCTTAATGTAATAAGAATTAAGAATTAATAATGTAATGTATTCGACCTTCTTGAAAATAAGTCGAACAATGCATTTTTTTACACCTGGGCAGGTCCATGATCTGAAGAGAGCAGGTATGTAGAAAAGCAGGCTTTTTATGAGAATAAATTTTCAATTTCTTCTGGAAAAGAATCTGTTTTATTCTTAGTGATACACAAGACTTTTGCCATGCAAAGATAGACCAACACATAGCTATAGATGTGACTTTTAGTCCTAATCAAAACAACGGTGCTTCAAGTGTTACTTCCCTAGAAGATTTGCCAAGAATTTTTTTTCTGAGTCACTCTCATTGCATGATGCTTCACATTTTGTACTTGAAAAATCATCTCTGTTCTTTGTTTATGAACTATAGTTAGGGTGTCTATTGGTCTCCTTCCTGATCTATATAAAATCACTGCTCATCAAAAAAGTGCAAAATCCCTTTTTCTCAAGAGCAGGGATTTTACCCCAGCCAGCAGCTGAACACCAGCGCAGTCACTTGCTCAATCCCCTCCACTCCAGCAGGGCAAGGGAAATCAAAATGAAGAGCAAAAGTAAGAAAACTCATAGATGAAATAAAAGAGAGTTTAATAGGTGAAGGAAAGAGAAAAAAATATTTAAAAAAGCAAAGCAAAGGACCTTGCTCAAGAGTTCCCATAGGTGTACCACTGTCCAGTCATTCTCTGAAAAATATACACCTCTGAAATTAAAAATTTTCTCCTCTTTCTTCCTCTACAATAGTTTTTATTGCTAAGCATGGTGTTGCATAACATGGAATACCCCTTTGCTCAGTTTGAGTCAGCTGTCCTGGCAGTGTCTCCCCTTACAGCATCACTCAACCCCAGCCTACTTACTGCAGGGCTGGGAAGAAGAATGGGGAAAAAAAAACCCCTAAGGCTGGGCAAGCACTGTTCAGCAACAGTCAAATGCTAGTATGTTATCAACACTATTTTAGCCATAAGTCTAAAGCACAGCAGCTTACAAGAGGCTATAAAGAAAGACAGACCTAGTTTTTTTAATGGAATTAGATGACCTTACTCTCACACTTCTGATCTATACAGAGTATCTAAGATTAATGACTGAAAAATCATATGTTTAAAAAAAACCCAGCAGCTCAAGCACTTTTCATCATCATTCTTTTATGGTGGTGATGACATGAGCATAAGCTATTCATTTTGTGTCTCTTTCTTTGCCCTAGACAGGATCTTTGGTTTGTAAGCTGTGATCCTGATTATCATCTACATTTGCAGCCCTTATGCTAGGCAAACAGTTCATGTCTTGAACTAGTTCTACCTTGGGTGTCTAAAACCATTCTACACAGTTTTCAGCAACACTGAACACATCAGCACACTGTGGGAAAGTCCCAAAAACACTAGCGACTCCTGTATTTGTAGTCTGATGAACCTGCACAGACACTGTTAAGGTAACTTCCCATCCGGAAGCCACTCTGGCAGTCACACTCACATCACTGGAGCTGGGACCAAAGCCCCTTCACAGCTGCACACCCCCCACACGCAGTCAGGCAAGGCTCCCTACGTGGCTCCACCCCAGGTTTCCCAGAGCAGAGTCCAAAACATCTTGATCCTTAAAATAATATCTTGATGCAATAACAGAATAACAGCTAGATCTGGTTCCTCCGAGGAACCCCAAACAAAGGAACCCCTGGGCTTCTATACCCTCACAGTCTGAAGTACACCAAAGTGTCACCTGGCTGGGTCACAGGTCCCAGCGCCCTTTGTTACACGAAAGGTCAGCACTTCAGCTCTTGACACGCAGGGCTTGGTGTGCAGCTCTCACTGCAGCTGCACACCCAGCTATCTGCACGGAATATATTCCTCAAACACACTTCTACAGAGTTTGGGAAAGGTCCTTCTCCCAGTGCTGCCAAAATAAGTGGACTTGCTGCTGTGCTTCCACTGAAACTGAACTTGAGTTACTTATACACTGCGCTCCTTCCCAGTGCTTCAGCCACTTTCTCTCATGTTTCAGAAAGAGAAGGAAATAAGGATTGTCCTTTAAAATATAGAATGGATCATCATGCTGTTGAAGTAAACAAAGAACTGTCCTTTTAGATATGATGTGCGTACTTAACCTAATCACAGTTTCTGAAAATCTACCTAAATATGTGAATTTCTAACCTAAATTCCTTGAAAATTAGTCAATTTTCTGTGAAGGGACCATTTCCATTAAAGAAATGACTGTCTAAAACATGGGAAGAGCCAAGACCACGAATGGCTATTAACTCAAGAAAATGTTTCTTTTTATGAAAGTCTTTGTGAAAAATGTCTATGGAAATAATAATTTCCTGCACATTTTCTTCCAGGTTCATGTAACAGAAATGTGTATGACTACAACAGTCATCCATCTTTTTCTCTTAAGGTAATGGACATTAGGATAAAGCCCTTCGCCTTCTGCTCTCAAGACTGATATCTCAGGAAATTTTACTGGAATTATTTTCTAATAAAAGAGTAAATAAATGAGATAGTCTCAAGGATATTTGTCATAAGAATTATCAGAGTTTAGCAAAGTGAATTATGTTTATTGTGCAAATATTCCACACACCAGCTCATAGAGATAATGCATACCCAGAACGGTGTGTGGTAAACACATGACTTAAGCCTAATGTATGTATATGATGATACTAAAGAGAGAGACCAACATAACCTTAAGGGGGAGGGGGGGGAGGGAACAGGATGGTGGGGGGGGGGGATATTACTGAGATAGCTGAACAATTACATTATTTCCTAAGAACATCTGCTGTATGCCAATTCACAGCGTCCTTCTTTCCTAACCCACCAATAAAATAAGCCTAAGATATCTATGACTGTAAACTGCAAAACAAATAGTGAAACACTGTTACTACAGTAAAATGAGACAAAACTGTGAACAGTACCAGTAGGGAAAGATGTCTTAGAACCACAGAAGACAAAGGTTATATGTAAAAGCTACATGCAAGCAATGCGGGGAGTATGGAAGGGGGCTATGACTGCAGCTCTTCCAGGCTGGCTACACTTTTATATCACTGACAAATTTACTACCTGCAGTTTCAATGTCAAAAACACATCTCTTCTGATTTTAAGGCATCACTTAAATTTTATACTTTCAGGAGTGCTCACAGTAAGACATTACATCTGACAGAGAATAAATACTATCTGGTTTTTATTATGCTTGTTACCGATTTTCATTAGTTTACCATAGTCAGGATTATTCTTGACCGCTCTAATAAAGTCTGCTTGGATACCTTGATACCTTGACACCTTGACACCAGTCAGGTTGAATATTTCTCAAACCTCAGATATACATTATTGTCTCAGCTGTGAGCTACTCATACACATGGTAGGATTCTCCTTAATATGAATAAATTTCCCAGAATCTAAAACATCTGAAACACTCTGAGACATTTTTGGACACTGTTCCATTAGCTATTTCCTGCTTACATTCATAAATATTGCTTTGTGTGCCTGTTCGGTGTGAGATAATATTCAAAAAAAGTAATTAGTAGCATAGTCTGGCCACAGACATTATATCTCTACAGGGATATAATCCTAAATAAAATTAATCAGTGAATCATAAGATCCATTTGGTAGCCAAGATTTTATAGTGTACTCAAAGTTCTACAAAATTAAAAAAAAAACAAAAGTGATTCACATCTCTGACTTTTTTTGGGCTCTAGTGTTTGCTAACAGATTTCTATTGATCTCTCACTGGGGATCAGATAATGAAAAACATCCCCAGCAGTGACTATCAAGCCGTTTGATGAAGTGCATGTTGGCCCACAGCATAATTTGTCTGTGTGGCAGCAGAGCTTATCTTGTTGCCAATTTGTAAAATGCACCAGAAGCTTTGGCACCTATTCAGACCTGTGGTTATGCAAACAGCACAGGGAGTCTGCAGAGTGCTGTGGGAAGTCAAGAAAGGAAGCTTGCAAGCTGAACAGTCTGCTTGTCTCCCCACCTTTTTCTCACTAGAAGTTTCTAAGCCAGGACATGGGTTATGGCACTCTGACAACTGTTTATCTAACCCAAGGAGCAAAAGATGTGAGTGGGCACAATTTGAATTTACTAGACTCACTGCTGCTGAGATAATAGCTTGGGAACTGACTGGGGATAGATCTACTAGGTACAATGGGACTGTCTGCATTGTATAGCACCAAAAGCTAAGCCACATCTTGCTAAAATAACCATTAGACAGTCCTATAGGATGTCTTAATTTTAACACTGGAAGTTAACAAAGACCACTTCCTCTCTGATCAAAACCCTGAATTTTCTGGAGACAATCATATAAACACATTGGTCTCCTGACTATCCAGTAGATCAAGTATTAAATTAATACATTAAACATTCTCCAGAAACTCCTAGTCCCCTTCCCCAGGTGGATATCCCAATTACTAGGTGTGATTTTCTTGTTAATTTTTGAATTTACTTTGTATAGAAAGAAGTTTCCTCATGAAGAACAGAGAAATACCCACCCCTCTCCCAGAATATAATCTAATTTAGCATTAGGGCTCATTCCTATAAATAAGAGATGTGGGTTCAAAGTCCAGGAAAGTAAGCCTGCACGTCCCAAAAGTGGGTAAGTAATAAGATAGCACTACAGAAAGTTTTAGGGGGTTTTCTTTTTTAATCAATCTATTGTTTTGAGCTAGCAATTGTGTTCTGGGGATGTAGGTCACAGGACTACTTGGAGTTTGGAAAACCATTTTCTATTGAGGATTGGAAACTTTTTGTTCTTAATTGTTTTGTCACGTTTAGCTAGTTTATAAATGTTGAATGAAGCCATATATTCTGCTACTTGTAATATCTGTTTCTTTACATAGCTGTCCTTTATACTTTTCCTTTCCTATCTATTTTCCTGTTAGAAGAGCTTACACTTTAGGTACAAGACTTCCTGATGAAAGACTTTAGACTTATTTTGTATTTTCTGAATGAGAAGGCATCAAAATACTCTTGAATTAAAAGGACAGGAGCTTAGATAAAATAACTTCTATCAGAACTGGAATTTATTTGCCTTCCAGTCTTTCAAACAATCCAAATAACCTGTATTTCCCCTTGCATTTAGTTTTTACCTCCTGCTAAAAGTTACATTTTATATTCCCCTCTTCATAGAGTAGAAAAAACCTTGAATTTACAGCACATAATAAAAGGAAAAATAACCTTAAAATGTATCAAAATGCAACAAACACACACACTCCCCTTTATCACTTTAGACCTACCTTGAAGAAAAGAATTTAACCATGCAATTTTCATTTCATGTACCTATTTCCATTCAGGACAGCACCATCATCTGTGAAAATCTTGAGACTGTCAAATACATATAAATTAGATCTGAATCATTTTTTTCCATAGTAAATGCTCTGTATATGTCATTAATTGCTGTGCATCATCAACCATACCAGCAATTTGTAACTCTTCCCTCACATGAGGTAAGAAGAACCAGGGTACTTTATATCATTGATGTCAATGACTAGCTCGGTTTCTTCTGAAATTCTGTCAGCTATGTTATGTCAGCTTTTGAATAAAGCCTCAGCTATAATTAACTGGCTTCCTAGGGTGAAATCAGAGTTTTAGTCAATATTGCTTAAGTTTAAACAATAGCTTTCGAATTCTGTATAGCACCTGTCACTGTTTCATCTTCGAAATGCTTAACAAAGGTTCACAGTCTTTTTCAACAGCCACTACCATGAAAAGCCAGCGTAGGTGGTAGCCTGTATTATCATATTCCAGTTAATTGCTTTTCTGTATACAATTTTCCCCCAAGCTGTTTTGCATGCAATTATTATGAAACCATTGCATTCTGATAGCACCCAGATGCTCAAATTGAAATCACAAACCCTTTTGTTAAGAGACTGTACAAAATATTCCTAAACTATTTTCTGTCCTCAAGAGTTTGGACTCTAAACACACAAAGCAGACAAACAAGCTCATATAAATGAGAAAATATCTTCACACTGAAGAGAAGGATAATTTCAAATGTTGTACTTGCTAATAATCACAATGCTCAGCAACAACTCATTTCAGTATTGACTCCTACATCCTGACCTTACAATGACAGTTAATGAGAATTTTGCAAGTAACTTCAAAGAGATTAGGATTTTGTCTTATGAATCTAGAGCCAGTAGAAATCAAATGTCCGTGATGATTATATTTTAAATGCCAACTCTAATTGTCCTAAAGCATTGTTTTGTAGACTATATAGAGAAATTCACAGTATATGGCTTTAATCCCAGTTCTTCATTTCTTGTTTTCTTCTTCACATCTTTTCTTTGGTGGTATCACTGGAAATTAAATATAACACTAAGCGACTTGAAGAATTATCTTTCAAAGCAGAACAGGTTATTGATTATGTCATCATGCTTCATGACATATTGAAAAATCATACCTGATCATTGTAAAAAAATATATCTGGCAACAGAATATATTCAGTATGTCTAGGAAAGAACTTTATATCTTATGTGTCTGATACCAGTTGATGGCTCATCCTTGCACAGACTAAAGAAAGAAAAACAGCCCTTCTTTAACAACCATTGAAAATTCACTGTAAAAATAAAAATAATAATAAAAAAGCACAAAACAACTGTTACTATTTTCTTTAAAAAATGTAATCAGAGTATTTGAAAATTGACACAGTCCTATCTGCTACTCATTATTGACACCTAAATTACATTACATTTTTCACAATAATAAAGAATATATGTTCCAATCCACTCAGTTAAAGATGTGAAATTGTGATTTATCAAGCCCACCAAACATCTAGATAAAGACCAACTGTTAAGTATATACATGCTTTAAAACTGATTGAGTGTATTCTACATGAAAGTTCTTGCAAAAACAAAGTTCTTAATAATGGATATGTTTTATATCTTAAACAAAGAAAGAAAAAAAGACGTTGTAATGTATCATTATGTTGAGAAACCATAAATTGTCCTTTGCGAGATTTATTCAACCATGTTTATTTGTTGCACTAAGAATTACTGCAGAGACAGTTTATCAAACAGAGAATTCAATGGATGATATGAGAAATAAACCAACTACCTACCATGAGATTATTAATTGGAGAACAGAAGAATTCTTTTTTTTTTAAAAGTACTTTTCCTAAATTATATTTACTCTTTATTTATCAATCCAATGACTACAATTAAAAAAAACTTTGGGTGATTAACATGTTGGAAATGCATCTCCTTGAATAAATGTTCCTATCCAGATTTTTATTCTTATTCACTGGACATTCCTTTTCTTCCAGTTTTGGTATGCTTTAGAAATTCAGTAAGGCTTTAGTATATGCATAACTGCCTTCCTGAACAAAGACTCATTTGTCGTGATTTATTGACATGGTAACTTTAATAGAAACCACCATGAATTTATACAGCAGAAATGCATGCAAAAGCAATTAAGTACTCATCAAAATGGATCGTTATCATATTTTATGCCCTAAAGGGCTGTAGGAAGAAAATGAGAATCTGCTTCCCAGAATAATGCAGGCTCTTGGCAGTAACTATTTTCTCTCTTCTTTCTTCTTCTCTCTTTCTTTACTTCTCTTAATCTCTTTTCTTCCTTTCTTCTTTCCTTAATCTATTGTGAGTAACTTAAAACTGATGGATGGTATTTCACCAGGTTGTATTTCTACTAATTTGTGGGTTGGTGTTTACTGGGTGCTTTAGTGTGCAATCCTTCTCCTTGGTTGTTTTTTACTCCTGTGAACCTTTTGCTAAAATGCTTATTTTTCTCACTAAATTAGAAGAAGTCTCTTGGGAAATGCTTGTGGTGTGTTCTCTTCACACAAATTCGAGGTATCAGAGAACTTAAAGGCTCTGCAAAATTTCAGTGGGTAAACTCTTGGAGTCTAAAAAAATGTAATAATTCCAGTAAATCTTGAGGCTTCAAGACTGGGGTATCACAATGGGGCTCTGAGCATCCTGGTCTAGCTGATGATGTCCCTGCTCATTGTAGGGGCCTTGGAATTGAAGATGTTTAAAAGGTCCCTTCCAACTCAAATTGTTTTATGATTCTATGACAGCTACAGAAAAGTGTATTGAGATCTTATTATACAGCATAAAATATGACAACCTTCCCACTCAAAAATGCAATATGTGGAAAAAAATAATTTGACCCCAAACCCATAAAAATGCAGGTTATGAACAACATCAACCCTAAAGCTGTTTAAGGTAGGCAACCCTCAAAAAATGAAGATGCAAAATAAGCCCACTCTCAGTAGAGCTGCATCACTACTCCAGATTTCAAAACTCTGCGAGAAGTCTGCAGATTTGCAAATCAAAAGACAAAACCCCACTGATTTAGTTTGTCATGCTCCATATCACAGGTCATTAGATCTCAATCATGTATCCCCGTGTTCAGCTGCAGTAATTGGTGTTTAATTAAGGGAAAATATTGATAAAGCTGTCCAATTTGGCTTTGACACAACATTTACTACAAAAAGAAACGGGGAGGCAGTAGTACCCTCCTCCTCCCCCAACCAGCAGCATTTCAGCTGGAAGAATTGCAGAATATCTTACATTATGATTCCTTCCAGCCCTGCTGAGGAATTTAAAGATGGCAAATTTAGCAATCCTATAGTAATTTGTTCCAGCATCTAATTATCATTATTGTTAAAAAGTTGTCCCAAATTCCTGGTGCAAGTTTCTGTGGCTTGGTTACCAGTCACTAATTATGTCTTTCTCTGCTGAATTTAAGGGCTTTTTATTAACCACTATATACTCATATGTTGCAATCAAGAGACATCCTAATTTTATTTCAGATGAAGTAAACAGATTGAGTTCAGTTCCTCACATCAAGATATTTTTTAATTTTGGGAACATGTCAATAGCTCTTTTCTTCATCTGCCCCATTTTTCAACATTCTTTAAAAAGTATGGATTTCTTTAGCAGTATCTCAATGTTATATTCAAAGATCTAAGACTTCTCTTTCTTCTCAATACTTTTTTTAAGTAAATTCAAAGATTTCATTAGTCCTCTTTTTTCCACCAGACTGAACTGTGGGAAAGAATTAAGGACAAGTTCTACCTTTCAAAAAAAAAAAGATTCCATGTGGGGGAAAAGATTCTGCAAATTCAGCAAGGTAATAGCTAATTATAGACAACTCAAGAGTTAGACAATCACCAGAATTATATATTGTACTGTCATTATCATTCAGCATCAATTCTTGATTGAAAGCCATGTCTTCCCAGAGTATACTTCTAACCAACAAAAACGGTGTTACAGAAAGAATACTACAAGCAATTTCCAATGTTAGAGCACAGTCTACGTTATAGAATCATAGAATATTTTGAGCTGGAAGAAACCCACAAAGATCATCAAGTCCAACTTCTGGCCCTGCACAAGAGTCACACCATGTGCCTGAGAGCATCGTCCAAATGCTTTTTGAACTCTGTCAGACTTGGGGCTGTGACCACTTATCTGGGGAGCCTGTTCCAGTGTACAATCACCCTCAGAGAACCTTTTTTTAATACCCAACGTTAATCTTTCCTTAGAGAGTTTCATGCCATTCCCTTGGGTTCTACTGTTGGTCACCATAAAGAAGAGATCAGTGCCTGCCTCTCCATTTTTTCCTCATGAATAAGCACGTTAAGTGCTTAGATGTTTTCTGAGGTACTTCAGATTTCTTATGCAGGATATTGTAAACAAAATACTTCTGTATCATGCTAACTATATTTTTTCATTTACTTTTACTTTTTTCTTTACTAATCACTGTGAAGTTTCAAATGTCAGTGTGTTGTTACTGTATTTTATGGTTCACAAACTCCTGGGTCTGGAAAGGAACACATGAGACTAATTAGTCAATGAACCCTCCAAAAGGCAGCATCTATTGAAAAAAACCTTTCAAGAGAATAAATGAAACATTTACTTAACCTTTTTTATAGCCTATCATGAGGATTGAGCAGATTTGCTGGAAAGTCTTACTATCTTTTTTGTTGTATTAATTTTGACCATGCCTTGACAATTTTAGCATCATATACAAAACACTGAGAGAACTAATTTGTCATTTCCCCTTCTCTGTAGCTTTTTATACCTTTGTTTACACATTTTTTGCCCTGCTTTTATGACCTATACATTTTTAGATGCTTGTTAGAATTCAGCTCTGCTTATGCAGATCTGACTACACCCAAAATGAAAATTCCTAGAACTGAGCTATTACAACTATGTACTTAAAGCTGGCTAGAGGCACTTCAGCATCCTTGTGAGCTCAGCATTACTGAGCATTGCAAAGCATTGAGCATCCTTGATATAGCTGTATGTGAGTTTTTCATCAGCATCAACCTTTCCCTGACTTTTCCCTGAAATAGGCTGGTAAAAACTCTTTTTTTCTGAAAAGTAGATATATCGTACCATTTACCTCTACCTCATAAAATCAGACTATGACTTAAAGGTATATAAGCAAAAATATCCTGACCACATAAAAGATTTTAAAAAAGAAAAACTGCACATATATCCTGAAGACAAAAAAAGTAAGCTAATTCTGGTTTCGTTTTCTTTGATATTTTGTTGTTGTTGTTTGGTTTTTGTTTTAAATTTTCATTGTTGATCCAAACTTAACTGGTTCAAAAATCATATGGTATATGAGATTAGTTTTGACTTATCACCTGTCCCTCCCAAAAACAGACTGCTGATAACATCAGTATTAATTCTGAGATATTGTTCTTTTTCCAAGGCAGATGCTTTCCTCTAAACTTGTTTTGTCAAGCTCTGTGGAGGAAAAATATAACATGACTCTAGGATTTTTAATTGGAGAATGAGATCTTATTAGGTTTTCTATTTTTGAAATTTGAAGACATGCATATTCATATAGCTTACAAGATCACAATTTAGCAATACTTTGTAAATAAGATTAAGTTCTGTATAAACTTGAATACTCAGGAGTCTCTGAATTTACACACAACTGTTCAGCACAAAACCAACAGAGGCATACATCTGTGTACATCTTCTTTGTAATATAAAGAGTAACTACATGTTACTACATGTAAACTACATGGCTACTCTACAAAGTATCTTCAAAGGATTTTACTATAGCTTAGATACATATGAATGTGGAAGTTGTACTACATTCAGAAAGGTTCACTTACCACCACTCAGCAATGAGCTTGATTTGCTATCAGTGAAGTCAGAATGTTCATTTCTGCACAGGGGAAAGTTGTCTGGATTTTCTCCTAAGAAAGTCTGAGTAACATAACTTCAGTTACCTGAGATAACATAACAATGTTATGAAGCTGCAAAAAGTCAAAACATTCTATGACACACTTTTCTGTATCATTAATATCACAAATGTCATTCTACCACCCACATAGAGCAGAGGGCTTACAGGTACAGAGCACACCTGGGAAAGGGTTGAACATAAATAACTTTATGAATGGTAGAGGATTCTCTAATCTAGCAAGGTTCAAATTAGAAAAAGACTCCTAATAAGGAGTCAATTGCCAGAACAAAATCCATTGAATACGGATTCTCTGCGAAAAGAATGGAACTAGATATCTTTCTAAAAGATGAGTTTCGTTTTCATCACTGTCATGATTTGAACCTTGCAGAAGAAATTTTGCTATATAAGAAATCAGAAAATTTTATTATAGAGATAAATTGTGACTTTAAAATATGCAGACCTTTGGAATTCCCCTGAAAGAGCAGAAATGGTAGCAGTATATCTAGCTACAAAAGCTTCTCTTCCAAGAGGCTGCAGGTATACATAAAAAAAAAAAAAAACCAAAACACACGCCACCACAGGAGAAATATATGGGTAGATAAGCAAACAGCAGACATGCATATCAACACAGAAAGAAAGACACACACCAGAAAATCTCTGGATATGCATTCTTCCTGAACTACATTTACTGCAAGAAAGAGAAAAATATAACCTCAGAAAGCATTGCAAAGGAAGGAAGCAGACAGGAAACTTATGGAAAATATTAAAGATTATTATGAAGTTTGTGAAAGTGATTGTTAGTGTGGGTTTGAATTTCTTTATTTTAAAGGTACGTTGATGTTCCTGTGGAATCTGTGGTACAGAATGCCCCACAGGCCAGAATGAATCCTAAAACTGAGAGTATCTTGTGCAGACATTTCAGACAGGTTTTGACAATCTGTGTAACTTGCTTCTAATTAGCCCATTCTTTATAATCCTCTTTCCTGGATTTTGATGAGTACTAGTTTAATGGACATAATTTTTTTTTCCTGGAATGTGTATGAATGAAAAATATATGATATTATTGTGGAATAAATGAATATTCCCCAATACATTTTTCCCCTTTTAGCCATTTTAACCCAGAGTAGTTGCTCAGTTTTACCAGTCTCATTAAAAATACATTTCTTCATTTGGTATGAAAGCTATTGACTTACTGATTCTTTATTACTAATAGAGTCTTGTCAATATCAACACAGAAACACGAATGAATTGTCAGCAAATCGAATTCTTTACATGGCAGATGAGACTATCTTTACTCTTCTTTAGCACATCTGGGCTTCCGTCAAAGGCAACCAAGCAGTAGATGCTGAGTCAGGACAATGATCTGAAGTGTTGCGGGGAGAGGATCAAGGTTTGATACAAACACATGATATGGATAAATGAAAAAGACCAGTCTTTCAAGCAGTTGTGATTGAAACGCTAACTGCTCCTGAAATTAAGCAAATGCTGATAGCCACTAATGTAATTAAGAGTCAGAGACAGGAAAAGGAAAGGATTGGCAAAACCGAAGCTATTGCTAGCACACAGAAGCAGAGAGATCTCCTCTGAAATAATGGTGACATTAAGGATGGCTGTGTGTTTCAGTAATCATATGAAATGAGGTAGCACACTGCAGGGAAGGCCACTTTCCCCTTAATATCTATAATAACTTTTCTACAATTAGCATAATGAACTACAGTAAGTAAACCTCCAAGCAGCTTTGCAAGGTCTTTCAACTTACTGCATTTAAAAAACTGACCACCGTTCAGTTAAGTTTCTGTTAGTGACACTTTAATTCAAACAGGTTCTTTGAAGAATTTCCTTCTTGTTTTGATAAATATTTGAAGCATTTCATTAAAAAGCTCTCTAGGAGTTCATGTCATGTTAACTTCAAATGAAAAGAAGTTACTTGGCAATGTCAAATCAGAATCATTTTTATTAAATTAATTTTTAAACAGTAGGAAAACAAAGGAAACAGACTAAAGCCAAACCCTAATACTTAAAAAGCCTGTAATTAAAATTGCCACAGTATGCTTAATTTCCAGTGTTCCCCAATTCCTTCACTGTGTGCAGTCCTTTCTCTTATGTGCTCTGTCACACATATGGGACCACACAGAATTTGAAACTGTATCGTTATTCTACATATATATTAACAATATCTTTCATATTTTCTATTTTAGCATTTTTATAGTGCTCATCACTCTTGTATTACAGTGACGGATACTTCTTTAATCAAGTGAGGCAGTGAAACCTTAGGAAGTGATTTATCTTACTAGTCACTCATCTTCTTATTGTGTATACTGTGGCCAAGTTAACTATCCTGAACATATCCAGGGCTGATATCTAGCCAACTAAGATGTGCAATCTTAAAAGTCCTATGATGGTTTACTTCCATAACTTGCTCATCTAAATTCTGCACATGCTGTCTATAATGCCCTGTTTTATTCTGCTCAGCTCACCAGCTTATCAATCAGCTAATTGCTAACAGCCATGACAAAACCAACACCATTAAAAAGGCAATAGACTTCCAGATTCCTATAAAAGCCAAAAATCCTTGCATATTTCTCTGGGCCTCAAACAGTGAAACAGTAACAGTGTCATTTACACCACTTGTAAGTCATGTCAATGTATTCAGCAGGACTGAGCTACACAAATAGAAAAAACAGGAAAACAGAAATATTTCTCACCTACTTCCAGCTTCCACAACCAATGGACAAGAGATTGACATGACATGACATGATTTCACACACTTT
Source organism: Campylorhamphus procurvoides (assembly GCA_013396655.1). Lineage (NCBI taxonomy): Eukaryota > Metazoa > Chordata > Aves > Passeriformes > Dendrocolaptidae > Campylorhamphus > Campylorhamphus procurvoides. Next base: position 420,451 of record WBMV01005928.1, on the reverse strand, counting down.
CTATAAGTCTGTCTCTAAAGTAAATCAAACTTGGAGAGTGTTACTGAGGATACCACATATCTGTGAGCACTTACCTCAGCCTCCTAGCCCTGTAACTGGTCTTTACTGACATTTTCTGCTGCAAAGCTTTTGAGACATTAAGAAAATTCTTGTCTGATCTCAAAGAAAATGTGAAGTTGAGTAAATTCTCCAAAGCCCAGTTCCCTGTGGACCTATGTCAAAATAAAGCAAAAACTTTCACAGAAAGCTACATTACTTGAAGTGTGAGGGACATTTAAAGGAGAGCCCCTTAAACTTCAGGCACCAACAAGTATATATAAGAGATAAGGCAGAAGCTCTAAATACTTCTTTAGTTTAACCAAATTAGTTAAACTAAATACCTTTTAATTTAAAAACATACTCTTCCTGGCAATTGCATTTTGTTGCCTTTTTCTCCTCCAACAGCTATTTCTTCCAGGAGTGAAAGTAGCCCTTCAGGAGCTTGCCTGATGTAATCTTGTATTTTTCTAACTTCATGCCTACCCTTTTTTTCCAGTCTGTCAGCTCTTTCAGTTTTCCAGGGACCATAGGAAGGAATGATACAAACAGGCAGGGATCCCAGCAGTGAAAATAAGTTGTAATCAGAGCATTTTTGACAGCAGAACTATAAAAGAGGAATGGAGATATCATATACTCATACAAAAAGAATTGCATCTGAGGGAAAATGAAAAATGATCCTGCATCTCTCTCAGTGATCATGTTAGAAACTCCTGGCATCTCAGACTTCGTTAGACAGCTGTAGCTTTCAACATTTGCTGTGTGGTGGGCATCCATTACTGCTACATTAAGCCAGATACTATGCTTGTTTAAATGTGAAGCCTGACCCCAAAGTGTCCGTGATACTTGATACTGTTAATACACAGAGAAAGGGGACTTCATGCAAAGGACTCAATAAAAGGATTACATCTCTCACATTTCTCATGTATGTGATTCCTGTGAAGCTAGAAGCTTTTTTCAAGCTTGGGAACAGCTTTAAGCTCTCATAGATATGAGAAGAATGCTTCTGCTATATCAATTCTGTTTCTTTACTAGTAATTTCTAGTTTAGCAGCACATTATCTTCAAATTTTATAGATATTTAACACTGAGCCTGCAAATTTTCCTATTAAGAAATAAAGAGAGCTTTTTTCTTAAAATTTGAAAGATTAAAAATCTGTCACTCACTTTCCTTTCCCTAGAAAGAAATTTAGGGTAAATCAAGCTATGATAATAAACTTACACTCTCTAAGTCAGTAAGTTGATAATTTACAAAATTTTTTCATGTTTCTTTCCAAACAGTCTTTTTTTCCCTGATACAATATACTTCAGCTTTCACCTAGAAAAGAACTCATGTTCTACAAAAATATCAAAGTTGCAAGTATCAGATTTTTTTCTTTGCTCCTCCTTTTATTGTAAAGACATTTTAGTATTGCCAGTCTTGGTTTTTTTTCAAACTTATGTAAGTCGTTTATAAATTCATTCTTTTGTTTATTATGAATTACTTATTTTTTTAGCACAGTAACACACTTTGTTCATACCAGCAGCTACCATCTGAAAATTAAGAAAACACTGAAAATAAAGTTATCAAGTACATCTACCGGTAAAAGACAGGAAAGTAGCAACTTTCCCCATCATGTAAATGGAAAAAAACAATTGCAGTTATATATATCTTAAGTAGTCACATTGAAAAAGGTGTTCCACTCACAAAATTATTTTTTTAACAATTGGAGGTATTATTTTTTGTGTCTCACAGTCTACTGGTCTAATTGATCCAACCAATGATAATCAGAGCCCATCTGCTTCCTTCAAATTCCCTTTCAAGGGTATTAGCACACTTCAGCTGCACTATGCCACAGTTACTAAGGCAACCAGTGTGTGAAGCAGGCAGAAACTGTGTTTATCCACCTTAAAACATTATCTTGTCAGAAAACCCGTACAAAGTTATGTATCTCAAGAGCTACTCTTTGGCACACAAGGACACTAGGAATGTGGGTAAATATATGTCCTATTTTTCTTTCATTTCTTTCTTTTAAAAAATTTTTTATGTTTGTAGAATAAGGAAACAGAGGTTTCGTAACAGCTGCGATGAAGTATGACTTAAGATAAATAGGAAGTATTAGGGGAAAGTTACAAACATATCCAAGTAAACAGAGAAGTTGCTTCCTCCGCCTGCTGTGCACAGACCGAAGCAACACCAGAGATGTGTGTCCGCATATAAAGTTTCTCACATCCTCACTGGATGATGCCAGCTTGGACTGCCCTGTAACTGTCAGGCTACTCCATATTGTGTGACCTGGGACTCCTCACCCAAATCCCAGGTCTGGATGTGCTGTGTCGTAGATGACTTTAAGTTTGGAAAAAAAACAAGCCCCATCCTCTTCCTCATGCTCGTATTTCCTCAGAAAAGCAAGACAGGTAGGTTTTATCAAGATATTTCACCATTTTGCTTGTACTAAGTATATTTCAGAAATTATACTCTTCTGAAAAGATGAAAAACACAATGTTTTTGAAAGGCTTGAGAGTTTACTGGATAGAATGAGATTTGCCAAACACCAAACTAATACTATGTCTTACAGCAATATTTGTAAAACGTTCTGCCCTGATCTCTAATTCATTACAATATTACAAATACAAAACCTCTCCCTGTCTTACTGCTTTCACAAAGTGCAAAACCAATTAGAACTCTGTGGAGGAATAGAGCCTCCGAGGTTATTGCAGGTGAATAATATGTTCTGATGAATTAGCTGAAATATTTATGTAGCAGAAATAATCACATTGCACTCTGAAGGCTGAGGCACTAATTTTGTCTTGCATCTTTATATGCAGCTGACACTATTTCAAAAGGCAAATAGCATGGCTTTGGGAATGCAAAAACCCTTACTGGGAAAATAGGAAACCTCTTCCAGTTTGAATGGAGCTGCCAGGAGAGCTCGCCTTTGGAGTGGTTCCCTCTCTAATGAAATGTTCATAGAATTCTTTCTGTTCAACAAAGTCCATCAAAAGTGGTAGCTTATTGAGCTTCATATTATGAGTTTGATCAGCTGTGCTTCTTCATCTGTATTCCACTTGAAAGATTTATTCTGCATTAAGATCTGTTTTAAGCACTGAGGAGAGGATTTGCCTGCCTGGTTCCAAACTATTCATCCAAGCTTCTTTTTATGGCTGATAGAGAAACTGGCATTTCTAGAAAATTACTTATCTGCACAGTTTTAGCCCAGTTGGAGGAGTGGAGTTACATCCTACTCTTCCCTGGTTTTCTCCACTGATTGCAATGGAAACATAGACATCTGACTCAAGTGCAGAAATCTACGTTTCTTGAGAAAAAGTCATCCCCTTTAAGATTGCAAGCTACTGTCTTTTCTCAGTATATTCCTGTCCTCAGAAAATTATTAGCCTGGTCAATGTGAAATTACTGTCTGAGTCATAGGGAACTTGTGTAATTAAGTAATATACTTAAGAGAAGCCCTGCAGTGAGGGGCAAAAATACAAGCATTTCTGTCAGTGTATCAGTGAAGCAGAGAAGGGCTGGAGACTGTGGCTATCAGGTTGCTGTATTTGCTACACAGAACTTTAGGCAGCTGGCAGCCAGTTGCAATTCTGAGATGCATCCTGTGATGGACTGAATGATATTAATGTCTTAAACATTGTCAAAATCATAGAAAGACTTTGGTCAAACTGCAAGGAAGCAGCTGCATGTCTACAATCACCAAAGCACTTCCCTCCCAGTGCCTCCTGACTGGAATTTGGATTGTGACAGAACTTGAGATAGGACTATTGTTGAATCATCTCAGGCCTGAGGAGGGGTGAACATTTTCAGGGAAAAATGTTACTGTGAGCTGAGCTCAGTGGGTGGCAGGAGAAAAAGGTTCAGGGCGTGCAATAGCAAAATGTCTTTGCACCAAACCCAAGGAGTAGACCCCTGTCAGCCTAGGACGACCACATACACACAAGACATTCATGCGAGAGGCAACTGAGAAGGGTCATAAACCATCAAAGATCCCCAAAGTGCCCCCTTGACTCATTTCTGAGTCCTTCCACCACCATAGGACTGCACGTGATCCAAGTGAGGCAACAAATCCAGAGCCAGTTGCAAGAGACTGCAAAGCTTCTCCCAAATCCCAGGGGTGCTGCCTGGCATCTCCTGAGCTTATAGTAATCCATTGAATTCTGTTTTGTGGGACCCTCACTACCAAGAAGACCAGAAGAACTGGACAATAAGACATTTTCTATTTTAATCTCTCTCTACCAATTTCTTCCTTCTTTCCCCACTTCCTTTCTGTATTTCTTGCTCTCTCCCTCTTTCTCTGTCTCACATTTATCATTAAATAAAACCCATACTGTTGACTTTGGCATCCAGTCTTGTTTGCACCTTAGTTTGGGCAGAGGCATTTCTAATAATTTTAATAACTGGACCATAACATATCCCAAGGTTTAAGAACCCCATGAGCACATTAACCCACTAACTGTACACAGTCGGTTGTGCACCAACATTCTTTCCCTTGCAAAGGTAATCTAATCCAGACTTGAGTACAAGGATCCACATTATTTGGGCCAGAATCAGAATGTTTTTTAATGTAAAAGAAAGAGGAAAACCATGTTTTCCCAAAGATAACTAAGAAAACCCATGGATGCACATATTTTATTATTAGGTGTTGTAACAATTCATAAGCACAGAGATGCAACATGGTGAAAGAACAGCTAATTTCCAACACCTAGTGTAACTTTTCCATGATCTGTACTGTTGGGAGATTCACTGAAAAGAGGCGTTTATTTGCTGCCATGTGGAAGATTTGCATGTTTCGTGCTTTCGGTGACCACTTCTCATGTGAATTCTGCTCATATCAAACAGATACCTCTAGAAACTCTTTGCATGATTTACTCCCTAGCCTTCCAGGCATTTTGAAAGTGAGCTAGGATCAGATTCAGTGATCTTGTAAATACTTTAAATTGCAAAGCTGAAGGTATAAATACATTTTTCTTAAATCACATTGGAGACTGATGCACAATCTTGATTAACACAGCCACAAGAGTGCAGTTTATTTGCACTTAGGGCATTGATAAACTGTGCTCTTAGCAAAGACTCTGTTGGATCATCTGATTTCTGCCACAGACTAATAAAAACTAAGGAAATAAATGAGATAGTCATCAAAATAATGGCATTTGATACACCTTTGAGGAGCTGTCCCAGAACTACAGTAGCTCATTGTAGAGCAGATTAACCCCAAGCAGTTGCCTTACCAATGTCAAGCTCAGAAGGACAGAAAGGTCTAAGAAAGTTCTCTCTCCTTAAGTCAAGTTGAATTCTGACACAGCAAAGTTTCTAGTCTGCAGTAATTTCAATATATCTGAGTTTTCACTTACAGAGGCTGAAGTGTCCAAAAGCAATGAATACTTTGTAGCTTGCCTGTGTGAAGACTCAGATGAAAACATTTAGGACTCCAAACTTCATGGTGGTGTTGTACTATAGCGGCAGCTTACAACTGCAAATGATAGAACTCGAATCGTTTGCCCTGCAACGGTACATGTCTCATGCGCTGCTAGTAGTAGACAAGTACACAGATTAAGATGACTCTGCTGCCTCTTACCTCAGTGATTCCATTTGAGACAGCTGCTTACGTAAGCTGGAGAAAAAAGTGAATCTGTTCCGCAACATGAGAGCACATCAATAGTAATCAGACAAAATTAAAAGAAACCAACATGAAAACAATGCAGGCAGTAAGACCTGTAGGAGAGCATTATTCTTCTAAGTAGTTTAAAAATGTAGATGAGAAGAATTTGCCATGGGATACATATGTTGGAATGTAATTTGTATTTTTGTACAAGTATTATAATTACTGTTATAGATTGCACACAAGCTTGGTGGACATCACATAATTATCTCCTTAAAATGTAAACAAATATCTGCTAAGCTGCATCTGCAGCCCTTTAGGTTTCTATAAATACTCTAATGGCAGCAGAAGTTAATTTAAACAAACATAACTGGATAGCTGCAGTTATTGTTGTTCCAAAGCTTTCATCATGAAAACACAGTTCAAAAGTTACCCACCCACATGCATACGCTGAAAACACAGCCATTTCATGCAATAAGAATAGATTGGATTTTTGAATATTCCTAGGGAATATCTCAAGTAAACCAAACGGCCTAACAATTACTTCACAAATGAGACTGAGTCTGTGCTTTAAGCTTTACATGAAACTGACTCGTTGCTCTGGCCAAACCCTTCAAGAAATGTTTTTGATTCCGATAGTTGCCCTTCTTCCACGGCACCACTCTTGTTTCTATGGTAATACACATCCCCAGAGGTAAATAATTTTCCCTTTGATGGTGTAGTTCCACTTCTCAATGTATTGTATATGTGGATCTAAGTCTTTCTATTCCTTTACATCTCTGTCTCTTCCTGTTTTCACTATACATGACTATTCACTACATTCACTATACATGAGGGCTGCCAGCTCAAGATGTCACTGCAATGGTTTCAATTGCTTATCAGTCAGAAACTGGGCACTGAAAAACCCAGACTGACATCAGACTCATTGGAGTCTGAGCAATTCATGGGTAACACTGAGGCATTGTGAAGGGAGCAATTGTAGAAGGTGTGCTACATAAAAAAAATGTAAGAAATTAGGAATGTTATATATTCAAAGAAAGAAGAAGCTGTTTCATATCACCTCAAGTTGATAGACAATGGCCTTAGCTGCTTAACTACAGGGTAATTTTGGTCCTGTGACTTCTGTTCATGCAGTTTGCTAGCAGTATTTCTGCATCTTTTTAAACTGAAATGCTACCTCCTCCTCTTGGGATAAAAAACGCAGAACTCAACAAACCTGCATACCCTCTTGTGCACCTCTGCATTTTGTGTATAAATCAAATAAATGATACTATAAGAGAAATTAAAAATACAGCAAATCTGGAATATTCATACATTATTATCCCTTTCATTTTTTTTCTTTTACTGTGTGCATGCAAATGTTCATGCTTATTTCCTTTTTGATTCATAGCTGTGAAGAGCAGGTTTGATGACTCACTGTTCCCACACAGTAAAATCAGTGCTCTTTATGGCTCTGACTTACCGCACATACACAATCAGCTAATACATACAGAGTCGATCAGAGACATCAGTCTGTTCCTCTGTATCTAAAACCAATCTGCACATATCAAGTGGCTATTGGTCCAAGATTTCCAGGTGTCATTTAATCCCTCAGGAAATCTCAGACGAATGGTTGAAATTTTCCTTCTTGTGTCCAGAAAACGTTCAATAGCCTGTACTAACTAAGAGAGGTTTCTGTGGCAAAGACATAAAAAATGTTGCAACCTTCTTGCATAATGCCTGGAACACTAATTACATGTAAATTTCAAAAAGAAAGAAAGAATTAACAGGTTATGAGATAGAAATATATTTTCTTACTAAGTTATTTTTGTTGTGTATCCAAAAATAGCACAATAATGAAACACGATGATTCTTTAGCTATTCCAAGATATAGATAATTTAATGAGCACTATAGTATCCCACCTGACTTTATTCTCCTGAAGGATATCCTTTTCCAGGCATTAGGACAAAGGTTTTATAGTTCTCCACTAACTGCCAGGGCAATTGTCACAGATTTACAGGTATACCTCTTAAGTACATCTTAGTCTTTCTTTATTCTTCTTTTTAAATGGACCTTCAAACAAATCCTTAATACATAAGATGATCATCTGAATTAGAGGTGTTTCAGGAGGCAACATGATGATACAAACCTGATGAAAAAGACTCTTAGTGGAAAAAAATCAGCAATAACAAAACAGAACTAGAGAAATGACACAGTTCTGAAGTTTGACAGTTTCCTGGGAGGAAAAAAAACAAAACATGCAATCGAACAAATACCTAAAATTATTGGGGTCCTCTATGTTTTAAACAAATGAAGTTCATTAAAGTGACATGTAGGTAAACTTTTCAGGTCATCACAAAATTACTAATTCAACCTAAAAAAAAAAAATCTGTTAATTTTCAATTTGGGAAAAATCTCTATTGTAAACTAAATTTTAGATCAAAACATGTGAGTTAATGTGTTAAGGTATTTTGATTTAAACATTTCTAAAATACAAATTGGGTATGTTGCAAGGATTTTATATCTTTTAAGCCTAAACAATATTGCAGCGTTGACTTGAATTCACAAGATATTTTGCTTGACAGAAATCTTTCCACGAAAATAATATGCACTTTTGAATCTAGAAAAGATCCTTTTGTCCCAGGAAAGATGCTTGAACTCCATGACATGATCTATAACATGCTGAAAACAAAAATATGACATGCAAGACTTTTTGGTTTCCTAGTAAGACATCATTCTCATTGAATTCTTAGAAACTGCGAGTCACAGACATAGCAGACATATTGACCTCATCATTGCAATCTTGCTTGGAATTGAAAACAACATGTGTATTCAGACCTAGAGCACATCTTAGAAGATGCTTCAGGGCTAACAGTCAAGTCTCTGATAATCCAGCAATAAAAATTAGCTTCAAGATTTTTAATCAAAGCAAAATGACAAATTTTGAAAAGATACAATATTAGAAATAAAAACGGAGGATCAGTCTGTGAGATTTGCTTTGGTTTAGCATCTAAAAATACCTAAAATGGATCTAGATACTGAAGAATGTTTACAAACTTTTCTATTAAAAGCTAGCTATACTCCATATACAAAGTGATCAGGGAAACAACCATGCTAGTGTAAAATACATATAAATGAATGCCAGATTTATTAAGATTTTTTTCATAATAATTTATCCCCAGTAGATCAAAGGGCAGATAAATGACAGGAAAAACAAACAAACAAACAAAACCAGCCACTCAGAAGATAAAAACCTGAATATACTAGTCTCAGCTGACAATTCCTGCTTTGGTTCAGTTTCTTACAGTAATGATTCTAAAGAGTTACCTTTATCTCAAGGGTTAGAGAAAATAATTTTTTGCTGTCATTACTGCATGGCTAGACAACACATTTGTCATAGTCTGCTGCCTTTTCACAGTTAGAGTCTATAATGTTGAAAATCTATTACCTCAATTTGTACTACACCACAATTATTACAAATTTTCTACTATAGATCAAGAAAACATATATAACAGTGAAGAAGAGGTTCAGAGAAAATATCTATCTACCTATCTATGTCAGTCTATCTCAATTTTTTCTCTATTTTATTTTCTGTCCCAGACAAACTGGAAGATGATTAGCTTCCTAAGAAATGTATATTATTAAGTCAGAATATACTTCAGACAGTGTCAGCACCTCTTTCATATTAATAAAATTTCAAGTCCTGGAAGAATTGGATCTGACTCCAGGGTTTCTTTCAGAGCAGGAACAGAAAGCAAATTTCCACATATAATTAAAGGCAGATGGACTTGAAGCTGTTTAAAAGTCAGTTACTAAAATTACTTTATTTACCCTATATTAACCTGTCTTAGTTCAAGAGAGAACTAAGATATTATGCTGACCAAGAAATAATCTCTCTCCTTTAAATTTAGGAAAACAGAACTTTAATTAGGAAAAAAAAAATATATATATATAAAGAAAAGGATAACAGTTCTTAACCACAACTATATATATATCCAGAAAAGAACCAAACAACAACAGTCTGTAACAAACCACTCCACCCCTCAAATAACNGCATCCTTTGTATCTTTTGTTAGCCATCCCCACCACCCCAGGGCGTTGGCTCCAAACCTTTTGGAAGGAATTCCCTCTTGGGCTTTGAAAACTCCAACATAACCCTATAAATTAAAAAAAAACACCACATATTTAGAAATAAAGGGAGTAACCTGATCATGAAATACATCTTCCTGATTTTCTCTGTAGTTTACAGACTCTTCAACTGTATATATACATATATATAAAATATGTCTAGCTTCTAAAGAAAAAAATACAGGTTTTGAAAAGGAATAAGCTATAACTTCTTTTCTTTTTACTGACTGACTTCTGTTGTGGATTAGCCTGCAAGTACTCATATAAGGCATAATTTTATCAAAATATTTTTACATTTTTATGCTCAGCTTACTACAGTTTAGTAGTTCTTTATTTTTACAGATATATATGATGATAACATCACTTTTGAATGCATGATCATGTCTGTATATCAATAAGCAGAAGGAAATGCTCAGTAGAAGGTATTAATAAGTTTCAGTAATACTAATTGATCTCCAAAAAAGACCTATTTCCTATTAGGTCCATGCATATTCACATAACTGAACTGGAGTAAATGTATATTAATCCATTCAAAATAATTTAAATAGGCTGAGGACCAGGTTCCCTTATTGCCAAAGGGCCTGGAACTCTAATAAGAGTTATTGAGTGACCATCAAAAGCATAGTCACAATGCTTGTCTCATTGTCCTTCACTTCAGTTATAAAGGTCTTCTCTCTACTGCTGAAGGAGAAGTAGCACCTCTACAGCAATTCCTTTTATGTAGGAACAACACCTTACAAAAAATCTGAACAGGAAATTCAGTATACGTGTGCTTTAGAGCTTATCAGGTGTACACTATTCTCTACCTCTCCTCTGGGCAAGGATTTGGCTCAATTCAGAGTTTGTTTTACAGTATGTGTGTATTGAGTTTCAAAATCTGTGTTTGTGACCTTTCAATATAACACTGCAAAATTAAACTAAAAATTTGTCTCCAGTCCACTGGAACTACAATTAGAAAAAAAAAATGAACAGTGTTAAGAACAAAATTAATGCAATAACTATTGTTATAAACAATCACTCTAAAAACATCCACTTTCTGGAACAAGTGTAAATTTGCATAAGCTATTTCTTTTGCAAGTGATGAGAGAGATTGTTACACTGTTTCTATATAAAGTACATGAAACATGAAGGGAAACCAAGTGTAGAATGACCTAAATACTTAAATATGTCCATAGGCAGGCAACTCCTGCTAAAATTCTGCATGGTTTTCGTCTGGGTGTCATATGGTTAATCATTTTGCTTAATCTTACTACACATTCACAAGCTAGTTTGATTAAAACCAGCCAATGGATATGATTCCATGTGTGTTTTTAAAGTATTCTCTCACACTTTCAAGCTCTGACATGAAAGTGACGGAAAAGGTGAAGGAAAAAAGTGCTAATAAACCTTGTTTAACTCACACAGCTAATCAGAGAAAATTACCAAAATTGCTGACACTCTTGTCACACGATAAGTGAAGGTATGGGAGAAGTATTAATGATAGAGACATCTTCTCCAGAAAAACTGCACATATACAATATTGCTAGTTCTGGCACTAAGAAAGAGGATGCACAATGTCATTTGTGTCACAAAAAAACACAGGCTTGTTTAATGGCAGCACGTTTGTAGTACTTTTTGGAGTCTCTGCAGTGACTTTTTTATGGCACCTCGTACCTCTGTCACTGTGTTCCTTAAGCATGCTGGGAATCAATATGGTTAGTAATAGCAATCACAATAGACGTGCATTATGAGTAACATTTTACTGTCAAAAGAATCAACAGTCATAATTTGTGCCTGTGTTAATTATATTTCCACTATGAGTGGTAGATAACTAGGTCAGAAAAATAGTCTGCAGCTTATATTTAAAGAACCAAATCAATTTAAATCTTTTTATTCCCTACAGAATACAAAGGTGAGATTATGATGGGAGCATCTTTTGACCCACATTTCTCTGTGAAGTTTTAGGCCAGACAGGAGGAAAGGAAACGGTTTTGAATGAGTCTGAAGATGCTTGGAAGTGCCTCAGGCAAGGATGCTCAAAGGGAAGCAGCTCTTTCAAGGACTTCTTGCAAGTACAGATTTGAAAAGGCTGTCAAAAACAGCACGCACACAATCAGGAAGAAATGCACTCCTACAGCTGTATTTACACTTCCTTACAAAGTAGCTATCAGCTGTTACTTTGAGGTAGTTAATTATTCAAATAAAGACTTAAAAAAAAAAAAAGATGATTTCTAATTCTTATGTGCAATTTGGTTCTGCATCCATACCTATATGAATCTGTGCATTTAGATTAATTGTGCCACTTGCAAATTATCATGAAAATAATAGTGTGCATGTGTCCAGATGTGGTACCTAGACATGTCACTTGGTAATTAAATAATGCCTACAAGAATTTTTCCATCTAAGTGATATTTCTTGGAAAAGTAGTTAGGCCTGACTACAGTCCTACTCTTCCATCAGAATAAATTCTTTTAACTTAAGGCTTACTTCAGTTCAACAAGAAGTGCTATAATCTTGCCTCTAGACTGATACGTGGGGAAGGCCATGCTCAACCATGACAGTGATGATCTTCTCCCATTTCCATGCCTCCTATCAATGAGCTGCTGTAGAATCAGACCTCAGTGACTGGAAGTGGAGGGCATCAGTAAGAAACACACCTTGCAATACAGTGAAGCAAATGTGATGAAAGAAACTGTGCTCAGGAGAACTATGCCCGGACAGTGATAATCTAGACAACTATTTATATGTAGTGTTTTGCTTTTAATTGGATTTACTAAGATTTATTTTCCTTTAAAAGTGATTATGATAGCATCTCCTTTTTATGAAGAATAGTTGGAAGTTTTTCTAACTATTCTTGCACAAATTACAAAACATAACTGTTAAAATGTACAAGAAGTAGTTTTTTGCCTTCTTCCCTATTAACAAAATATTTTATTAGTGATAGATTTATTGAAATAAGAACTTCAGTACCTGTTAAACCTCTCATAAGAAAGTATATCTCATAAAATGGAAAACAAAAATAAGAAAAATCCCTGGATTTAATACACACAAAAAACCCACAAACAAATAACAACAACAAAACAAACAAACAGAAACCCAAACCAAAAAAAACAAGCAAACCACAAAACCCCAGCAGTGGGTAGAAACCAAAAAGCATGCTGACTTTGCATATGCTACATATTCATAGAGTGGTAACAGCTAATTTATTTTTCATTCAGCAAGGCCTGACAGGTACGTGGTTTCTTCCTTTGGGGAAAAAAAAAAAAAAAAAAAACCAAAAAAACCCAAAAAGATAGAATAAAGGAGTATAAACACTGAAGTAAGCATCCAGCAAACTGGAACTTTTCTTTCTACTTTTTGATTTTAAGACCTTTATGCAAAACATCCATATCCCTGCAATAAGATAACACCTTTCAGCAGAAGAGAAAAAAGTACAAAAAGAATAACTCTTCTAGGCTAGCTGTTGGCAACTCAATATAGATCTGATGCAGTGATGGAAAATATGTCATGCCATTAACTTGTCATTAATAAACAGTTTGTCTCATTATTTTACTGTTTCTTGATGCTAGCTACACATGGAAATAATGTGTTTTCTCACTCTGAAAGTAGCATTAAAAATGCATCAGTGGAAGAGCGCTTGGGGAAATAAAAAAGCAATGACAATTTCTGTGTGTCATTTCACGGTTTATTTCTCCTTTCAGTTCACCTTGAAATTCATCTACTAAGAAATAAAAAACTTTTAAGTTTCCCTTTAAAAATAATTTTTAGGATGGCAGTAGCCATCCTAAAAAGACACTGAAAAAGATTTCTTTCAAATCTACAGACAGTTTGCATACCTGAACTCAGCAACTTTGTTGTGTTTCCTTTTATGCAGCAAATTCTCTTTGAGATCTCCGTGTTTGACCAATGCCTAACACATGCATTATACAGTATCTATTCAATGATGCACATCCCAGTATAATAAATCTCTTCAAGTTCACAGTACATGTGCATCTGCTATACATAAAGCCAGACATAGGCAAATATTTAATTTTAATCCTTTTAAAATTTTTTGCAAGAATAAAAACAAAGAAATAGTCAGACAAATTAATCAAATTCTCCTGCAACATCTAAAAGTAAATAGTTTTGATTTAATTGCCTTACATTTTGTAGTGTTTCCTTCCTTTAAAGTTCTATAGAATACAACTGTAGATTATTCCCTTAGATACACCAGAACATAGGAAAGTTGAGATTAGACACAAATAAAATCCACCTGCTACCATCTCTACTTTGAGATACTCTTTGGAAGAACAAAAAGCAAGGCTGAGCCAGTTATTATACGGATCCAAATAACACTAAGGATACAGTGGCCTTCTTTCCCTGCATGTTTCTCCACTGTCACTCAGCCCACACCACCATTATTAAGAGAAGTCATTGGTATAACTTTATACTTAGTCTTTGCATGTAGTCTTTCAATGAACTTAAATGTAAAAGCAATGATAGATTGCATTCTCCAAATAATTTTCTTTAAAAGACTAGCTCCTGATTTCTGTAGCTTTTGAACACAGCTCCTCTGACAATCTAAGCAGTCAAGGTAGCAAGACATGTTAAATTTAAACATTGAGAGAAACCTTGGCAGTTCATGTAAGTCGTGAGGGATGTTGGATAAATCAGTTAAATATATTATTTTTGTGAAGCCACTACTATAAATCTGAGGAACACATTTGTTTCAAAACAATAGAATAGTGAGGAAAAGGCAAAAGAAGAGAGAAAAGGGGAATTCAAGGTTTGGAATTACCTGTTCTGAGCATGGAGAGCACATAAAACATTTAAAAAGAAGTGTCTCCAATAAAGCAGAATATCCACGAAGTGGTCAAATGGCATTCATCAGCTGTTGATGAGACATTACAAAGGGAAAAAGACACCTACAAGTTTTTTCTGTTTCCTAATTGAAGATAGAAGTCACTGGTTTGAATGGAGGTTTATCAAGGGAAAGATTGTGGGGAAAGATTAAAATGTGAGTTCAAGGAAATACAAGAAAAGGCCTTTACTGCTTTAAGAACAGACATCCTGCTCTCTAGTTCTTCATTTTTTAACTTTATCACAAAACCCAAAAATATAATGGCTTTAATAATATATCATGGGCAAGAGAAAATATGCGTAGAGGTATTTCTCTTTTTTTTTTAATCACATCTGTGAGAGACAGATATATTCGGCTGAGGAGGCTGTTGTTTCCCAAGAGGCTTCTGAGCCTTGTTCATCAACTCTTGGCTTTTGGCAGCCAAAAGAAGGCAGGAGAAGAATGTGAGTTGATACTGAAATTTATAGCAAATAAAAATTGATTTTTATGCAGGGGTTACAGATGAAAACTAGGATATAAAATTCCCACAGAAAAAGGAATAGAAACTGGAAGTTCAGGGCAATAAGTAAATTTGTTTTCTTTTCTCTGAGACCAGTTTTCTCAGAGTGTTTTGGGCTGGAGATCTACTTCCTGCCCATGACTCTCAATATCCCAGGAGGTTTCCAGCAGCTGAAAAAGGCTGGGTCATTTGCCACACAGAATTGTTTAATAGAGCCTGAAGGAGCTGAACCAGCCACAGTTGCCAGGGCTGTTCAGCAGCAGAGCTCCTGGAGCTTCCAGGATCTACAACAAAAGCATAAATCCAAGGCAGAATTCACAGATTTCTACCTCTGTGAGAGAAAAACATGGGAAACATGCAGAGCTGGCTAGTGAAAATTGCCTCTGAGAAGCTCTGTGTTGTCATTGTCACTGCAGTCCCACAGAGATATATCCCTTATCTACTGCTTGATGAACACCTCCTTTCCCCACTCTGCCACCTGCTCTAGCTTGAATGTGTGAGGAGGCATATGCCCAGACTTTTTTGGAATCTTCTCAGAATCATTCCCAAAATAGCTTATTAAGTACATTCTTCAGTGTAAGAATATAAGGAAATCTGAACAAAGATCTACATATGCACCTTCTTCTGGGAAGAACTAACGAAACAAGTAAACACCATGGATACCATAAGAAAATATATGATTTATGGACATAATTAAATGCATTTCTAAAATAGTTATTTCCTATCATTTAAAAAAGGAAAACATTCGCTGATAATCTTCTATATCAAAATAATTGGAACAGAGATGAGGGTAAGGACAAAAGAAAAACAAACAAGATGTCTATGTTTGCCCAACAGTTCTTGGAAAATTAAATTTTTGTCTGCATTTGACTGTATTGTTTTGTTGTGAAATATTTCACCAGAAACACACAATTTTCTATTTTTTTCCTCTCTAATTGAATAATACTATGATATTAAAAAACATGTGGAATATGACCATGACCAGAGACCCCAGACAAACCTGAAAAATGTGAATGTTGTAAAAAAAAAATATAGAGAATAAGTGTAAGTTCAATTTGATTAAAATATCAGGCCTAGGAGGAAAGCTAACAAAAGAATTTGTACTTTGTATGTAGCACAATAGTAGTCAGTCCTTATGAGCACGACTATCACCAGAGACTGGGAAAGGGTATAAACATTCCTCAAAGACTTTGCTATGAAATAAAATATGTATTTAAACACACTATGTGTATAAGGTAATGTATAAAATGAGCTAAATAAATATAGAATCACAGAATGTTTTGGTTTGGAAGGGACCTTTAAAGTTCATTTAATCCCACCCCCCTGCCATGGACAGGGACACCTTCCACTAGACCAGATTGCTCAGTGTCCTATCCAACCCGACCCTGAATGCCTCCAGTGATGGTGCATCTACCACCTCTCTTCACCAACTGTTCCAGTGCCTCACCACAGTGTTTGTGAAGAATTTCTGATAGGAAAGGGAATTTTGAGAAATGCAAGGAGACACAGAAAAGAGCCTATGAACCAACCCCTTTGCCCTGTCACCACTTCACGCATACTGGCAGTGCACATTTCAGGTATAAACTGAAAAGAGATGTCATGTCCCACTGGGGTGCAATTTCAGCCCCTCAGACAAAGGTGCCTAGGGAGAGAAGCAACTGGCACTTTTAAAAGCAGGATAGTTTTAAAGCAGATATTTTACAGATCTGCCTGAAAAGGTTTGTCTGAACTGCAAGAGGCTAAAGGGGCTGAGACCTGGGACATAATGTTCCCAGAATGAAAATACGTACTGACAGCAGCCATCCTACCATTTCAAGGGAGATTGTAATCCCATGTAGCAAACCTATCCACTCCAGGGTTCCTGTGTGGTTCTCAAAGCAGAGAGGAGAGGAAGAGCAAATGGCAGCTAAACAGTAGACTTCAAAAGACAAAAAGACAGGTTGCTCTCGGAACTGACTGTATTTTAAAAATCCTTTGTCAAACTGAAGATTGTGCTGTAAGCAATTTCAGCCTCCACGAACCAGCACTTACAGATTTTCACTTTTTCACTAGAGAAGTTTTGACTGGTTTACATTGGACAAAACCTTTTATGCTAATAAGTTTAACCTTACCCTCTACAAACCTTGAAGGTTATTTATGTGGCTAAAAAAAAGCCCCAAAAGTTCTCTCATGGTCTTTGTTGTAAGCAATTAAAGGGTTAGGGTTTGCAGTTCACCTATAAAATTTTCTCAAAGGTATTAATGTAAACGTTTCTTCACCTATGGTATCTTTGCTCTCCTCAAGCACCCTAGTGCAGCAGATGGTCTAGCTCAGTTAAGTACATACAGCAAGTACATCTTCAAATTCCCCTACCTTAAGGTATCTTTAGTTGAACAGCTGACAGGAGTACATGGCAAATATATGTCTAGTTTCTGTCCTTCTCTCAAGGCTCCAACCATGTCACAGAGCATGAGGCAGATTGTAATCATGTTCTGCTCTAGTAATCCTGTTTATTTGGGAATTGAGATTGATTTTGCTTGTTTTGGCCTATGAAGATCCAGTGTGAGCCTGCTATATCACAGTATGAGGTGGAATCAGGCACAAAGGAATTCAATATTTTGTAGCAGCTGTTGCAAGCCACAGAGCTGGCAGCTTCAGGAGCAAGATGTGAACATGTTGCTCAGGAAGATGAGACATCTTTCTTTACCCTATATGACCAAGATGTTCTTGATAGGTACTTCTACCTGTCACACTGAGTATTTTTGCTCTTTTTTTTCTGTCTTGTTTGTAGTTTTGCTGGCTTGATTAGAATGGTTTGGGGATTTGCATCTGCCAGATCTGCTTAGTAAATGTTTTTGGTACTTACAGAGGCCATTATAAAAAAAAAAAAAAAAAAAAGTGGAACACAACCTGGCTCTTTCCATTTGCAAGACAGCTAGGTCAGACAAATAGTAACTGCATCATTAAATCAAGAAGATACCAGTAGAATAGTTCAAGATCGTGCACAGAGAGAAAAAAAAAAATACTTCTTGCTCTGATTGTTGTGCATTTCCTTTAAGTATTGGTGAAAATTCTAGACATAACACAGTATAGAATATATTATATCTTCCTTTTATTAAGGCTGATCTTTACACTAGCTGGTATAAAGTACACAGTCAATGTTTTATATCAGTGACTTTTCAGAAAACTCTTTCATTTTAGAGATTTTTGGACATTTGGGATAGTCACAAGACCACATCTTCTGTTTCTTGATTTGACAAGTCCATAAAATTTTCCACTTAAAGGTGAGACAAGTAAGAGAAAAGGTGAGACGAGTAAGAGACAATATGCTAATTCCTAGCTCATATTAAGGTACATCTGGAGGAATTCAGTTAACCTGTCAATAAGACATCTGCACTAGACTTGTCGGAACAGTTACATATAATGAAAGAGATGGGAAATTTATTTAGTAAACAAAAAAAGTTATTAACAGGAACTAATAAATCACTTAATGAACACTGGAAGTCTGTGGACTGGTGGTTTAAACAAACAAAGCCCTTTGAACAAACTACAGAAGAGATGTTATATCTGGTATCTAATGAAAAAAAAATGCAGTTGCATAAACTTTCACATTTAGAATGCCACTGTAGACTCTCTTGGGAGTTCCTTTACAAATATCAGATTGTATAGTACGCTTCTTCAGAATAATGATGACCCAAATCAAATAACCGTTCAATTGTGTCTTTATCACTTGTTTGCTTTTAAAAAATGCCAATAAGAATATATTTTTTTATTTTGTCAGTTGAAACACCTTGCAGTAAATATCACATCTTTCCATTCCTGAAAAAAAAATATCTTCTTGCACTTTATTGTTACTAGGCAGTACCTGTTAGGCCAAGGCCATGGTTACTTGCCTTTACAGAACAAGAAAAAAAGGGTTCTTTTGCTAACTTGGTTTTCATTCACCTTATTTGAAATTGCAAAGTTCCCCACTATCTCATAAATGTATGTTGATTAATGGTATAATTTATTTTAAATTTACACAAATTTGAGAGCTTATATTTTGGAAATTATCCAGATACAATTTCTGTGACTGTTCGGATGACATATGTACATATGATTATTCTAAGATATGAAATCAAATTGAATTATAAGGAGAAATGGAGACAGTAATTCTCCAATGGGAAAATAAAAGAATCAAGCAGAAGTATAAAAATCGAGTCTTAAAGCAAGCATCAATGGTCATGAAAGAGTGACTCAGATCATGTTTAAATTCCAAGATTGCTTGAAGAAATAAGCCTGTATAGATTTTTCAGTGTCATTAAATGAGTAACATTTGTCATTATGTGGTACATATGACCATATGAGGTCTTCCATAAGATTTTGGTACCAAGAATCACAGGACATGTCTCACAAAACATGAATGCTCTTTACCCCTGGAGAAAAAATTTCAGCCCATTCATTAATTTTAAAGAACCCAGTTAAGGCAGAAGCCTATGTGTGAGATGAAATAAAATCATACTAAAATATTAAGAACCCTCTGCAGGCACTGGAGGATTTAAAGTGTAGTTTTACATATAAGTTTTCTCCTCATAATTAGTATGTGGATATTTTAAACTTCAAAATCTTTAAGCCAGTGAAAATCTGACTCTTATCACACTAATATCTCTTATCACCATGATTTATGAGGGATTACAGGTTAGTCTTACACATAGCATTTGAATAAAGCATCTTTCCATACAGTTTAAGTCCCATTTTTACATATTTCAAACCTCTCTGGCATCATTAAGTTTGGAATTTTGATTAAAATGCACCAACTTATTTTTATTTGCAGAATGAATAAATAACTTTGGTCTTTGAAAGATGTATAAAGCTCTTGGATCTTATTTCCAAACCAAGGAGCTTTCAATAGAGTTTGCCAATTCTTAAAGATGATTTTATAGAAAGTAATCCACACCTGAATGTTGGAAATTAAATTAAATTTACTTATAAAGCATGAGAAATTAATTGTGTAAGTGTAAGTGCAATTGTAACTTGCTTAGAGTTTAACATAAATGGGCCTTTCTCAAAGCTTGGCATAGGTGAACTTTAAATGAATTCAGCTTTTTAGCACAAGTGGCTGAGCAGAGGAGTAAACATAGAAAGATTGGATATCTTCAGATAAAGTTCAGATCCTGGAAGGTCCCAAGTCAGGCCCAAGCTAGATGATAAAAGCAATTAATGGTCCGCTCATGTGGACATGGAGAAAGAATCCAAAGAGGTGTTAGAAGGCCCCAGATCAGAAATCACCATTAGACCAAGAGGGCATGCAGGGCATGTGAAGCCCAGGTGCACTGACTGTGAGGGCATAAAGACACAGGGATTTCTTTGTTCAGGGAACCTCTCTGGAGGCACCGATCTTGAGATGGGTTACAATTAAACATTACCCTACATGATTAATTTCTAATATTTGATAAAAAATTTTATTTCATCCACAATGCCTAATTAAAAATGAATGATCATTTTATACATTAACAGTTAGCCTTTAAATGCTTAGAAGAGGCATTTTCTCCTCTTAGTGCTTGGAGAGGCAATCAAGAGCTTCTTTTCCACTTTAATTACTGTCTTTTCATCCTTTCCAGGAACACATAATTGGCAAAATGTTTATATCTTATTGAAGCAATGAGGCAAATTATTTTCCGCATGCTAGAGTATTTTGACCTTAGATACAAAGCCTGTAACATCTCCAAGGAAACACTAAGTTCAAATCTATATTTTAATTAAAAGTATATTTGAGGGTAATTATTGGGGTCACAAAATGTAATTTGCTTTATCACTGGTCATTACTCTTTCAAAACTGTAGAGTTACTGTGGCCTCAATCAAAATTTCCTTGGGTAATTGCCTTGCTTTGTAACTCTAGTTGGATGAATAGTCTTCATTTCCTGTTATGCTATAATTGTGTTCAGCTTTTCTGCTGCAGTTTCTGCTGGCAGAGGGCACTTCACTCTAAAAGTACATCTATTTCAAAGTACTTCTGGTTGCAAACTTGGGTTCTTTGAAAATCCCATGCCTCAAAAAGTTTTATTTAAATGTCACACTCTTTAATTATTTTTTGAAATATATATTAGAAAGGCCTTTTATCACCAATAAAAAAATACTAAATATTAGTCACACTGAAATGCTTGCTACCCTTGAATATTTTCTTAATGAATAAAAAAATACATTAAGAAATACCTTTAATTTTCTAAAGCATCTACTACAAGACATACATACCTACCAGGTGCTAGTGTTTATACCTGTTATCAGAAATAACTCTGTTTCACATATTTTTCTGGACAGCTGGAAGTAGTCTTTCAAATACCGTAATTAAACCACTAGTAATGATCCCACTAACTTGCCCATGAGAAACATTGTTATTTCTCTTTTAGCCATCGGATATAGATGGGCAATATCAGTGTGTTTTCTGCACCCCAGTCATCAGCTCAAAGCATAATGTACAGAGCCTTTTACTTCTTATCTCTTCTAAGAAAGCTGTGCAAATGGACGAATTATAAGCTACAGAACAAGATGTCACTACAAGAGGTTTATTAAAGAACATCTAAGCCAAAGAGCAATGACTGAAACTGAGGACCAGTGGTATAAAGGCTCTATGGGGACCTCTGATCTGTTTGTGGTTCTATTTTGGCCCAAAGAGACACCTGTTGGTGTGTTTGTAAAAGGAATAGAGTTTCATTTTGGAGTCTCTAAAAGTGAATCATGTTGCAATTCTGAGTGGTCTTTTTATGGCAAGAAAGTGGCAGTATTTATGAGTTTCATGCTCAGGGATTTGACAGAAGTATGTAAAGAAGGTTTCAGATAACAAAATTTGATGGGACAGTAGGGAGGGACTGTAGAAGGCAGAAAACAAAAACCTGGTAGTGTCTTATCAGGAGGAGTTCATGCTGGAGAAAGCTAGCAGGAATACCCCAAAACTATCAATTTGTGATACAAACAAGATTCAGAGTCTGAGTTTAGTCCCTGTCTTTTCTATTAGTGCCTTCACCACAGAGGCTTATCCTGGGAGTTTAATAGAATGCTTCAAATATAGCAGTAGATAAACACTGTAAACTACTTTTAAAGTAGAAATGCATTCTGATGTGAGATCAAGATGTTCACAGTGTGTAATAACTCAGAAAAAAATTTGGTAAAAAATGTGGCAAGTCATCATTCTTTCTGCTTCTCTGTTTAGGCTTTGCAAAAAAAAAAAAATTAGTACTTAAAATTAGACTTGTGCTACTGTTGATTTACAAAGGATGGCAAATGATTCTTTTACTACTCAGAAATAACCTATCAGGTTACTTAATAGAATTAGTATTGTTCCAAAACCAAAGTTTTCTCATACAGTAATCAAGTGATAGATATGAACATAGGCAAAAGACATGGGTTTGTTGGAGCAGGTCCAGAGGAAGATTGTCAGGGCCTGGGGCACCCTTCCTATGAAAACAGGCTGAGTGAACTGTTCTTCTTCAGCCTGCAAAAGAGAAGACTCAAAGCAGCCTTCCAGTACCTAAAGGTGGTGTATAAAAAAGATGGGGACAAACATTTAACAGGGCCTGTTGCAACAGGACAAGGGGTAATGTTTTTAAACTAAAAGAGGGTAGATTCCAACTAGATATAAGGAAGAAGTTTTTTTAATACTACCAGTGGCAAAACACTGGAACAGACTGCCCAGTGAGGTGGCAGATGCCCCATCCCTGGGAACATTCAAGGTCATGTTCAGTGGGGTTCTGAGCAATCTGATCTAACTGATGACATTCCTGCTCATGGCAGGCAATTTGGACTAGGTGAACTTTAAAGGTCCCTTCCCAACCAAACTATTCTATCATTCTATGACACACTACAACTCTAGAGAGCCACTGGGGGAGGGGGGAGGGGGGGAATAAAAGGAAGAAAGGAAAAATAAAACTGCTACTTATAGAAACTTAAAATTTTACACAGCATAAGAATATTACCAAAAGTCAATATATTGTTAATAAGGGAATCCCCCTAGTGGTATAGCTAGGATGCTTATTTTAATGGTCTGGCCCCTAAAAACATTCCGGTGCTGTGGAAGAAAACTTTTGAATTTAATGTGCAGCACTCTTATTTATGTCTATATTACACCAGTATACTGGTGAAAATGCTGCACCCTAGAGGAATGCTAAAGCTGAGACACCATATGATAACCATATTACCACTAAGAGAAATTATTTTTCTAGGAAAACCAGATTTACAGCTGAATTTGCTATGCTTGGCTGGAGAGAATTCTTGAATCTGATTTACTTGTAGGGTATGTGGCTCTACTTGCAAGTGTTGACTAGAGAACAGACAGATCCACTGCATTTTCTAAGTACTATTTTCTAGTTTGAAACAAAAGGTCTTTTTTTCCTTCAGGCGTTTCTCATTCCTTCAGCATTCCTCTGACACTTTCAAAAGCTAAGTGGTGTATGTATGATCTATTACTCTGAAGGGGTTTAGAAGGAACACCACCTTTTTACTGCTTGGGCATGGATTTGGGTTCATTGGGGTTTTTGCTTTTTTTTGTCTTGGGAGTTTTGGTGTTTTGTTGTTGTTTGAGTTTTTTGGAGGTTTTTTGGTGTTTGGTTTTTTTTTTAATTAATTTGAAAGAACAGCTTTAGCAGAGCAAAAGCTCTGTTACTGTCTCTGCATAGCCTTAAGGCTGCTGCCAAACACCATAACAACCATTTATAACTACTACAAGTCACTTTTTTAAAAATAAGTGGAGATATCTATATGTGATGAATACAGAGTAGGCTGTTAGACAGAAGGCAACTTCTATCACAGTCTCTAGAAATATCCCAGAAAACAAAGGAAAGATTTTTCAGTATTTTTCCTCTATGTTCACTGTGCTCCAACACATATTTGGCATATATGCACCTTAGAAGGTTCTCTCATGGTTGTATATAACCTAATTTTCATTCAAAATTGGTACAATATTTTAGCAAGTGCAAACTACAGTAAATCGTTATCTACATCAGAAATATTACAGGAAAAAACGTCCACAATATCTTACTAAACCTGTCAAAAAACATTAGTTAAAATGTATCACCTGGTTTGGAAAATAAAAGTGCTTGCATACCCAGTCTCTCACTTCACCAAGGTGAAGGGGAGAAGGGAGAGAAAGGGGGTGGAAGAGTGGGGAAGAGAGGGGAATATACCTACCCCCATTTAAAAAATAAAACAACTCAAACAATAAAACATGGGGGAGGGGGGGAGGGGGGGATGAAAATGTGATTGAAAACAAAAAAAAGCTTTGAAAGGGAATAGTTTCAGTTTAAGAATGGGATATTTAGTCATCTCATCTTCCATTAGTCCACTAGAGCAATACCAAAAATATACATGAATATTTAATTTCATATTAATTACTTAATTTTTATACATAGCTACTTAAAGAATGTTTTCAAACACCAGACTTTGTCCACCAGGCACATTTTGATACATTGAAATGAAGGACAGCTTTAGAATAGCCTTATTTCTTCAAGAAAATATGTCTGAAGTTACAGTAATAAGATATGATAATAAAATAATAGATAATAAGCCATATCTTTCAGATTACAACCATTAAGTTATCTACTTCTGCCAAATGCTAGTAAAAATTACGTTAAAAAGGGAAAAAAAAACACAAACGTAAAAACACCAACCAAATAAAAAACCCCTGGGCAGTTTATGTGTCTAACTTCCATGCAACCTGGTCTCATTGAAGGTGTCCCTGACCAGAGCAGGGATATTGGAACTAGATGATCTTTAAGGTCCCTTCCAACACAAATCATTCTATGGTTCTATGATTTATGGTATGTCTTTTTTAAATAAAAAGTGACATACCCAAACAGAAATACCATCTAATTTCAGGTCTGTGTGGTTTCTGCAGTGACAAGCCTTGTTGGAACTTGTTTGTGTGAGTAGCACGAATTGCCACCACAAAAACAAAGGGCTAAACCAGAAAACAAAACTGCACAGGAAGATATTTTTTATGCATTTCTCTTATACAATCTTCACAATTCCCTGCAGTTAGATACATTCATTCATTACTACTATGAAGAACATGGAAAACAGATTTCAAGCAGGACAGCCTGCCTTACTCTCATCCTTCATCCCAGCTTGTCATCCCTTGCAAAGCAGTCTATGCCTGCTGCTCCCTGACACATGAAGTATATATACAATTTTATACACAGGTGGAAGAATTATTTTAGCAAATGCTTATTAAAATGCAGAGTACCTTCCTCCTCTACACACATTTATCTCTCTATTATTTGCTCCTTGCTTTAGTTCCCGCTTGAGCATGAAGTTCCTACTAACACAAATGTATCTTAAAAAGCCAAAACATAGATTGGCACTTGTGTTTTCATGGTGGCACTGTATAGCACAATAGATTTTAGAGTGCAACCATCATTCAGTCACACTGACCTTCGGTTACACAACGAACTACAAGCATCTTACATTTTTAATAGGAAGAAAAAAACTTTTAAAGTAGTCATTTAGCTGCAAGTTGCAAAATCTTTTTAGCATTTAGGAGTTTTCTTTTTCTCTCTAAGAGGTTAAGTGATGGGAATATAAATCAAACCACCATTTAGATACTGCTGATGCTGCGGAACAGCATTCTGTAATCAGAATGGGGTTGTTTTGCAATTTATATTAAGATCCAGAAAGTAAATTTGATTATATGGGATAGGATTCTGCAGACAAAAATACTGTGATCTGTTCAAACATACATGCATATGTGTGTATGTGAATGTGCATCTGATGGCAAAACCTTGCCTATAAAAAGTGTGACTCTAATTTCAAAGGCAATTTCAATTTTCCCTGAGAAAATGACAATACTCATTTTCTACTGCAGTCACTTAATATTTTAATAATTTAACACCTTTCAAGCAACAATCAGGAACTGTAGGACCTTTGAAAATAAACAAATTAAATAGAAGAATGGGAAAGCTAAAATTATAAAGGAAACACCTGTGATGTTGGACATGTAAGACAAACATCCATGGGTGTTTTTCTAGTCATTCATGAAGTGTATGACCTTCTTTATTATCTCACGTGAACTCCTGACCCTACTGAGTTGGATTCCAAGAAACTGACCTGGTTTAAGCACCAGAATTAGTTTTCTATAGGATTTACCCATATGTTTGCAACTGAAAAAGCAGTCACTAAAATCACTTAAAACATTGTTAAAGATAGAAAAAAAGATGCCTCTACACTTCATGCCCTTTAGTAGATATTTCTCTTAAGAAGTTATTTTGGTTTTAAATTTGACATATGATGTTGGAATAGCTTGGAAAGTATTATCAACCTTTGAATTATAATCTTTTATTTCTACAGTCTGTAGAAATCTGGGTGGCTGAAAAGTATAAAGTTTTTATTTAGAAGAATGAATCTCATTAAATTGTTGGGTTTACACAGACCAGACGTACCACTGGCCAAGTGGAGGTGGGAATCTAGAGCAGATTTCTGGGATTACTGCCTTTCCCCATTTCTTATTGTTGGAGTTTTCAAAGCCCAAGAAGGAATTCCTTCCAAAAGGTTTGGAGCCAACACCCTGGGGTGGGGGAAGATGGCTAACAAAAGAAACAAAGGATGTGTGCATCTTGATTTTATCTCTCTTAAGTATAGCTTTTGTTGTGATCTCCCTGAAGTCTGGGAGGGGAAAAAACTGGTTTTTCTGGTTTTCCTGCGCAAGGCAGGAGCTCAGTCTGTCGTCGGAAGCGAGGAGGACAGAACACAGACCCTGGATATCCCAGCATCACTGGATATTGGAGTTGTGTTCCTTTTCTTCCTTTTCCAAACTCGACTGTGCTCAGCCGTGAGTGATTATAATTATTACAAAGTTTCCCATAAGAAAAGAGGAGCTAGCCGGGGAACCTATCATCTCGCCGGAGGGGAGAGCCCGGCTGGCCGGCCGCGACACCGCCACCTGCTGTCCGTAAATATAAACTGCACCCCTGAGAGGGAGAGCGAGGCAGCGGAGGTGCCACAGCGCCACCTGCTGTCCGTGGATATAATTGCAGTCCCCTTTTGGGGACCAGACAAAAAAGGACCTCTTTTTGACTGTTTTGCTTTGTTGTTTGAGGGGTAGAGTGGTTTTGTTACAGACTGTTCTGTTGTTGTTTGGTTCTTTTCTGGATATATATATATATATAGTTGTGGTTAAGAACTGTTATCCCTTTCATATATATATATATATATATTTCCTAATTAAAGTTCTGTTTTCCTAAATTTAAAGGAGAGAGATTATTTCTTGGCCAGCATAATATCTTAGTTCTCTCTTGAACTAAGACACTTATGAACTTGATTGTAAACATGTTGTATGTTTGATACCAGGGTGTTCATATTTACTTCTTCAATGCATGCGAAAATTTGAAACCAACAAAATAATCTATGAAATGAAGAGATAATTGTTTACTATCAAATGTTTATAACTTCCAATTTTCAATCTTACAGTAAGAAATAACATTTTGATGATTGTAAGGGACATACCTTCTTAAGAGAAGGAGGAAAATAATTTCCATCTATTATTTATGTCTAGAATGACAAGATTTTAAAACAAAATTAAAAGTAACTGGTTTATATCTCAAGGGAGACAGCACTTGCATTTTCATGCTGCATGCCTCTATGATGCTGGTACATAATTCTCTGAGCTTTCATAAACAATAATCCAAGCTTTTACCAATGAAGTTTACAGAAAATAAAGATATGTTTCTCACAGCAAAAGCTACAAAAAAGTTTCAGATCTGTAGTTGTACCTGTTGGGTTCTTTAGCAAATCATTTGAGAGGAGGAAAATAAAACCCACAGAGAACTATTCTTATTTCAACTGGAATTAAATTTGGAAATAAAGCTTCAGTCCTTGTACCAGCGTAAAAAGCTTTCCCAGCAAGAAAGGATAACAGCTTTTCATTACTTTCTTCCCAAGAATACACACAACAAATAGACTACTAGTAAATTCCTTTTAAAATGTCAAAACTAAAAATTAATTTATTACTTAAAAAAAAGCAAATGTAAACACAGAAGAAAGCGTAAGTACAATCTATGACTCTCATAATGCAGAAAGTCGATCTGAGAAATCCCAAGAGCCGTGT